>CM051263.1:4973646-4986146 GCA_027921565.1 Artemia sinica | reverse complement strand
GTTGTAAGTTATGCCCTGGGGGCATATAAGGTTTTTATAGAAGGTGCTATTGTAGAAACTTGGTCAAATGAGCCAAAAAGGCTCATTCGATTGGAAGTTCAAAGGGTTAGTGCCCTTTTTAATAGTCAAAAGTGATTGGAGGGCAACTAACCCCCCTCTCATGCCCACCTTTTCCCCAAACACATCCAATCAAAATTATGAGATAGCCATTTTATTCAACATAGTTTTAAGTTCTGGAAATTAGGCCTTGAGGATGACAACCCCCCCCCCCACAGCCCTCAGGGCAAGGGTTGTAAGTTATGCCCTGGGGGCATATAAGGTTTTTATAGAATGCATTGTTGTTGAAACTTCAAAAATGGCTCATCAATTGGAAATTGAAATGGCTAGTGGCCTTTTTAATAGTCAAAAGTGATTGGAAGGCAACTAACACCCTTTTCATGCCCACCATTTCCCCAAACACATCCAATCAAAATTTTGAGATAGCCATTTTGTTCCACGGAGTTTAAAGTTCAGGAAATTATACCTTTGAGCAGGACACTCCCCCCACAGTCTTGAGGGCAAGGGTTATAAGTTATGCCCTGGGGGCATATAAGGTTTGTATAGAAAGCATTGTCATAGAAACTGGAAAAAGGGCTCATTCAATTGGAAATTCAAAGGGCTAGTGCCCTTTTTAATAGTTGAAAGTGATTTTAGGGTAACTAACCCCCTCTCATGCTCACCTTTTCCCCAAACACATCCAATCAAAATTTTTAAGATAGCCATTTTATTCAACATAGTTGAAAGTTTTAGAAATTAGGTCTTTAAGGATGACAACCCCTGCCCCCACCCCACAACCCTCAGGGCAAGGGTTGTAAGTTATGCCCTGGGGGCATATACGGTTTTTATTGAAAGTATTGTCATAGAAACTTCAAAAGGGCTCATTCAATTGGAAATTGAAAGGGCTAGTGCCTTTTTGAATTGTTGAAAGTGATTAAAGAGCAACTAATGCCCCTCTCACGCCCACCATTTTCCCAAACATCCAATCAAAATTTAGAGATATCCATTTTTTTCAACATAGTTGAAAGTTCTGGAAATTAGGTCTTTTAGTATGATAGCCCCCCTCAGAGCCGTCAGGGCAAGGGTTGTAAGTTATGCCCTGGGGGCATATAAGGTTTATATTGAAAGTTATTGTAGAAATCATAGTCAGCGAAATAGCGCTGCCTAAGTAAAGAACAATGTTGGCACAATGTATTATTATTTTTTTTGTTTTTTTTTTCTTTTTCTTTTTTTTTCTTTTTGCACTTTGTATCAAAGGAGTTGTCATAGAAACTTCGAAAAGGGCTTATTCGATTGGAAATTTGAGTGGCTTGTGCCCTTTTTAATAGTCAAAAGTGATTGGAAGGCAACTACCCCCCTCCCCCCCCCCACGCCCACCATTTCCCCAAACACATAAATCAAAATTTTGAGATAGCCGTTTTGTTCAGCACAGTTGAATTCCAGATAGAAAATATGTTTCTGAGGAGGTCACTCCCCAACAACCCTCAGGCCCAGGGTTTTAAGCTATGCCCTGGGGAATATAAGAACAATGTTGGCACAATGTATTATTTATTATTTTTTCCTTTAGAGCAGGGCACTTTGTATCAAAGAAGTTGTTGTAGAATTTTCGAAAAGGGCTCATTTGATTGGAAATTCAAAGGGCTAGTTTCCTTTTTAATAGTTGAAAGTGATTTGAGGGCACCTACCCCCCCCCCCCCCAGTCATGCCCACCTTTTCCCCAAACACATCCAATCAACCTTTTGAGATAGCCATTTTATTCAACATACCTTTAAGTTCTAGAAATTAGATCTTTGAGGATAACAATCCCCCACAGCCCTCAGGGCAATGGTTGTATGTTATGCCCTGGGGGCATATAAGGTTTTTATAGAATGCATTGTTGTAGAAACTTCAAAAAGGCCTCATTTGATTGGAAAATGAAATGGCTAGTGCCCTTTATAATAGTTGAAAGTGATTGGAAGGCAACTAGCACCCCTTCCACGCCCACCATTTCCCTAGACACATCCAATCAAATTTTGAGAGAGCCATTTTGTTCCACACAGTTTAAAGCTCAGGAAACTATACCTTTGAGCAGGACACTCCCCCCACAGTCTTCAGGGCAAGGGTTATAAGTTATGCCCTGGAGGCATATAAGTGTTTCTTAAATCTTTGTCATAGAAACTTGAAAAAGGGCTCATTTGATTGGAAATTCAAAGGGCTAGTGCCCTTTTTAATAGTCAAAAGTGATTTGAGGGCAACTAACCCCCCTTTCACACCCACCTTTTCCCCAAACACATCCAATCAACATTTTAGATAGCCATTTTATTCAGTGTAGTTGAAAGTTTTGGAAATAAGGTCTTTAAGGATGACAACCCCACCCCCTCACAGGCCTCAGGGCAAGGTAAGTAAGTTATGCCCTGGGGGCATATAAGGTTTTTATTGAAAGCTTTGTTGTAGAAACTTCAAAGAGCTCATTCAATTGGAAATTGAAAAGGCTAGTGCCTTTTTTAATAGTTGAAAGTGATTGGAGAGCGACTAACACCCCTCTCACGCCCACCATTTTCCCAAACACATCCAATAAAAATTTTGAAATATCCATTTTGTTCAACGTAGTAGAAAGTTCTGGAAATTAGGTCTTAGAGGATGACAACCACCCTCACAGCCATTAGGGTAAGAGTTGTAATTTATGCCCTGGGGGCATATAAGGTGTTTATAGGAAGTGTTGTCATAGAAACAACACTTCCTGATACTTCCTGAACATATATATATATATATATATATATATATATATATATATATATATATATATTATATATATATTATATATATATATATATATATATATATATATATATATATATATATATATATATATATATATGTATGTAGAATAGAGTAGAATATTTTTATTTATAACACGTACATAAATAAATGTCACAAAACAGCGCACATGCCTGGTGGCATACTTTAGCGCTGAAAATATTGCCAACAAAAATACACAGCCATTTTCTAACTAAATTTTACAACAACGAAAAAGAAAATCCTAATGAACAAAATGCTTAGCATGTCATAAGATATTTCTTCACCAGTCTTAGAAAATGTCGCTTGTTGCTGCATTCTCGAACTGATGCAGGAATTGAGTTCCAGATTTTTGGGCCAATGTGACGGATGCTGAATCCCGCTCTCGATGTCGGGCGAATTTCGCACGAAAAGTCTGAACGATGCGTAGTAGGATAATTATGAAATTGAGAATTAGTTGAGAAAATGCCGGAGAAATTTACAGGTAAATTACTATATTGATAATCATGACAAATACTAGAGATAGAAATTAAATGAAGTTGGTCCAAAGAGAAAATTCCTGAAGTCCCATATAGGTGTCTAACTGAAGTTCTGCAATCAACATTAAAAAGAATCCTCATTGCTTTATTCTGAAGTATTTGGAGAGATTTGAAAACAGACGGAAAGGTAGATGCCCAAACCGAAATGCAATAGAGAAAATATGGGTGGACGAAAGAATAATAAATAGATTTTAGAATAGCTTTAGGAAAAAAGTGACAAAGACGAGTTAGCATGCCAATATTTCGGGAAATTTTTAACGACAGTGTTTTTACATATTTATGAAACGACAAATTTTCATCTAAAATAATCCCAAGATATTTGAACTGATCCACCCGTCTTAATTCAAGACCATTCAAAAATGAGAGAAGGTATCTGACACTACTGATCCAGTTCGCGAAAATAACATATACTGGCATTTTTTTTCATTAAGAGCTAGTAAATTCCTTGAATACCAATCAGATACAGTTAGTAACGTACTTCCGAGGTTCTGGAAAAGAACTGATAGGTCCCGGTGAGAAGCAAAAATTACTACATCATCAGCAAACATTATAATTTTACAAAGAGGCAAAACTTCTGGCAAATCATTTATAAAAAGAATAAATAGAATAGGCCCAAGAACAGAGCCCTGAGGCACTCCGTAATTAATTGGAAAAGTTTCGGAACGGAGATCACGAGATTTATCAACACAATCTAGTCGTCTCCCAGAAAGGTAAGATGAAAAAAATTTAACAGCTTGTGTTGAAAACCCATAAGACTTTAGTTTAAAAAGAAGCAACGAATGATTTACGGTGTCAAACGCCTTTGCGACATCAAGAAAAATCGCCAACGCGTGTTGACCATCATCTAGTGAATCATTAATATTTAGTAAAAGCTCATGAATTGCCAGTTCAGTTGACTTTCCTTTTATAAAACCATATTGAGACGTGTGTAAAATCTTACTATCAAATAAATATTTTTGTAATTGACTATTTGCAAGTTTTTCCAAAATTTTGCTGAAAACCGAAAGTAGAGAAATGCCTCTATAATCTGAAGGGTCAGTTGAACTCCCAGCTTTAGGTAATGCTATAACATTTGCTTTTTTTAAAAGCTCAGGAAAAACCCCATGCATAAGTGATAGATTAAAAATATGTGCCAGCAAAGGTGAAATGCTTGACGCTATTTGCTTTACGGTTTGAGCCGAAAATCCAAATTCGTCCTTAGAAAAACTCCGTTTAAGCTTCAGAATAACTTTTTCAATCTCATGAGGCTTAATCTCAGAAAAAGAAAACGAATTTTCCGCATGTTGCTCATTAACTGGAACAGAAGGGGAATTCAGTTGCATATTCATAGTCAATGCAAGTCTAGAACCAATATTACTGAAATAATCTCCAAAAGCATTTAAAATTTCATTGGGCTCTGTAACATTTTCTCCATTTAAAACAAGGCAATTAACACTAGTATTCTTACGACTATGAGGACGTATCTTTTCATTTATCAATTGCCATGTTTTTCTCATATCCGATTTATACTCCAAAAATTTCTCTTTATAATATTTTCTCTTCTCATGTCTGATAATTGAATTTAGCTTATTCCTATAAACTCTGAATTCTTCAAACGACTCAGGTGTCTGTAATTTTAAATAATTCTTAAATTTTCTATTTTTATGTTTTAACGATGCCAAAATACCTTCAGTAATCCATGGGTCAAATTTCTGCGCAAACTTTCCATGCGAAACTCGTGTTGAAGAAGCCCGATCCCGCAGTCGCATCATTTGATCAATAAAATCTGAAAACGCAGCATTTGCGTCATCTGAGCCATAAACCGAACTCCAATCATGGTCACCAATTAACTGACGTAGAACTTTACAATCAATCCATGTATATCGCTTTTTTGAATTATCCATTGTTGAATCTCGATGTTGTTTATTACTATTATTTAAATTTAAAAGAACACTCACCGGAAAATGATCTGACATATCAGACAAAATTACTGACGATTTTTCAGCATCAAATAAAACAGGAGAAAAAAATATATTATCTAATAATGTAGCTGTGTTAGCTGTAACTCTTGTCGGCAGAGAAATACTTGGAAGAAAATTAGAACACAACATCATAGTTAAAAACTCCTTATTATTTCCAACATCGAGATTCAAAAGATCAAAATTAAAATCACCCGAAATAATAACCGGTTTTTTCAACGCTTCCAGATTTTTCAACAGCGGTTCAAAAACTTCAAAAAATATTTTTGGGTTACCCGACGGAGATCGATAAACAGACCCGAAAATAAATGGATTACAGCCCAAAGGTACAACTTCAACAAAAATAGTCTCACATAACCCTTCATCAAATACAGACAAATCACTGAGAATACTAAAAGACCAGTCATCACGAATATACAGCATCTGACCTCCTCTCGCATTCTGACACCTTGTACGCGAAATACACTTCATCCCGGGCAGATCTAACATTGTAAGGGGTGTATTAGCAGACAGAAAAGTTTCGCAAACTCCAACAATGTCTATAGGACTAGATGCAAGCAAAAGCTTCAGTTCATTGAATGCACTTTGTAGCCCCTGGGCATTTACATGTAACGATCTGATCGGAAAATCACAACTTTTTGTTTTATCCGATAGAAACTCGCCTGAAGAATAATCACATTCAGGTAGATTATTTACATAAGGCATATCTTTATCACTTCCGGTAGCTGAATTTAGAATAACATCTAATTTCAAACGAGAATCAAGAAAACGCTGAAAACGATCCATAAAACAAAAAAAGAAAAGAAAAATTCACAGCTTCTTAGTTTAGACGACAGGTTCATATGACACATTGCGAATCTGAACTACGTCGGAAATCGTTTTACACGGAATGATTTGCGAACCGCACTTGACATAAACAACACCTCGTAAAGTCCATACATTTTTCAATTCAAACTTATTGCGCGCAAGCTTGTAGATTTCTTGCCTTTCCCTGGTTAGAGCCTCATTTACATAGATTCGGGTACCTTTCAAATTCTTGCGATTGCGCAGGATCTCAACTGCAGATGCCTCAGTAAAAAATGTAAGTTCAATCGGAGTTTTTATTTCCGAGGCACCTCCCAAACGCCTTGCACCCTTGACAACGGATTTATCAAGATTGAGTCCCATTTCACTGTTAAGTCGAGCTAATACTTTCTCACCAAGGTGAGGCAAATCACGCGCGGGAGAGTCTATCCCAGATACAATGACCTTAGTCAGAAGAGAAGACTGGTTTATATCATCCAGCTTAGTTTCAAGCTTTTGGAGCTTTGCGCAATTTTGGACAATTCTTGCCCGCAAATCGCCAAGTGATTTCTCAAGCAGTTCAAATTTACCCTTGAATTGCAGATCGATCGCCTCATAGACAGCTTGCGTAACAGTATCAAGAAAATCTGACTTAATCTGTGTCACCGGAGAACTCCCTAATCTACTGCACTGCTCTTCCACTCTCCTACGAATTTCATCCTGTATGCCGTCACGAAGGTTAACAATTTCTGACTGCATCAAGTTAACCGACTCAGATAAATCCCCGGCTAAACCTTCCGAGTCCTCCGTACACAGCCTTATCGCTCTCTGAACATTTTTTCTGCCATCTCTCAGCGCTTCTTCATATTTCTCCGCGTAAGCCCATATATTCTCAGACGTTACTATTTTAATTTCGTCAGTTCCGTAACAGCAAACTTCATAATTACTTCCATCACCTTTGACAGGTATCACCCGCGTAATTTTGCAAGGCCACAGCTTGTAATATTTAAATTGAGCAAACGCCCGGTTTCCCACTTGCATAGCTTCGGCAAATGACAAAATGAAAAAAAAGCAAATCTCTCTCTCAATACGTCCGCACACCTTCTGTGTATGAATGCCTAGCAGCGACTGATGACAGTGGGCGGGATCAAAAAAGGTAGAGCTGAAAACAGCCAATGGAAAATTTACCAAGTATCCAAGTTAAAATATCCAAAAAAGTATGATATAATTCTCTTGTGTTAACTAGTCAATGACTGAATCTATGATCATTGCTCATCATTGGTCAATTTGTTTGGTTTGTTAGACCTTGGCTTATCTTTCATCATTATGAAATATGTATCACCAAACTTTTTTTTTTTTATTTTAGCAAAGGTATAGGGCATGCAGCAGGCTTTTATATATAGATTCTCACTGTTGCTTGTCTTCTAAACACAGACAATTTGAGCCTTTACTTGATGTCATGACATCCAAATGGACCTTAAATTAGAAGTGGTGCCTTTGTAAAATTACATTTTTTTTATTAGACCTTTAACTTTTGCCCTGGCTTGTCTTTTGCATTATGAAATACATATTGTTCATTCTTGGTTTCTTTTAATTGTTAAGGGAGTGGGACAAAAACTTCTTTTGCTTCCAATGATTTATCTGGTCCAGGTTTTTGATTTTACAAGGTTTAGAAGGCATTGACAACCATCTTTGTTTCTTTTTATTGTTCAGGTTTTGGGACAAAAACTTCTTCTTTTGCCTTGGCTTGTCTTTTGTTGTTATGAAGACATATTGCCAAACCTTTGTTTTTTTCTAATTGTTCAGGTGGTGGGAAATTTTTTTTTTTCTTCCAACAATTTACCCAGTCCATAATTTTGATTTTTAAAGGTATGGTAGGTATTGATGACCGTAACTATGTCAAAACCCAATCATCATCACGATCATATTCAATTTGTTTGCTTTGTTACACCTTGGCTTATCTTTCATCATTATGAAATGCATATCACCAAACCTTTGTTTTTTAAAAAAAGGTATGGTAGGTATTGATGACCTTATCCATGCCAAAATCCCAAACTCAATGATCATTGCTATCATTTTCAATTTTGACATGTTTTGATTCTTGCTGTCCAGGTTTATTTTCATTGACTTGCTGCTCTTCATTTTCATTATTGACTCCCTCACTTGTTTAGTGTAGTATGTTTTCTAACCACATGTGTCTTTGCTCTTCATTTTCATTTTTAACATGCTCTAATTGTTGTTTTTGTATATCTTCTAACTGCCCATGTCTTTGCTTCTCATTTTCAATAAGATTTTGGATTTTGATTACTTCAGACAATTTAGCAATGGCTGTTGCTTTAGCTATCCATATTGGTGTTGTTGCAATTGATGGTCCAGGTTGTCAAATTTCATATCTTATCACATTTGATAGTTCAGGTGTTGGTTCCAAAGAATCATCATTTATAGTAACTGCACCTGAAATTTTTTGTTTTTTGGACCTTTCAACAGACAATAAATTATATGACTGTTGCATTGGAGAGTCAACAATCTTTATTTATGCTATGCATGACATCATATAAGAAAATACTTATATGATGTCATCAGAAATGCTTATATGATGTAATAACATAGTACATGACATAATATGCAAAAACCAAAACTAAGGCTAATGATTTTTCCCAGACTTCTGACCTATCTAGATTCTTTTTTTTATGCAAGAATATCCCAAGATTATGGTAATATAATCCCAAGATTATATTATGCAAGAATATCCCAATTTTCCTGAAAAAATATGGACCTGTTTTCAAAACATACACATATACATACATACATACACATTTATTACTCACATATAAAGATAGTATATATTATATATATATATATATAGATATATAATATATATAATATATATATATATATATATATATATATATATATATATATATATATATATATATATACATATATATATATATATAGTATATATATATATATATATATATATATATATTATATATATATTATATATATATATATATATATAATATATATATATATCTATATATATATATATATATATATATATATATATATATATATATATATATATATATATATATATATATATATAATATATATATATATATATATTATATATATATTATATATATATTATTATATATATATTATATACCTGTTATATACCTATATATTATATATATATTATAATATATATAATATATATTATATTATATATATTATATAATATATATATATATATTATATATATAATTATATATATATATATATTATTATATATATATTATATACCTTTGAGCAGGACACTCCCCCCACAGTCTTCAGGACAAGGGTTATAAATTATGCCCTGGAGGCATATAAGTGTTTTATTGAAATCTTTGTCATAGAAACTTGAAAAAGGGCTCATTTGATTGGAAATTCAAAGGGCTAGTGCCCTTTTTAATAGTCAAAAGTGATTTGAGGGCAACTAACCCCCTCTCACACCCACCTTTTCCCCAAACACATCCAATCAACATTTTAGATAGCCATTTTATTCAGTGTAGTTGAAAGTTTTGGAAATAAGGTCTTTAAGGATGACACCCACACCCACCTCACAGGCCTCAGGGCAAGGGTTTTGTAAGTTATGCCCTGGGGGCATATAAGGTTTTTATTGAAAGCTTTGTTGTAGAAACTTCAAAAGAGCTCATTCAATTGGAAATTTGAAAAGGCTAGTGCCTTTTTTAATAGTATTGAAAGTGATTGGAGAGCGACTAACACCCCTCTCACGCCCACCATTTCCCAAAACACATCCAATAAAAATTTTGAGATATCCATTTTGTTCAACGTAGTTGAAAGTTCTGGAAAATAGGTCTTTAGGATGACAACCACCCTCACAGCCATTAGGGTAAGAGGTTGTAATTTATGCCCTGGGGCATATAAGGTGTTTATAGGAAGTGTTGTCATAGAAACTCAAAAAGGGCTCATTTGATTGGAAATCGAAAGGCCTAGTGCCCTTTTAATAGTCGAAATTAATGGAAGACTTGACATTTTTATAGTAAAGATTGATGTGGGTATAATGTATTTTTTTGTTGTTGTTGTTGTTGTTTAGACCAGGGCACTTTGTATCAAAGGTGTTGTCATAGGAACTTCAAAAAGGGCTCATTCGATTGAAAATAGAAAGGGCTGATGCCCTTTATAATAGTCGAAAGTGATGGAGGGAACACTAATCTCCCTCCCATGCCCACCCTCCCATTTGACTTTATGTTTAAAAACTAAATGTTGCCATAAGATTAAATCCAAATGCACTGTGTTGCTGCTAATTCCCAATAAGGCATCTCAGCAGTATCCAAGAAACGACTGAGGGTATTATGTTCAAAATTTTGGGGCTGCTTCTGCTCTTTGAAATTTAACCAAATCAAAATAGCGTAAGTGTATCCAAGCTATCAAAGGAAGTAAGCAGATTTTTTTGCGAATGGTATCAAGTTTTATATTTCAGGGTCACCTAGAGGAGGTATGAAACTAAATTAAAATCTACTACTTGTGTCCAGATTTTTAAAAGGGTTTATGATGTTTAAAATTGGAGAAATTTTTCTCCAGCATAGAAATAGCAGGCCAAACTATAAAGTCTTAAAAAACGAAAAGATTTAAAGTATTATTTTCTTTTTCCCTGAAAAGACTATGTCAGTATAAAACAAACAGAAATTAATTAAAAAATACTTTTTCCACAAAAATGTGGAAAAAACCTTTTTATTAATTAATTGCAGTAAAGTTCTATTAGAGAGACCTCTTGCTATCTTCTGTAAGATTATACATTTAGGGCTCCCCAGAAACAAACACTATGAAGCAAAAGAGTAGTTTAGCATGTTTAGATTTCTAGTTTTACACTCTTTGTGATGTTTTAAGTTATATTTGTGACAATTACCCCCCCCCCTGTCCTCCAAAAACCATACTAGCCAAGTGGTTAGTGCATTAGTCTTGACATACTTTGTCTATGAGAACAGGTGTTTTGAGTCCTGATGTCTCTGGCTCCTTGGTTTGGGATAGTTGTTAGTGGCCTGACAAAGTTTGGTTTGGGTTCATTGTTATGATTGTAAGCTCAGCCAGAGCACCCTAGCTTAAGTGGGTACCTAGAGACATCCAGGAAGGTAAACAGGAAGGTATACAAAATCACAGGATGGCTCCCCCCTCCCTTGCACTTTTTTAGGTGAAGTGACATGGAAATGGAGATCAGCACTGCTGGTAGGACTATAAAATCTAATGCTGTATTTTTAACCTTTTTTATATTGCTCTAGTGGTCCCAGATATAGCTATAGGCTATATTCCAAGATTAGAAGTGATGAAATTCTTACTTTATAAATGTGCAGCAAGTCAATTAAACACACAAATGCATTTCTTTCATTTTTTAAAAGTATTTTAAATCATCTCTAAATAGGCTAATAAAATTCATTGCTAAATTTACTATAAAATCAAGTGAAGGCTGTATGATAATGGTGCTGTTTTCTTCTGTTCTTTAGCTGCATTTTTTTTTTCTTCTTTTTTTTTTTTTGAGGAAAAGTGTTCCAGAGTATGGTTAAGACATACATGACAATACTTAAAAGTTTCATGTGCCATAAGAGTGATTAAACAGCTTTTTATTAAAAACAGCTTGACTTTACATTCCTAATATTAATCAGTCTGTAGATGACATCCCAGGCTCAAGGATAAAATTAGGTAGCCTAATTGTTTATTTTCTACTTTTTATTACATCAGCTATTCTTGTCTGCAGACAAATGCTATTTAGTTGTTGAATTGCTTTTTTTCAGCTTTTACAAAAAACTAGCTCAAGAACAGAAGAAAACAAGTTAATAGCACCATATGAAATATTGGATGTATAGCAAAGTATTTATTGTTTAAACATGGCTGAAATGGAAAGAAAGATATTTGTGTGTTTAATTAAACTTGCACCATATTACAAAGTAAGAATTTCATCACTTGTAATGTCAGCTTTGTATATAGCCTTAAGCTATGTCTGGAACCATTAGGAGGGGGGGGGGGTAATTGTCTCTAATACAACTTTAAACTTCACAAGGAGCATAAACTTAGTAATAAAAAAAATGCTACTCTTTTTGTTTTATAGTGTTGCTCTGATCTTTGGTGTTCCCCATCTTTTAAAGTATTATAGTAAAGTGAATGAAACTTTAGTAATGAATCTGGGGCCATAGAAAGGTGTTATCAAGCTCTGTCTGTACTCTTTCCTCATTCTAGGGCTTAAAAGACAAATCTATATAAATTTAGACAAACTTCTCTTATCTAAATTTTGAAAAAAAACATTTCACCTTAATTTTGGGTTTCAGTCTCTTGCTCCATTGACTCTAGTTTTGAAAATGGAATTCCCAGGTCATTATTTTAGCAGGTTTTCTTGTCAGATTTCAGA
>CM051263.1:4596146-4968646 GCA_027921565.1 Artemia sinica | reverse complement strand
GTTGTAGAAACTTCCAAAAGGACTCATTTTATTGGGAATCAGAAGGGCTTGTGCCCTTTTGAATAGTCGAAAGTCATTGGAGGATAACTAACACCCCTCTTAGACCCACCATTTCCCCAAACACATCCAATCAATATTTTGCGATAGCCATTTTGTTCGACGTAGTTAAATGGTCCGGAAATTTATGTTATTGAGGATGACACTCCCCCCATAGCCCTCAGGGCAAAGGTTGTAAATTATGCCCTGGGGGCATGTAAGGTTTATTTTTATAGAAAGTGTTGTCGTAGAAAATTCAAAAAGGGTGCATTCGATTGGAAATTCAAAGGGCTAGTGCCCTTTTTAATAGTTGACAGTGATTGAAGGGCAAGTAACCCCCCTCTCATGCCCACCATTTCTTCAAACACATCCAATCAAAATTTTGAGATAATCATTTTGTGCAACGTAGTTGAAAGGTCCGGAAATTATTTCTTTGAGGATGACACCCCCCTCACAGCCCTCAGGGCAAAGGTTGTAAGTTATGCCCTGGGGCATATAAGGTTTTTATAGAAAGCGTTGTCGTAGAAACTTCAAAAAGGACTCATTCGATTGGAAATTGAAAGGGCTAGTGCCCTTTTAATAGTCGGAAGTGATTGGTGGGCAAACTAACACCCTTCCATGCCCACCAGTTCCCCAAACACATCCAATCAAAATTTGTGATAGCCATTTTGTTCAGCGTAGTTGATTTCCTGATAGAAATAATGTTTTTGAAGAGGACACATCCCACACAGCCCTCAGGGCAAGGATTGTAAGTTATGCCCAGGGGCATATAAGGTTTTTATAGAAAGCTTTGTCGTAGAAACTTCAAAAAGGACTCATTCCATTGGAAATTGAATGGGATAGTGCCCTTTTTAATAGTCCGAAAAGTGATTGGAGGGCAAATAACCCCCTCTCACGCCCACCTTTTCCCCAAACACATCCAATAAAATTTTGAGGTAGCCATTTTGTTCAACGTAGTTTGGAAATTAAGGGAATTTGGTCATTTAGGATGACAACCCCACCACAGCCCTTGGGGCAAGGGTTGTAAGTTATGCGCTGGGGGCATATAAGTTTTTTTTTATAGAAAGCGTTGTCGTAGAAACTTCAAAAAGGGCTCATTCGATTGGAAATTAAAAGGGCTAGTGCCCTTTTTAATAGTCGAATGTGATTGGAAGGCTTGATATTTTCAAACTGTTTGTGGTAACGAACAGTAAGTAAGGAGCGAACCAGCTCAATATAACCAAAACTCTAAAAAAGCGGAATTTTGATACCAGTAGATACATCAAAAGAATTGGATTTTCTTGCTGATTTCAAATATTTAAGTTTCATCAAGTTTGGTTTTACCCATCAAAAGTTACGAGCCTGAAAAAATTTCCCTTATTTTCGAAAAAAGGGGGAAACTTCCCCTAAAAGTGATAGAATCTTAATGAAAATCAAACCATCATATTCAGCGTATCAGAGAACCTAGTGTAGAGGTTTCAAGCTCATACCTGCAAAAATGTGGAATTTTGCATTTTTTTGCCAGAAGAAAGATCACAAATGCGTGTTAATTTTTTTAATTTTTTTTCCCCAGGGGTGATCGTATCGATCCAGTGGTCATAAAATATCGCAATAGGGCTCATTATAACGGAAATTAAAAGTTCTAGTGCCCTTTTTAAGTGACCAAAAAAATTGGAGGGCAACTAGGCCCCCTCCCACGCTTATTTTTTCCCAAAGTCACCCGATCAAATTTTGAGATAGCCATTCTGTTCAACAAAATCGAAAACCTAATAAATATATCTTTGAGGATAACTTAATCCTCCACAGTCCCCGGGGGAAGGGCTCCAAGCTATGAACTTTGCCCATTGTTTGCATATAATATTTGTTACTTGGAAGTATGCAGATGTTTTCAGGAGGGATTTTTTCTGGAGGGGAGGGGGGTCGGAGGAGGAGGCTATATGGGAGGACCTTTCCATGGAGGATATTGTCACGGGGGAAGGGACATTGCTATGTCTTTGGGTTCTCCCCGCTCTTTACGTAAATTTTTTTTGTACTTTCAAAAAAACTATCTATTCTAATTAAACGGCCTTTGTTCTTCAGGGGACATTCTTAAAGAATTGGGACAAAATTCGAACTTTAGCGTAAAGAGCGAGGTATTGACTAGGAGGAGAACCCCTCATTTACGTAATAAAAGTATACGAATATAGAAGTTCGTTACGTAAGTTATTTCGTAAGTTACGTCAGATCAAAATTTCGAGAAAGCCATTTAGCCAAAAAAAGTAAAATTAATATGCAAATTTCATTTTAATTATACATGTACGGTGAACCAAAATCAAAGCTGCATTAATTCAAAAACGTTCAGAAATTAAATAAAAAAACAAACAAGTTTTTTTTAACTGAAAGTAAGGAGCGACATGAAAACTTAAGACGAACAGAAATTATTCTGTATATGACAGGGGCTGTCCCCTCCTCAACGCCTCGCTCTTTGCGCTAAAGTTTTTTATTGTTTTAAAAAATAGAGTTGTGAGAAAGAGTTAAACTTTAGCGTAAAGAGCGAGGCGTTTAGGAGGGGACAACCCATTTCATATACAGAATAATTTCTGTTCGTGTTAAGTTTTAATATCGCTCCTTACTTTCAGTTAAAAATACTTTTTTTTTAATTATAGTAAAGATCGATGTGGGTACAATGTATTATTATTATTTTTTTTTTCGACCAGGGCACGTCGTATCGAAGGAGTTGTCGTAGTAACTTTGAAAAGGGCTCATTTGATTGAAAATAGAAAGGGTTAATGCCCTTTTTAATAGTCGAAAGTGATTGGAGAGCAACTAGTCCCCCTCCCACGCCCACTCTCCCATTTACCCATTATGTTTAAAAACTAAATGTTGCCTTAAGATTAAATCAAAATGCACTGTGTTAATGCTAATTCCCAATAAGGGAACTCAGCAGTATCCCAAGAATGACTGAGGGTATTATGTTCAAACTTTTGGGGCTGCTGCTCTTAAAATTTAACCAAATCAAAATAGCGTAAGTGTATCTAAGCTATCAAAGAAAGTAAACAGATTTTTTTGCGAATGGTATCAAGTTTTCCATTTCAGGTCAGCTAGAGGAGGTATGAAACTAAATTAAACGCTAGGCCTACTATTTGTGTCCAGATTTTTAAGAGGGTGTATGTTGTTAAAAATTGCTGAAAATTTTCTCCAGCATACAAATAGCAGGCCATACTATAAACTCTTAAAAAAAGAAAAGATTTAAAAGTATTATTTTCTTTTTCTCTGAAAAGACTATGTCAATGTAAACGAACAGAAATTGTTAATATTATTTGATTTATTAAAGTTATAAAATTAAAAACATTTATATTTTTTCTGTTTATTTTTATCATATATATTTCATATATATTTTTACTTCAGACTTTAGATGCATTCCTTAAAGTTACAAACTCCCCAAGATAGCTATATTACAGTTCTGCATTCTTTTCTGTGCATTATAGTATATTATGAAGACCTTGAACTTAAATGATTAGTGCCTTTTTTAATAGTCAAAAGTGATTGGAAGGCAACTAACACCCCTTCCATGCCCACCATTTCCCCAAATATCTCCAATCAAAATTTTGAGATAGCCATTTTGTTCAACGTAGTTGAAAGTTCTGGAAATTATATCTTTGAGCAGGACAATTCCCCCACAGTCTTCAGGGTAAGGGTTATAAGCTATACCTTGGGGGCATATATGATTCTTAAGGAGGGAATACTTTTACAAACTTCAGAGGGCTCATTTGATTGGAAATTGAAAGTTCTTGTTAACTTTTTAACGTCAAAAGATATCGGGGGGTAACCAGCCCCCCCCCCCCCCGCGTTCTTTTTTCCCAAATGCATCCGATAAAAATTTTTAGCTAGCTATTTTTTTAAAAATAGTTCAAAGATCATAAAACAAAAACTCCGGTGTCGACACAACCTCCAGCGCCCGGGGGCAGGCGTTGTAATTTATGCCCTGGGGGCATATATGGTTATTATGGAATGGATGCTCGTATAAATTTCAAAAGGGCTCATTTGATTGGAAATTGAAAGTTCTAGTTCACTTTTTAAGAGTCCAAAGAGATTGGAGGGCACCTAGCCCCCCTCCCTCTACGCCTTTTTTTTCTCAAACTCATCTGATAAGAACTTTGAGATAGCCATGGATTTAAAAATAATTCGAAGACCATATAACCAAAACTCCGGGGTCGACACAGCCCCCCAGGGCTCGATGGCAGGCGTTGTAAGTTATGCCCAGGGGGAATATATGGTTCTTATGGAAGGAATGCTCGTAAAAACTTCAGAGAGGACTCATTTGATTGGAAATTGAAAGTTCTAGTTCAGTTTTTGAGAGTCAAAAGAGATTGGAGGAAAACTAGCCCCCCTTCCCAACGCCCCTTTTCCCGAATGCATCCGATACAAAATTTTAGATAGCCACTAAGTTAAAAATTGTTCCAAAGTCAGATAACAAAAACTCAGGTATCGACACAACCCCCCAGGGCCCGGGGGCAGACGTTATAAGTTATGCCCTGGGGCATATATGGTCCTTACGAAAGGGATGCTCGTATAAACTTCAGAGAGGGATCATTTTAATTGGAAATTAAAAGTTCGAGTTCATTTTTTAATATTCAAAAGAGATCCGAGGGCAACTACCCCCCCCCGCCTTCTTTTTCCAAAGCCATCTGATGGAAATTTTGTTAAAAAAAATTATATAGATTTTTAACTTTAGTTTGTTGATGCTTATTTTCTTTTCCAAAACCTCTTCAAAGATTCACTTTATATGATTTTGCACATAGCTTTTGCCAAGCTCTCGCTTTGGCGAACTGGAGAGTTGAAAACCTCTTGTCAACTTTGAAAAACTACTTTTTCGGAAAGTTTTTTTTTTAAATTAATCCCATAAAATGTCCCTTTGGCTTCTTCCAACTTTCTATCATCGTAAAGCTAAGAAGTGTTGGTGTTAATTTTGTAAAGATTAGTTTAACTCCAATGTATTTAATTTCTTTTTTCCTGGTATTATTGTATAGTCAATAGTTGTCGAAACTTGGGAGAGGGCTCAATCAGTTGCAAACTACAAATTATGGCGTCCATTAATGGGCCTAAACCAATTGGAGGACAGCACAATATGACACTCTCAATGCCCAGAGGGATTCATGTAGCCCTACATAGTATCAAATCAAAATTTCAAGATAGATGTTGTAATCAGAACTTTCATGAGATTTAGTAAATTTGCCATCCAGGGAAACGAGATTTGTGCAGTCCACAGGCAGGGATTCTAAATTGAGATAATATTTCTTGCACATTTTAATTGAAAGGTGATTATATTAGGCTACTTCTTGCTGAAATCAGGGTCAAACAAAGACTTTATGGTTAAATGATTGAATTACCTCAAATGTCCCAAGTCACTCCAACTCTGTTCATCCCAAATTTGCAGTTGTAGTCATGTTGTACCTCATTTGGCTTGTGGTAGAGGGGGGAGGGGTAGCAGCACCACATTTATTTGCTGTTAAGATTTCCTAGCATAAAATATGTACAACAAATGGTTTATTTTAACTGTTCCAGAAAGACCTTATATTTGTTATATATTTGTTACATTTATATTTGTTACATATGTTATATTTTACAATTTTCCTCATTTGTAATCTATTTCTGTAAATATATATAAAAAAAAAAAAATAATTTACCCAACACAAATTCCACTTACAGCATTTCATTTAGTTCTCAGTCCAAGTGCCAATGCTGGTCTAGCTACTTGGCGTTTATGAGTGGGATAGTTAATTTATTGTATGTCTGTTTTAAGTTTGCATCAACTGTTCATTGTAATTTTCTGTTTTTCATTAATTGTAATTTCTGCCTGTTTCAGGCGCAACATATTGTATATGCTAATTTCTGCTTGTTTTAATTGTTTATTCCATTCTACTGTTTTTATATTTTTGACAAATGACCAAGCATAGTAGGCGTGAATCACTTGTGGTCTTGAAAAGAGTGGCGGGCAGGGGGGCAGTTCAATGAAAAAAAAAACATGTTTTTTCATGTGCAAGCAAGGAAAGTTATTAATATTTAACGCAAGTATAAGTTATTTGGTAGATAAGAGGGGATACTAACAAATATCCGTTGGGGAAATGTTACTGGCCAAAAATAGTTAATGAGGAATGGTCACAAGCGAATTTTTGGTTCTCATTTTTCATGTGTGTTGTTAAGTTTTTGGGCACATTTTGTTCTTAGGGGGTATCTCCATCCCTCCCACCTCTATGCAAATAAACATACAAATTTAGTGTCCTATTTTGAAATAAAATGCCTCCACAATAAGATCAAATCTGTCACTATTACATGCTTAATCCAAATATATTTCCCACAATGAAGGGAGACCTCCACTTCAGTCTGAAGGATCTCTCATGGAAATTTTGAAAGCTTGGGTCTAAAAATTGACTTTCCTGAGGCTCTTATAACACCCTCTCTCTTGCACACAGAAAGATCTACCAGACTTATACCATTTTGCCCCCTTCCCAAAATATCTTAAAAAATGAATAGAATAAAAGAAATTAACATTCAAGAAAAATAAATAATAATCCTTCAGACATGCCAGGGCAGAGGCTTGGAAAAAATCTTGTTTTTTTTTCTTCTTTTTTTCCATTAGTTCAGCAGAATTACTCATGACAAATAAAAACACACAATAAATTTTGATGTACATAATTTTGTATTTGGGTAGATAGAGGTCTGGAACCTCCAGTTTAGCGTTCTAACCATGTTAAAATGTGATTGCGCATTTATATTAGGATCTTATCCCTTTTTAGACTTTTTTTTTGTCTCTATTTCTAAAATCATTCAAATATTCTAAATTTCTGCAAAAATTTCTTTTTCTGTATATAGCTTCAGATGTGTGGAATAATTGAATAAATGCAACATCCATGGAGATATAATTTCTGGGCTTTGGTAGTTCAAGCTTAACCCATATGACACAATATAAAGGTGTTTATTCCTAATCCTTTTCAACAGTTTCAGCCCTTATGTGTGTGCAATTGTACTATATTTCACCAGAAGCTGCATCTGCTAATTTGTTTAAATTTCAGCCATATTTTGCCACATAGTCAGATACCAAGATGAGTATTGAGGAAAGTGGACAAGAAATTGATTTGACGAGACTAAGTCTTGCTCAACTGTCACAGTTGAAACAGCAATTTGAAGGTGATCTTAGTGTATATACAGAGTCTCTTCAAAGTTTGAAGATGGTTCAAACAAAATTTCAGTCATCAAATGAAGTATGTGCTCAAATTAACAAAAATTGTGAAAATAAGGAGATCCTTGTTCCCCTTACAGGTTCCATGTATGTCCCTGGTAAATTGACAAATACTGATAAACTATTAATTGATATTGGTACTGGGTATTATGTTGAAAAAAATCCAGAAAATGCTGTTGAATATTTGAGGAAGAAAGTTGATTTTATTACTGATAATATGAGGAAAATTCAAATTCTAGGTGAAGACAAGAGCAAAGTTCGTGATGCTATAGTTGAAGTTATGAATATGAAAATTAAAGCACAATTTAGTGCACAAGCACAGGCTGTGAGTGGGTCCAAATGAAGAAGATAATATGATTTTGACTTACCCAATAAGAATTGTTTTTAGAAAAATGTCTACTAACATCCTTGTGTTTTCACATAGCAGTAAATTGAAAGACGTTGTTGAGGCTGTTGTAAGTCTGAACCATTACACTGTGTATAAGTTGAAAGGGGATGATTTATTATCAGTTTCATGGCTCAAGAACTGTAAATTGCTAATTTTTCATGGTGGAAATATTTGTTTGAAAAGTGTCGAGCATTTCGTGGAAAGAGGAGGAACAACTCTTCAAGTAATTGATGGTCCTGACCCTGAGCGAATGGCGAAGTATGATTGTGTAGTGGTAAGTCAAAGACTGGTCCTTTTTTCATGGAACACGTTGTGTTTGTTTTTAATAAATACGTTTTGTGGAATATAGTTGTTCTTCCATTTTTTGGTGAAGTTAGTATACTTAGGCTAAGTAGACAAAGGTAATTATAAGTTTTATGATTAAGCATGGAATTGTTACTAGGAATTAAACTAAATCTGTTGAAGTATATCTCCATGCTCCAAAAGATGTAATTGCTAACAATTAGTATTGTAAATTC
Organism: Artemia sinica; assembly: GCA_027921565.1. Lineage (NCBI taxonomy): Eukaryota > Metazoa > Arthropoda > Branchiopoda > Anostraca > Artemiidae > Artemia > Artemia sinica. Next base: position 4,960,506 of record CM051263.1, on the reverse strand, counting down.
CAACTAAAGGTATTATTTTCTGATATTTGAAAAAATAATTATTTGAGTGAAAAATAAGGTGAAATATGTATTTAAAAATAATCTTAGATTTTTTTAAGTAGGCTAACTGTTGAAGTCTCTTGGCAATATTGCATACTTTATACAGATAATATAGGTCATGTTTCATGAACTAAGAGTTTCCAGATATATTTTGCTTATAAAAAGTCCATGAAATGTCAAAGGGAATTTGACATTTGATGTCAATTTTTTTCCATTGGGGGATGAACCCAGTGGAAAAAAGTAGGATCTACTGAATTAGTTTTATACTCATAAGCACCAACATGTTTTGCTTTTTTAATAAATATTCCAAATAAACAAGATTCTTTTGGTGTTAAAATTGAGTTAAAACTTGACACAATTTTGGAAATGTCTTTGAATGACTTTTAATGTCATGTTTACATCTACCCTAAGGATAACTGATGCTGTGAAAATCTAATGTCCAGAATGAAAATACTACTGTTAACGCTGTTATTTTCGTATAGGAATTATTTAATACATCTCGAGGCTTAAACTGATTCCAGTAGTAGCTAATTTTGACCTACTATGGTGTGTAACAAATTCAATATGTGAATTGTTTTCCTTATAAAAAAGAAACAATCTTTTTGATTATTCATTTTTCTTAAAATAAAATTTTATATGCCTTGCTTTTAACATATAACAATTTCTTTAAAAAAATATTACGAAGAAAACTTTAGTAGGCTACTATGGATTCCGAAGCTTTTTCGGCAATATAAGTACTTGCTTTATTATAGTGCTAATAGCTTCTGATGAAAAATTAAAATTGTCGCATCATAACAGATGCTGCGAAAATAAAATATCCGAAATTGAAAAATACTATAGTAAATTCTCTTATTTTCGTTTTTTAGGGATTATTTAATACAGTTCTAGGCGTACCTTGAATCCTGTAGTTAAAGAAAATTTTGACTTATTTTGTTTTAAGTACTTTCAACATATTATATTTTTCCTCATAAATCAGACACAAATTTTGTTGACTGTCCATTTTTAAAAAGAAGATTTATATTTCTGTGTTTTAATTATTAAAAAAAATTCTAGGAATAAAATTTGGGGACTATTTTTTGAGAAACTTTTGGTTACAATATAATAACTTGCTTCATTATATTACTAATAGGTTCTGATCTAAAATAATAATTGTGGCTACTACGGAAAAAACATAGATGCTTTTCTAACTAGTAGAGCGGAAGCTTGGGCGCTTGTATCGCATTGATACCGTCTATTTGAAGAGTAGAAGAATGCTATTCCGGGCACTTTTGTTATTCCTTAATTTCTAGTGCAAAATGCAGAAGTTTTAAATGCAGTAGGTAAACATTAGTTCTTCATGTGATTCAAGGTTTCTTAAAAAGAAAGACCGCTTGTATAATATTACAGTTTTGGCAATATTAGTTAAGGTAAGTGTGATACAAGTGACTATAGCAATCTGGAGGTCTATTTTTTCTATCATGTCAAGGAAATGGTAAGTATCGGAGTGAAGTGTTAACTTTCTTAATTGATTTACTCATAAGTTTCTGTATTTGATTGTAATCAAATAAAAAAATGTAAATGGGGAAAAAATTCCCTCTTCTTTATTCACCATATTGTTTGACTGCTGTCACATAATCTAATATATATATATATATATATATATATATATATATATATATAATATATATATATATATATATATATTATATATATATATATATATATATATATATATATATATATATATATATATATATATTATATATATATATATATATATAATATATATATATATATGTATATATATACATATATACATATATATATATATATATATATATATATATATATATATATATTATATATATATATATATATATATATATATATATATATATATATATATATATATATATAATTTCTGATACTACATTGGTCGTAAATAATTTCTGAGACCACATTGGTCTTAATTATTTTGATTTGTCTAAAAAAACACACCAACCTTATTAATCAACTAGAATTTTTACAGCATTGTAGAGTAAAGAGAATTCTTCCGAATTCTCTTCGTTTCCGCCTAAACCTAGGTACACACTCCGAAAGGCAATCTAGGGATAGGATTGGTTTTTAATCTTTGATTCACATTTTAAAAGACCAAAAAAAACGACGTTTTTTTTCTTAGTAATACAATTTCAAAAACTCGACATTTTCTACAGCAAAACCTTTCACTGACAGATTTTCAGCAGATTTCTAGAATAGCTCAGAATACTTTCCGCCACGACTTTTTTATGGCTAAGGCTCGTTTATCAGAAAATTTTGAAAAATTAGAATACGAAAAATTTCAGAATTCCAGATGTTTTCTTCCTAGATTTTGTCCTGGTCCGGCCATTGAGAACCTATCTTCTAAAGTTCTTACTCCGGAAGAAACCCATGTTTTGTCTAAGGGACCTAAATTTTGCCTACCTCAAACACAAGCGAATTTCGCAGAGATAGTCTCCAATGTAGAGGCGGGTATATTTGGTTAACGTGGTGCTGTGGAAAATCCAGATTTACTTCGAGGAGAGGTGGTTAAGAATATTCTTGATTTCATTCATATTCCTCAACGTCAAAAAAATCAGGAAACACAAATTCTCAAAAATAAAAAAAAAGACCCACACATCATTATCACCAGGGCTGATAAAGGAAATAAAATTGTTATCCTTGATAAAACTTCATATAATATAAAAGTTACAGATATTTTATCCGACACCCATACTTACAAGCCCATAGATTCAGACCCCACCGATAAGTTCGCCCGTTTAGTACGAAAGGAGCTAGGAATTTTGCAAACTGAAAGTTTTATTACTCCACAAATGTATAAAGTATTTTATCCTAAAGGTTGTTCAGCTCCTAAATTTTACGGGCTCCCAAAAATCCACCAAGATGGAGTTCCTCTACGCCCAATTGTGGCTTCTTATAGATCTCCGACTGCCAGATTGGGAAATGGTTGTCAACACTTTCTCGCCCCCTTATGCAAACGCAAACTTCATACATAAGAAATTCAGTTCACCTTGTTGAAAAATTAAAAGACATTGAAATAAAAAAAGATATAATTTTGGCCAGTTTCGATGCCATTTTTTAATGTCTTGCGACATTAAAAAATGTGAACTAGCTCTTCAAAGGAAATTAGACGACAATATTGATGGAATAGACTACAAAACACTGGATATAGAAACTATTATGGGGCTTGTCCGTCTTTGCAATAGTTCCTCCTCATATTTCCGATATAATAATCAATTTTTTACCCAAATCAGGGGTTTACCCATGGGTACAAATCTTTCACCATTTTTGGCAACTTTTTATATGGAATTCATTGAAACCTCTGCTGTAAAAAAATTTCCGATGAAACACCGGTTCTGGGGTCGGTTTGTGGATGATGTTATTTCTGTGTGGGAGCGTGGAGGGGAATCACTTAACTCATCTAAACACTTTGGACTCTAACCTTCAGTTCACTTTAGAACTAGAACATAACCACAAACTTCCTTTCCTAGATGTTTTAATTTTCAATAAGTCTCCTGGCCTTGAATTTTCTATTTATAGAAAGCCTACACATACTGATAGGTATTTGCATTTTTCCTCCAACCACTCTCCCTGCATAAAAAGAGGAGTTGTTATTTCTTTGGTTGACCGAGTAATAAGAATATGCTCAGAGCCTCACATAGACTCAGAATTGAACTATATTAAGGACATTTTATTTTGCAATGGCTACCCTATAAAAATTCTTGAGACCATTATAGACAAAAGGCAGAAAAGAATGCATCAAATCCACTAACCCCAACGGATACCGTCCCATTGGTGGATGATAAGAAAATTTTCACTGTTCTACCCTACATTCCAAAATTGAGTGACAAATTGAAAAGAATCCTTAAAAAACATAAACTTAATGTCGCCTTGAAGAATTCAAATATTACACAGAACTTTTTTAACAACGGCAAAGATAAAACCAGCCCCATTCCGGGTAGTGGTGTTTATAGAATTCCTTGTTCTTGTGGCTGTTTTTATGTTGGTAGAACCAAACAGCAATTGGGGGAGAGGTTATCTGAACATAAGTTCTCAATCGACAAGGCCATGAGGTTACGCCAAAGGCCTGAGGTTTTTGATTCCGCGTTGGCGCAACATGTGTATGAGAGTCCACACCATTTCATTTTGTTTGACGAAACCTCCATTGTTGCCCCCGTTAAAGGTCTCACGCAAGTTTTTAGGGAGGCAGTTGAAATAAAAAAAGCACATTCACCAAAAGGTAGCTCTTAATAGAGACACTGGGGAATCTTTTCCCATTTATGACAAAATTATTAATTCTCATCGTTTTTACATACATCCACAAAATTATATTGTGCAATCAAACAGAATCTCCGATAATAATCAAACTGGAAAGCGATTAGCCTTCAAGAGTGCTTTACGTAAAATGAAATCGTGAAATGCCATTTAGTTTTTTATTCAGTTACCCTTTCACCGTTACTAAGAAAGGGTCGTCCAATTTTAGTTTGGTGTTTTTATTTTAAGGTTTGGTTTTTATATTTCTATCAGTTTTATTCTTCACTGAGGACGTTCAAGTGGAGGTCTTGACCGACATATTTGAATAATTTTTCAATTTTTTCACTGGCTGTTAATTGTCCTCGTTTTTCTTCGCGATTTTTTTTTTTTCTACAATCCTGAAAAGGGCTTATGCCAGCTTTGCATCTCACTCAGACTATCTGTCTTGGCTCTTTCTCCAATTAGCCATGGCTTGATGGCAACTTGATTTTAATTCGAAAATCAATATATATATATATATATATATATATATATATATATATATATATATATATATATAATATATATATATTATATATATATATATATAATATATATATATATATATATATATATATATATATATATTATATATATATATATATATATATATATATATATATATATATATATATATATATATATATATATATAATATATATATATATATATATATATATATATATATATATATATATTAAATATATATATATATATATATATATATTAAATTTTAAATTAGATAGGTTAAATTTTGAAAATTAAACCTATCTTTTTTTTGTACTTTCCTGAGAAAAATTAAGGAAAAATTGTCTCCCTCCCGGGATTTTGAAAAACACCTTTTTTGTGTCTTCATTGAAAAAATCCTTGTCCTCCCCCTTGTCACGCATTTTGTCTACACGTAGTGAGGCGAGATGAATAATGTGACGTGATATTATTAAAACTAATAAAGTTGTAAGTTGTCGTTTCAGGTTTAACTACTGCTTATTTTTTAATTTTACCAACCAAGGTTTGACTTTATTTACTTTCTGATTGTGTTTCTTGTTTACACATCAGGAAAGAAAGAATCTTATTTCTCCAACTGATAAAAATAGTAACCCAAATTTGTATTTTATCCTCATTTGTTCACAGTTCAAATCTCCCTTTTTATCCATTTTCACGCTTGCATACTTAATGGAATCCTCTCAAATCGGTCGAAGACAGAAACATAGGAATAATTCATCAGTCAGTTGAAGAAATAAATCAAAAGAGAGAGAGAGATAAATTACAGAAACAGGAGAAAACACAAAATAACCAAGTCACGGCAGCCAGATTACAACACAAAAAGTAGGCAAAAAAGGAAGACTGGATCAAGCTAGTCAGTATGTGGCAGTTCATACTAAAAGCGAATTAAGGAAAAATAGAGTTCAAGTCACTAAGTTATGTCGCACAATGTTTTTTGTTTTTTTTTTCACAGACCACACTGCCTTTCTTTGACGAAAAGAATAAGAGTTTCAATAGGGATAAGTCCTTTATTAGAAAGTGAAAAACAAATACAAAAGTTCTGAATATTTCGTAGACACAGTCGGTCTTCATCATCAGCAAAATACTCTGCTAATGATGAAGACCGACTTTGTCTTCGAAATATTCAGAACTTTTGTATTTGTTTTTCAGTGTCTAATAAAGGACTTATCCCTATTGACACTCTTATTCGTTTCGTTATAATGTTGGGATGTTGTTCTTTTAATATTTTAGCATATATTGCCTTGAAGTAAAAAAAAATTCTTTGTGAGGGTGTCAAGTCTCTTATTTTCATATGGTTATATACAAGCACGTAGATAGGGGACTTTGCGACTGGGCTTTCACTAAATTTTCGGATTCTTCTGATTCTCTACATAATTTTCATTTTAACTTGCCTATTTTCTAAGGGTTGTGATGCACTACTTCTTCCTACAATATGATTCCTCGGACCTACCCGGTTTCAAAACATGTTTCTACAAAAATGAACTTCAACGTATATTTTAAAAAATTCAATTTTGAAAATTAAAAAAATGACAAAAAATACTTCACGAGGAACCTCAAAACTATATAGTATAGAGGCTGCCACAAACTTTTGTTCAGTACGCGAAAGTTTCAGTTTTGTATCTCAATTGTTCAAAGAAATAAACGTTCTGTCACAATAATAATGTGAAGAAAAAATTTTAATTTCTTATCACCATGGTTTGTTATATTTGATTCCTATGCATGAAGGGACTGTCACCCCCCTTAACCATCTGCTCTTTGCGCATAAAGTTCGATGTATTGTAGCTAAAGACCGTGCTATCAATAAAGCACTAGTTAAACACTAGCCAAATCAAGTAAGGAGGCAGTGTCTTTCTCATATGCCGGATAACTGTGCTGCAGAGTAGCAATGTTTTTTGAGATGTTTGTTTATTTATTTATTGTAACCCGTTTGTAAATAAAAAAAAAAATAAAAATAAATGCTGCTTTATTTTTTTCGTGATGAACAATCTGGAGCTTGGCAACGGCAAGGGACAGAAATTCAAAAGTAAATTCTGATATTGGGGTCATGAAGTAAAGGTGTTTTCGGATTCCCTGAAGTTTGTAAAATTTTCAGCAGTTTCGTAGGCAGCGCAATCGCGCTGCCTAGGTAAAGAACGATGTTGGCACAATGTATTATTTTTTTTCCATACCAGGGCACTTCGTATCGAAGGAGTTGTCGTAGAAACTTCGAAAAGGGCTCATTTGATTGGAAATTGGAGTGACCTGTGCCCTTTTTAATAGCTAAAAGTGATTGCAAGGCAACTAACACCCCTTCCACGCCCACCATTTCCCGAAACACATCTAATCAAAATTTTGAGATAGCCATTTTGTTCAGCGTAGTTGATTTCCAGATAGAAAGTGTGTTTTTGAGGAGGACAGTCCCCAACAGCCCTGAGGGCAAGTGTTGTAAGTTATGCCCTGGGGGCATATAAGGTTTTTATTGAAAGTGATGTTGTAGAAACTTCAAAGAGGGCTCATTCAATCGGAAACTGAAAGGGCTAGTGCCCTTTTTAATAGTCGAAAGTGATTGAAGGGCAACTAACCCCCCCTCTCACGCCCACCATTTTCCCAAAACACATCCAATCAAAATTCGAGATATCCATTTTGTTCAAGGTAGTTGAAAGTTCTGGAAATTAGGTCTTTTAGGATGATAACCCCCTCAGAGCCCTCAGTGCAAGGGTTGTAAGTTATGCCCTGGGGGCATATAAGGTTTATATAGAAAGTTATTGTAGAAATTTCAAAAAGGGCTCATTTGATTGGAAATTGAAATTGCCCTTTTTAATAGTCGAAAGTCAGTGGAGAGTAATTAACCCCCCTCTTACGCCCACCATTTCCCCAAAAACTTTCAATCAAAGTTTAGAGATAGCCATTTTTTTGAAGGTAGTTGAACGTTCTGGAAATTATGCATTTAAGGATGACAAACCCCCCCAGAGCCCCCAGGGCAAAGGTTGTAAGTATGCCCTGCGGTCATATAAGGTTTTTATAGATAGAGTTCAATTGGAAATTGAGAGGGCTAGTGCCCTTTTTAATAGTCGAAAGTGATTGGAGGGTAACTAACCCCCCTCTCACGCCCACCATTCCCCCAAACACATCCAATGAAAATTTTCAGATTGCCATTTTGTTCAACGTAGTAGAAAGTTCTGGAAATTTGGTCTTTGAGGATGACAACCTCCCCCCCCCCCCCCCATTCCTCAGGACAAGTGTTGTAAGTTATGCCCTGGGGGCATATAAGGTTTTTATTGAAAAAAACCTTATAGATAGCCATTTTGTTTAACGTAGATGGAAGTTCTGGAAATTAGGTCTTAGAGGATGATAACCACCCTAAGAGCCCTTAGGGTAAGTGTTGTAATTTATGCGCTGGGGGTATATAAGGTGTTTATATAAAGCGTTGTCGTAGAAACTCAAAAAGGGCTCATTCGATTGGAAATCGAAAGGCCTAGTGCCCTTTTTAATAGTCGAAAGTGATTGGAAGGCTTGACATTTTTACAGTATAGATCGATGTGGGTATAATTTATTATTTTTGTTGTTGTTGTTGTTTAGACCAGGGCACTTCGTATCGAAGGATTTGTCGTAGGAACTTCGAAAAGGGCTCATTTGATTGAAAATAGAAAAGGGCTGATGCCCTTTTTAATAGTCGAAAGTGATTGTAGGGCAACTAATCCCCTTCCCACACCCACCCTCCCATTTGCCCATTATGTTTAAAAAATTAAATGCTGCCTTAAGATTAAATCAAAATGCACTGCGTTAATGCTAATTCCCAATAAGGCATCTCAGCAGTATCCCAAAACGACTGAGGGTATTATGTTCAAACCGTCAGGGCTACTTCTGCTCTTAAAATTTAACCAAATCAAAATAGCGTAAGTGTATCCAAGCTATCAAAGAAAGTAAACAGGTTTTTTTTTTGCGAATGGTATCAAGTTTTCCATTTCAGGTCAACTAGAGGAAGTATGAAACTAAATTAAACACTACTATTTGTGTCCAGATTTTTAAAATTGTGTATGTTGTTAAATATTGCTGAAAATTTTTCTCCAGCATACAAATAGCAGGCCAAACTATAAAGTCTTAAAAAACGAAAAGATTTTAAGTATTATTTTCTTTTTCCCTGAAAAGACTATGTCAATATAAAACAAACATAAATTAATTAAAAAAAAAACTTTTTCCACAAACTAAATTTTTCGAAGAAAAGTAAAGAACTCCATTAAACAAAAAATGGGCAAAAATAAAATCAAATAATATACCAAGTGTGAAACTACCACAAATCAACATTGATAAATAAATGAAACCCAAAACGAACAGAAATTACAATAAATAACAGAGTCTAAACAAGACCCTAGCATTCTAAACAAGAAGCAAAACGAAAATACCCTATCTCTGTGAGTAAACATCTTAGGGGACACTCAAGGTAATGGTCGTGTAAAGTATTAGAACCCCTCCCCCCCAAAAAAAAAACAACAAAAAATTCTGTATCTCTTCTAGGTTTCTACGAAATAAATCTAAAATCCCGAAGTCTTTTTTTTTTGGTTTTTCCTACATTATTAAATTTGGAATTATAATTGAATGTTCGGAAGTTTTTTTTTTTTTTTGTTTAATAAGTAAGCTGAAGCAACATACTAATTATTTATTTCAGAGGCAACGCTATTGTGTCGCCTATAGAAAAGGCTATAAGGCTCCAAGGTTTTATTTTATTTTATTTTTTTTCCAGTGGCACTTCATATAGAAAGAGAGGTCATATAAAATTTCGGATGGAGTTCATTTGATTGGAAATCGAAAGTTCTAGTTCCCTTCTTAAGAGTCAAAAGTGATAGGAGGGAAACTAGCCGCCCCTCACGTCCTCTTTACCCCAAATGCATCCGATCAAAATTTTGAGATAGCCGTTTTGTTCAAAATGGTCCAAAGATAATGTAACAATGCTTCCAGGGTTGACACAACCCCCAGAGTCCGGGGACGAGGGTCGAAAGCTATGCCATAAGAAATCGCTATGTTCTAGCTTCTCCGCCTGTAAGACAGTATTTTGGCCCGAACAGGGCCGAATTGTTATGGAGGAAAAATTATGAGAATTATTGAGAGTATGTATGTAGACTCTTAGTCACGAAAGCCATTTTGGCGTCTGGTGTACCGTTTATCTCTTAACGTGCATGCAGTCTATAAAAAGAATCGTTGTAATATACCATCCTAATAAACTAACTCTTATAGAGTATTGTACCTTCTCTATTAGGGTATTGCCTAACGGTTTTTTTTACGGGGAGGGGCTGGGGCAAAACTTTATTTTTAGTTTCGGTTACTTTAAATCTGAGTTGCTCCTTACTTATAGTTCGTTACCACGAACTGTTTCATGAAGCTTGATTCTTGGTAGAACTGATACTCCGATCAGTCATTCATACATACAGAAAGAACATCTATAGTAAAGGTAGTCTGCAAATCCTATCTACATAGGGACTCCGAAAATCAGGTTGGGTATAGTCAAAGGACGTCATTACTGTTTCATCGTTCATTGCTGGTCTTGTTTCAAAATAATATTAAATTAAAAAAAAAATGTTTTTTTCAACTGAAAGTAAGGAGAGACATTAAAAATTAAAAACGAACAGAAATTATTACGTATATGAGGGTGGTTGCCCCCTTCTCAATACCTTGCTCTTCACGGTAAAGTTTTTTGTACCTTTAAAAAAACTTCTTATTGTTCTAATTATACGACCCTTATATTTCAGGAGTCGTTGTTAAGGAGTTGGGACAGCAAGTAAAACTGTTCTCTTTTTTCTTGTATTTTCTAAATTTTTAGCGTTCAATATAGTGAATTTTTCGAAAGTAGAATGTCTGAAAGTTGAGGCCAGTATAATGTGGTTTGGGCATTATTCTCTCGTTGCTATTTTATTTTTATATCGTTATACATTTTAGAAAGTTTTAATTGGCTAATCGTTACCATTACTCTATTTGTTTCGTCCAGCTCTTTAAAATATTGAATTATCCTTCGTAATTTGTCAAAGCTTTCTTATTTTGCAATTCGAAAGCTGTTTTTTTGAAATGAGATTTTGTTTCATTTCTTTTGTAATATCACCTTTATTAATTAGAAATCGTAAATGAAAGGTTTCTATGGTTGCAATTCTGTAAATGTGATTTTCAAAGTCAACCTAATGATTTTCTTTAATGTGTTTTTGAAAGAAGGAAAGGATTTCCAATTAGTTCTTCAGCAGGTGACCTATTTGAGAAATGAGATTCGTTGACCAAGTAATGCGATATTTGACTTTTAGAGGAAAAAATTGATTTGATTTTAAGCGAAAGCATCTTCTCATAAAATACTTTTCCATTAAATTTTGTTTATTATAAGCCCTAATCGGTTTTCATACTACGTACATAATTTTCCGTGCAATGTTCTTAAGTTGCGTTGCAGTAAGAATAACTTTTCACACTCAAACAAGCTTTTTCATGCTAGGTTGACGTAAAAATCTATAGGAAATTCCTAATCGTCGTCTAAAATCATCCAATCATCATAAGAAAACTTCGAAAGTAAAAATGTGGAATGGAGATTCAAGCGTGCAGGACTTCCCAGGAAAAAGTTTTTTTTTTGCTAAATTTATTAATGGCTACCACAAATTCCATTTTATTCCTAGTATGGTGAAATTTTTTCATAACTTACCGTAAACTACCAGAAATTCCATTTTATTCCTGCTATGGTTATTTTTCATAATGTACCATAAACATATTTTTTTTAAATGTATTAATTGCTGTCTGAAATTCCATTTATTCCTGCTATGGTGATTTTTTCATTACGCACCGTAAACTACCAGAAATTCCATAATATTCCTGCTATGGTGAAGTTTTATAATGTACCGTAAACTACCAGGAATTCCATTTTATTCCTGAAATGGTGATTTTTCATAATGTACAGTAAACGTATTTTTTTTTTAATGTATTAATTACTACCGGAAATTCCTTTTTATTTTTGCTATGGTGAATTTTTCTTAATGTAGCGTAAACTACAAGAAATTCCATTATATTCCTGCTATGATGATTTTTCATAATTTACCGTAAACATATTTTTTTAAATATATTAATTGCTACTAGAAATTCCATTTTATTCCTGCTATAGTGAATTTTTTTAACATACCGTAAACTACAAGAAATTCCATTATATTCCTGCTATGATGAACTTTTCATAATATACCATAAACTATCAGAAATTCCACTTTATTCCTGCTGTGGTGATTTTTCTTAATGTAGAGTAAACTACCAGAAATTCCATTTTATTCCTGCTTTGGTGATTTCTCATAATTTACCGTAAAAGAATTTTTTTTTAATGTCTTAATTTCTACCGGAAATTCCTTTTCATTCTTGTTATGGTGATTTTTTCTTAATGTAGCGTAAAATACCAGAAATTCCATTATATTCCTGCTATGATGAACTTTTCATAATATACCATAAACTATCAGAAATTCCACTTTATTCCTGCTGTGGTGATTTTTTCTTAATGTAGCGTAAGCTACCATAAATTCCATTTTATTCCTGCTACGGTGAATTTTTCATAACGTACCGTAAACATGTTTTTTTTTTATTTATTGATTGCTACCAAAAATTCCATTTTACTCTTGCTATGATGAATTTGTTACAGCGTACCGTAAACTACTAGGAATTGCATTTTATTCCTACTGTGGTGAATTTTTACATTACGTACCATAAACTACCAGAATTCGGTTTTATTCTTGCTATGGTGAATTTTTCATAACGTACCGTAAACATGTTTTTTTTTTATTTATTGATTGCTACCAAAAATTCCATTTTAATCCTGCTATGATGAATTTTTCATAGCGTACCGTAAACTACTAGAAATTATATTTTATTCCTACTATGGTGATTTTTTCTGAATGTAGCGTAAACTACCAGAAATTCCACTATATTCCTGTTATGGTGAATTTTTCATAATGTGCCTTCAGCTACCAGAAATTCCATTTTATTCCTGCTATGGTGATTTCTTATTATTTACCGTAAACGTATTTTTTTAAATGTATTAATTTCTACCAGAAATTCCATTTTATTCCTGCTATGGTGATTTTTTCTGAATGTAGCGTAAACTACCAGAAATTCCACTATATTCCTGTTATGGTGAATTTTTCATAATGTGCCTTCAGCTACCAGAAATTCCATTTTATTCCTGCTATGGTGATTTCTCATTATTTACCGTAAACGTATTTTTTTAAATGTATTAATTTCTACCAGAAATTCCATTTTATTCCTGCTATGGTGATTTTTTCTGAATGTAGCGTAAACTACCAGAAATTCCACTATATTCCTGTTATGGTGAATTTTTCATAATGTGCCTTCAGCTACCAGAAATTCCATTTTATTCCTGCTATGGTGATTTCTTATTATTTACCGTAAACGTATTTTTTTAAATATATTAATTTCTACCAGAAATTTCATTTTATTCCTGCTATGGTGATTTTTTCTGAATGTAGCGTAAACTACCAGAAATTCCATTATATTCCTGCTATGGTGAATTTTTCATAATGTACTGTAAACTACGAGAAATTCCATTTTATTCCTTTTATGGTGATTTCTCATTATTTACCGTAAACGTATTTTTTTAAATGTATTAATTTCTACCAGAAATTCCATTTTATTCCTGCTATGGTGATTTTTTCTTAATGTAGCGTAAACTACCAGAAATTCCATTTTGTTCCTGCTATGGTGATTTCTCATAATTTACCGTAAACGTATTTTTTTTTAATGTATTAATTTCTACCAGAAATTCCATTTTATTCCTGCTATGGTGATTTTTTCTTAATGTAGCGTAAACTACCAGAAATTCCATTTTGTTCCTGCTATGGTGATTTCTCATAATTTACCGTAAACGTATTTTTTTTTAATGTATGAATTTCTACCAGAAATTCCATTTTATTCCTGCTATGGTGATTTTTTCATAACGCACCGTGAACTACCAGAAATTCCATTTTATTCCTGCTATGGTGATTTTTCATAATGTACTGTAAACGTATATTCTTAAATGTGTTAATTGCTACCTGAAATTCTATTATATTCCTGCTATGGTGAATTTTCATAATGTACCGTAAACTATCAGAAATTCCATTTTATTCCTGCTACGGTGATTTTTCATAATGTACCGTAAACTTATTTGTTTAAATGTATTTTGCTACCAGAAATTCCATTTTATTCCTGATATGGTGAATTTTTCATAATGTACTGTAAACTACGAGAAATTCCATTTTATTCCTTTTATGGTGATTTCTCATTATTTACCGTAAACGTATTTTTTAAATGTATTAATTTCTACCAGAAATTCCATTTTATTCCTGCTATGGTGATTTTTTCTTAATGTAGCGTAAACTACCAGAAATTCCATTTTGTTCCTGCTGTGGTGATTTCTCATTATTTACCGTAAACGTATTTTTTTAAATGTATTAATTTCTACCAGAAATTCCATTTTATTCCTGCTATGGTGATTTTTTCTTAATGTAGCGTAAACTACCAGAAATTCCATTTTGTTCCTGCTATGGTGATTTCTCATTATTTACCGTAAACGTATTTTTTTAAATGTATTAATTTCTACCAGAAATTCCATTTTATTCCTGCTATGGTGATTTTTTCTTAATGTAGCGTAAACTACCAGAAATTCCATTTTGTTCCTGCTATGGTGATTTCTCATAATTTACCGTAAACGTATTTTTTTTAAATGTATGAATTTCTACCAGAAATTCCATTTTATTCCTGCTATGGTGATTTTTTCATAACGCTCCGTGAACTACCAGAAATTCCATTTTATTCCTGCTATGGTGATTTTTCATAATGTACTGTAAACGTATTTTCTTAAATGTGTTAATTGCTACCTGAAATTCTATTATATTCCTGCTATGGTGAATTTTCATAATGTACCGTAAACTATCAGAAATTCCATTTTATTCCTGCTACGGTGATTTTTCATAATGTACCGTAAACTTATTTGTTTAAATGTATTTTGCTACCAGAAATTCCATTTTATTCCTGATATGGTGAATTTTTCATAATGTACTGTAAACTAGGAGAAATTCCATTTTATTCCTTTTATGGTGATTTCTCATTATTTACCGTAAACGTATTTTTTTAAATGTATTAATTTCTACCAGAAATTCCATTTTATTCCTGCTATGGTGATTTTTTCTTAATGTAGCGTAAACTACCAGAAATTCCATTTTGTTCCGGCTATGGTGATTTCTCATTATTTACCGTAAACGTATTTTTTTAAATGTATTAATTTCTACCAGAAATTCCATTTTATTCCTGCTATGGTGATTTTTTCTTAATGTAGCGTAAACTACCAGAAATTCCATTTTGTTCCTGCTATGGTGATTTCTCATAATTTACCGTAAACGTATTTTTTTTAAATGTATGAATTTCTACCAGAAATTCCATTTTATTCCTGCTATGGTGATTTTTTCATAACGCACCGTGAACTACCAGAAATTCCATTTTATTCCTGCTATGGTGATTTTTCATAATGTACTGTAAACGTATTTTCTTAAATGTGTTAATTGCTACCTGAAATTCTATTATATTCCTGCTATGGTGAATTTTCATAATGTACCGTAAACTATCAGAAATTCCATTTTATTCCTGCTACGGTGATTTTTCATAATGTACCGTAAACTTATTTGTTTAAATGTATTTTGCTACCAGAAATTTCATTTTATTCCTGATATGGTGAATTTTTCATAACGTACCGTAAACTACCAGAAATTCCATTTTATTCCTGCTATGGTGATTTTTCATAATGTACCGTAAACTACCAGAAATTCCATTTTATTCCTGCTACGGTGATTTTTCATAATGTACCGTAAACTTATTTGTTTAAATGTATTTTGCTACCAGAAATTTCATTTTATTCCTGCTATGGTGAATTTCATAATGTACCGTAAACTACCAGAAATTCCATTTTATTCCTGCTATGGTGAATTTTCATAATGTACCGTAAACTACCAGAAATTCCATTTTATTCCTGCTATGGTGATTTTTCATAATGTACAGTAAACGTATTTGTTTGAATGTATTAATTGCTACCAGAAATTCCATTTTATTCCTGATATGGTGAATTTTTCATAACGTACCGTAAACTACCAGAAGTTCCATTTTATTCCTGCAATGGTTATTTTTTCATAACGTACCGTAAACTACCAGAAATACCATTATAATCCTGATATGGTGAATTTTTCATAATGTACCGTAAACTACCAGAAATTCCATTTTATTCCTGCTATGGTGATTTTTCATAATGTACCGTAAACGTATTTTTTTGAATGTATTAATTGCTACCAGAAATTCCATTTTATTCCTGCTATGGTGAATTTTTTATAACGTACCGCAAACTACCAGAAAATCCTTATTATTACTGATTTGGGGAATTTTCCATAACGTACCGTAAAATACCAGAAATTAGATGATGTTCCTGTTATGGTGAATTTTTCATAATGTACCGTAACCTACCAGAAATTTAATTTTATTCCTGCTATGGTGATTTTCCATACTGTACCGTAAACGTATTTTTTTAATGTATTAATTGCTACCAGAAATTCCATTTTATTTCTGCTATGGTGAATTTTTTATAACGTACCGTAAACTACCAGAAATTCTATTATATTCCTGCTATGATGGATTTTTCATAATGTACCGTAAACATATTTTTTAATGTATTAATTGCTACCTGAAATTCCATTTTATTCCTGCTATGGTGATTTTTTCATAACGTACCGTGAACTACCAGAAATTCCATTTTATTCCTGCTATGGTGATTTTTCATAATGTACCGTAAACGTATTTTCTTAAATGTATTAATTGCTACCTGAAATTCTATTAAATTCCTGCTATGGTGAATTTTCATAATATACCGTAAACTACCAGAAATTCCATTTTATTCCTGCTACGGTGATTTTTCATAATGTACCGTAAACGTATTTGTTTAAATGTATTAATTGCTACCAGAAATTCCATTTTATTCCTGATATGGTGAATTTTTCATAACGCACCGTAAGCTACCAGAAATTCTATTTTATTCCTGCTATGGTGATTTTTTCATAACGTACCGTGAACTACCAGAAATTCCATTTTATTCCTGCTATGGTGATTTTTCATAATGTACGGTAAACGAATTTTTTTTTATGTATTAATTGCTACCTGAAATTCTATTATATTCCTGCTATGGTGAATTTTCATAATGTACCGTAAACTACCAGAAATTCCATTTTATTCCTGCTACGATGATTTTTCATAATGTACCGTAAACGTATTTGTTTAAATGTGTTAATTGCTACCAGAAATTCCATTTTATTCCTGATATGGTGAATTTTTCATAACGTACCGTAAACTACCAGAAATTCCATTTTATTCCTGCTGTTGTGATTTTTTCATAACGTACCGTAAACTACCAGAAGTTCCATTTTGTTCCTGCAATGGTTATTTTTTCATAACGTACCGTAAACTACCAAAAATACCATTATAATCCTGATATGGTGAATTTTTCTTAATGTACCGTAAACTACCAGAAATTCCATTTTTATTCCTGCTATGGTGATTTTCCATAATATACCGTAAACGTATTTTTTTGAATGTATTAATTGCTACCAGAAATTCCATTTTATTCCTGCTATGGTGAACTTTTTTAACGTACCGCAAACTACCAGAAAATCTTTATTATTACTGATTTGGTGAATTCTCCATAACGTACCGTAAAATACCAGAAATTAAATGATGTTCCTGTTGTGGTGAATTTGTCATAATGTACCGTAAAATACCAGAAATTAGATGATGTTCCTGTTATGGTGAATTTTTCATAATGTACCGTAACCTACCAGAAATTTAATTTTATTCCTGCTATGGTGATTTTCCATACTGTACCGTAAACGTATTTTTTTAATGTATTAATTGCTACCAGAAATTCCATTTTATTTCTGCTATGGTGAATTTTTTATAACGTACCGTAAACTACCAGAAATTCTATTATATTCCTGCTATGATGGATTTTTCATAATGTACCGTAAACATATTTTTTAATGTATTAATTGCTGCCTGAAATTCCATTTTATTCCTGCTATGGTGATTTTTTCATATCGTACCGTGAACTACCAGAAATTCCATTTTATTCCTGCTATGGTGATTTTTCATAATGTACCGTAAACGTATTTTCTTAAATGTGTTAATTGCTACCTGAAATTCTATTAAATTCCTGCTATGGTGAATTTTCATAATATACCGTAAACTACCAGAAATTTCATTTTATTCCTGCTACGGTGATTTTTCATAATGTACCGTAAACGTATTTGTTTAAATGTATTAATTGCTACCAGAAATTCCATTTTATTCCTGATATGGTGAATTTTTCATAACGTACCGTAAGCTACCAGAAATTCTATTTTATTCCTGCTATGGTGATTTTTTCATAACATACCGTAAACTACCAGAAATTCCATTTTATTCCTGCTATGGTGATTTTTCATAATGTACCGTAAACTACCAGAAATTTCATTTTATTCCTGCTACGATGATTTTTCATAATGTACCGTAAATGTATTTGTTTAAATGTGTTAATTGCTACCAGAAATTCCATTTTATTCCTGATATGGTGAATTTTTCATAACGTACCGTAAACTACCAGAAATTCCATTTTATTCCTGCTGTTGTGATTTTTTCATAACGTACCGTAAACTACCAGAAGTTCCATTTTGTTCCTGCAATGGTTATTTTTTCATAACGTACCGTAAACTACCAAAAATACCATTATAATCCTGATATGGTGAATTTTTCTTAATGTACCGTAAACTACCAGAAATTCCATTTTTATTCCTGCTATGGTGATTTTCCATAATGTACCGTAAACGTATTTTTTTGAATGTATTAATTGCTACCAGAAATTCCATTTTATTCCTGCTATGGTGAACTTTTTTAACGTACCGCAAACTACCAGAAAATCTTTATTATTACTGATTTGGTGAATTCTCCATAACGTACCGTAAAATACCAGAAATTAAATGATGCTCCTGTTGTGGTGAATTTGTCATAATGTACCGTAACCTACCAGAAATTTAATTTTATTCCTGCTATGGTGATTTTCCATACTGTGCCGTAAATGTATTTTTTTAATGTATTAATTGCTACCAGAAATTCCATTTTATTTCTGCTATGGTGAATTTTTTATAACGTACCGTAAACTACCAGAAATTCCATTATATTCCTGCTATGATGGATTTTTCATAATGTACCGTAAACTACCAGAAACTCCATTATATTCCTGCTATGGTGATTTTTCATAATGTACCGTAAATGTATTTTTTCATATGTATTAATTGCTACCAGAAATTCCATTTTATTCCTGCTATGGTGAATTTTTCATAACGTACCGTAAACTATCAGAAATTCCATTATATTCCTGCTATAGTGAATTTTTCATAATGTACCATAACATACCAGAAATTCCATTTTATTCCTGCTATGGTGAATTTTCGTAACGTACCGTAAATGTATTTTTTTTTCAAATTTATTAATTGCTACTAGAAATCCCATTTTATTCCTGCTATGGTGATTTTTTCATAACGTACCGTAAACTACCAGAAATTCCATTTTATTCCTGCTAAGGGGATTTGTCATAATGTACGGTAAACGTATTTTTTTAAAATGTATTGATTGCTACCAGAAATTCCATTTTATTTCTGCTATGGTGAATTTTTTATAACGTACCGTAAACTATCAGAAATTCCATTATATTCCTGCTATAGTGAATTTTTCATAATGTACCGTAAACTACCAGAAATTCCATTTTATTCCTGCTAAGGGGATTTGTCATAATGTACGGTAAACGTATTTTTTCATATGTATTAATTGCTACCAGAAATTCCATTTTATTCCTGCTATGGTGAATTTTTCATTACGTACCGTAAACTATCAGAAATTCCATTATATTCCTGCTATAGTGAATTTTTCATAATGTACCATAACATACCAGAAATTCCATTTTATTCCTGCTATGGTGAATTTTCGTAACGTACCGTAAATGTTTTTTTTTTCAAATTTATTAATTGCTACTAGAAATCCCATTTTATTTCCGCTACGGTGAATTTTTCATAACGTACCGTAAACTACCAGAAATTCCTTTTTATTCTTGCTGTGGTGAATTTTTTCATAACGTACCGTAAACATGTTTTTTTTTTTTAATTTATTAATTGCTACCAGAAATTCCATTTTACTCCTGCTATGATGAAATTTTCATAGCGTACTGTAAACTACCAGAAATTCCATTTTGTTCCTGCTATGGTGAATTTTTCATAACATACCGTAAACCTTTTTTTTTTAGTTTATAAATTGCTATCAGAAATTTCGTTTTGTTACTGGTATGGTGAATTTTTCATAGCGTACCATAAACTACCAGAAATTCATTTTATTCCTGCTATTTTGAATTTTTTATCGTAAACATATTTTTTTTTGTTTAATTTATTAATTGCAACAAGAAATTCCATTTTATTTCTGCTATGGTGAATTTTTCATAACGCACCGTAAACGTATTCTTTTTTTCAAAATTTATTAATTGCTACCAGAAATTTCATTTTATTCCTAAAAGCACATCTTGTGTCTAAGCACAAAAATGTAGACATACTAACTTAGTTGTTGTTAATTAAATGTAACTCTTTACACTTAAACAGTCTCTTTCACATTAGGTTGACATAAAAATAGGTTGACATAGGACATAGGTTGACACAGGGCATAGGACATAGGTTGACATAGGACAGTCCTAGTCATCGTCTAATATCATATCAATTTTGGGTCGGCACTGTATCTGTTTTTTTTTTTTTTTTTTTTTTGTTTTTTTTTTTTTTTTTTTTTTTTTTTTTTTTTTTTTTTTTGTGAAAACGAGAAAAGCAGAAAACAGGTAACTGTGTTTTCAGTAGCGTTTGTATTTCTGTTCCGTTTTTTTCTTACTGTTTTTGTCGTTTTTGTTTTTCTTAACCATTTTTCTTCGTTTTGGTTGCAACTTCTAGTGACTTTTATTGGATTTGCGATACTTGCCAACTAGGGAATAGTTTTGTCTTTACTTGTTCTGAAGAACAAATTTGTCACTGTGAAAATTAATCCAGCAATAAAACATTTTTATCATACATCTTTGAAAAATATGCATAGAATTAAGACCCACTTGACTTAGTGAAAAAAAGTGTAAGCTTCTAGTTGCAAAAGCACGAAATTATCTGTGTGCGTAATATAAATTTAATCTTTTTTTACAAAAGATTTGATTTTATTGAATATTCTGCTAGAAATTCTCTTTCGCTTCTCTGTCATGATAGTCGTGTTGATGGGATGCCTTATTGTTTTGTTATAATTTTAGAATGTGTTCGTGGTGAAAATAAGAATAATTTATACATACTTCAAATTAATGGTTCGCATTGACAAGCTTTCTACTTTAGTATTTGAAAAGCCAGGAATAAAGGCTGCGATTTCTAAACTTACAGAAGGTTTTACTGGCCGCTCAGCTCGTACTGTTGCAAGATATTTAATTACAGAAAAGAAAAGGAAGGTTAAGCAGCTCAAAGCTGAACTCCAGAAAGTCCGGAAAGTAATTTTGACCCTAGACTGCTGGTTTGCAAGAACAGGGTATAACTTTTTAGGTATTACAGCTCATTCCAAATGAAAAATATTGACGGAAAGTTCACTGTGGTCCATAGTCTCCTTGGTTTTAAGAGACTAAAGGCTGCTCACACTAGCGCCAACATTCTTAGTGCAGACTGTAGTAGCCTCCAGAAGTTCAGAATTTTGCGGAAAGTCTAACTTATAATTACTGATTCAGGATCTAGTATAGTGAAGCCTCTCAGAGACGGTGAAATTGTGAGAAGCTCATGCTTTGTGCATAACGTACATAATGGGGTGGCTAATGCCCTTTGGCTGTGGGAGCGCAAAAACAAGGCAGATTTAGTGAATGCTCCCTAGCTAAATGATTTGGGATCCAGAACAGAATCTGACGATAATGTAGATACTGCTGAACAAGACGACTTTCCCAGCCTGATTGTAGGAGCTGATGATATTGAAGAAATATACTGACTGCAGTAATGACAGTGAGCAGCTCGGATTTAAATGATCCAGACCTTGACAGCGATAGAGAGAACTCAGTACCTAGAGGAAGAGGCTTCTCTAGGTGAAGTATTGACTCCTGAAAGTGTCTTCTAAATCTCACGAACTTTTTGAAGCTATCTGCAAGACATATAATCTTAGTCTATACCTCACAAAGGACATTAATGTTTGGTTAAACAGCACCGTTACCATAACAGATATGTATTGTGCCCGGAAAGAGTCACTGCGCGACAGCTTCAACCGAACTTTTTAACGTAAAATCAAAGAGCTCGAACTTCACAGTAACGAGTTGTTCATCGTGGAAGTAGTCATTGAGATTTTCGCCCGTTCAAACAGGCAGTGGTGATAGCTAGTGGGTATAATTATGTTTCGGCAAGCAAAGTTGTGCTGATGATTAAAGAACTTCAGTCATTTTGTGTAACTCCGGATACTACAAACATAGCTGAGTCAGTCAAGAGCTCGAATAGCTGAATCAGCTCAGGAGATATTTTTCGGCCAGTCCTAAGTTTGTTGTGCTATTCTTCACAAGAGCTGGGTTTTTGGACCCTGCAATTTACGATTTTTTTTTTTTAGCGATACAGACATAGATTCAGCTCGTCAGTTCGTCCCTTCACTTCTCCAGCAGTTCATTTCCGAAGAGAGAAGTACAGAAAAACTCCCTCAAATCCAATTGAGCTCCACATCTTTCCCAGATTACGTCGCTTCTTTTAAGGTAGAGATGGATCCCCGACTCCATATCAAGAAGACAGCTTGTTTGCTAAGTTTCTGGATACGACTGGGCATATGAGGAGAGAGTTCTGATCTTCTTGAGAGAGAGACAATGATCAGGAAAAAATAATACTGATCTGGGGCAGCGTTGCCTATGGTAAAGGGCCATAAGACTTCAATGTATTATTATTATTTTTTCCTCAGAGGCACTTCATATGGAAGGGATGGTCGCATGAACTTCGGAGGGGGCTCATTCAATTGGAAATTGCCAGCTCTAGTGCCCTTTTCAATTCAAAAGTGGTTGGAGGCAACCAGCCCCCTCCCACGCCCTTTTCCCCCAAATCCGATCAAAACTTTGAGATAGCCATTTTGTTCAAATTGTCCAAAGGTCACATAGCTATGCCTCCGGGGTTGGCGGTACCCCCATTGTCCCTGGGCAAGGGCTGTAAGTTATACAAGCTGCCCATTGTTGACATATAAGGTTTTTTATTGTTAAAAGAGAATATGTTTGATTCTGGTTTTCCTACAAGGCTTATGTTATTAAGATGAAACTTATAGGAAATGCTGAGAGGGATGCTTGCTGGTTATCAAAAGGGAATATCAGCAATATTTAAGGAAGGACTGAGGCTAATAACTTGAAAATTTCAAGGTAAGTTGAGGAGATGCTGAAGAGGGATTGGAGGGAAGCCAGCCCCCCTCCTTGGCCTTCTCAGGTTTCCCTTCTGCTCAAAACTGATAGAAATTCTGAAATTGCTTCTGAACTGCAGGTCTTAAGTTTGATATGGCTTTTTACTTTTCTTTAAAAACCTTCTTTTTGGAAAGCTTTTTTTTTAATTAATTCAAACGTAAAATGACCAAAAATTACTATCAATGAATAAGAGGAGCCCAAAACGAGCAGAAATTCAAA
The DNA here is from genome assembly GCA_027921565.1 of Artemia sinica. Taxonomy (NCBI): domain Eukaryota; kingdom Metazoa; phylum Arthropoda; class Branchiopoda; order Anostraca; family Artemiidae; genus Artemia; species Artemia sinica. The sequence continues at coordinate 4,936,937 of CM051263.1, read as the reverse complement.
AGAGTAATCACATCAAACATCTAGAAAGCAGATGCTACTATGTACGAATAAATGAATTTTAAATTGAGCAGAGATTAAAATGAATAATCAAGTCAAACTTAATATGAAGGTGAATTAACACTAAGGTCTACCGGCTCCTAAACCTACTGAAACCTAGAACGCGATTTGTGCTTTACTGAAAACGATTTGTATTTTGAATAAATGTGATTTTATTAATCATTATATCAACAACAACACAGTACAAATAATATCAAAGGGATAATCATGGCTTACAAGTAAGAGTGATACTATGCCCTCCCTCTCATACCCTCGTGACAGCTTGAGTGGCATTTGTGTTTTACTGAAAACGATCTGAGTTTTGCGCAGTGTGGTTTTTATTTGCCAAACCATAAAAAAAGGAAATCTGATAATAGTCGAAATTACAGGAAAGAACTAATGAAAGTGTATAGATTCTTAGTGTAATAATATTAATCCCTGGAAGCTTCAATAATTATTAATTTTTCGATATTATAATTATAAAAGTGAAACTGTTTAAAATGCATTTTGCTTTCTAAATGTAAAAATGATACAGTCAAGTCACATGACTCTTTAGCATACGTTACAATAGAGCGTTGCCTCTGATGATGGAACTGGAGTGTGGTTTTCAGAACCATTTGCATTTCTCCCCTTAGAGAAAGCCGGCATACCTATGGGAGGTACTATATTGTTAAAGCACTTGCAAAGGGAGATGCTTTCCGTTACAGATCTTTCAAACTTTAAGGAATACTACGAAATCTTTAAAGAACCACAGGACTCATTCGAAGCTTTTGTTAAAGGGGAAAGGCTTTTCAAATATATATATTTTTTTAATTTGTCCCTAAAGCTGGATAGGAAACTTAATCCCTTCAAAGGAAAATTACATTTGTTAAAGATGAAATAGTCTGGCTTTCATTAAAAAACTCTCTGAAAAGTCAATATTTTCTAAAATGTCTTTCCAGTCCAATATTTTTCCAGCAAATTATAATTTTCCAGCAAAATTATCTGATTATAGGAATGAAATATAGATTTTTATTTGTTTTAAACCTTGTAAAAAAATATTTATCATATATAAATGATATTTAATCAATATTTTGTACCTTAAAATGTGTATTGTTTATGAAATAACATATCTCCTTTCAGCTTTTAAGAATTATTGGTAAAAAAAAAACAAAAAAAAAAAAAACTAACTCTTCTTGTCAATGAACCACAACCAACTCAGAAAGAGTAGGGCTTCCAAAATTCAAGCATAGACTGCCCAAAAGTCTATGATTCTAGACTTTTCTACGATTCTAGAATCGTAATCAGCGCCTACGATTGTGGCTTCACGCTTAAACGAGTTTGTCCGTATGCTAAATTTCCTAGTGGAAAAGCAAGAAACGTGCTCACAGGTTCCAGTCTCAACTGTCTGGCCATCAGCGTCACCACGTCAGCCACCCACCGTTCCTGTCATGCTAACGAACATTCCTGCAAATATTAACGTGTATACCCCGAAGAACCAGTGTGAATTTGTGCAAAAAATTGCCTGCGCAGATAAAGTAAAGCACATAGTTTGTCGAAAAAATGGACTGGTAATCCATTTGATTGATGAAGAGTCGGCCACTGCAGCAGTTGCAGCCATCCCCCCACACTAAAATTCCAGAGTTATTAAAACTGAACATGCCGGTATTATCAAGATGGATCCCGATTATGATGTCTCCCAGATTCCAGGGCTTGATAGCAGCGTTGTAAGTGCGAAAAGATATGGAAGTTCTAGAATAATGCAACTGAACTTAAAACTAAAGAAGAGCTTGATATCGCAATCAAGTTTGGCATCAAGATTGAATACTGCCTATTCCGAGTGACTCTACCAATTGAAAAGCCTAAGTAGTGCTTATATTGCCAAGGATTTGTGCATTTCGCAAGGGACTATAAGAACCCTGTTAAATGTAATAAATGTGGAGGTGATCACTCTAACAAGGACCAAGCACGTTCATCTCAGATTGTTCAGTACGCTAATTGTGAAGGGAATAATCGTAGCAATAGCTTGGTGTGTCCGAAGCTTAAGAAGCACCTCACCGTTCAAAGGGCCTCAGGAAGATTTAATTAATCTGCCCGTGTTTAGTCTTTAAGTTATTATGATTTCTAACTCAGCCGTGTCGTTATTTTATCAAAATATTAATGGTGCTCGTGACAAGCTTGGACCTCTCGAAAGGCTTTTTAGTAGTTACGAAATTTTGTGCATCACTGAACACCTTTTAGTGCTTATAATGTCTCACAGCTAGAGCTCTCGCGTGACCACATGTTCTTTTTTCGGCCCGCCAAACTGACATCTGGTCGTTCTTCCGGCGGCCTAGCAATTGCCTTGAATAAGAAAATTTCTTGCTCTCTTTTTGAATCTTCCGATGATATATTTCAGTTGACTTTGGTTCTTTTGTTTTGATGTGTGTGTATATGCCAACGAACTACCGAAGTGAGTCCTCTTATCGTAAATTTGCCAGAACTTGTGCTTCGCTTTCTAAATCCATTCAAAGGATTCGGTCAGCAAATAAGTCAGTATTTATTTGTGGTGATTTTAACACGGATCTAAAAAATGAGAATGCGCTGCTTACTCAAATATTACTTTTTTCCCTTCCTAGTGGCGTGTTTCTGCTACCAAAATCGAAGCCGTTGTCTTAGGTGCACTATTCGGGGTCCTATTTCAATTTTGTTCTAACAGACGCCCACCAGATGCAGGGTACCATGGTTGACGTTTCAAGCAAAATCCTAACAAGCTATCACTTAAATTCGCAATTTCGACTTACCTTTTCTCTGCCTCTTCATGTGCAAAAGCCTAAGTGGTCTTTTAAACCTTGCTGGAATCGTCTTGATCTTTCTCTGTATAAGAGAACATTAGATTCTGTGTTGTCGAAAATTCGGATTCCATTTCACCTTTTATGTACGTCCATAAACGGGAACACTAACGATTGGGATTTTTACTTTTGGATTTTTACGATTTGGATTTTACGATGTGGAATTAGTTCATTCAATCAAGGTCGCCGCTTCAGTCTCTCTTCTACCAAAGTTCGAGTTGGGACACGTAAAAAGCATGGAGTGAAGACGTTGAACTTCAGAGTGCCAAACACTGACACAAATTCTGGTTTCGTATCTGGGCCGACTGCGGTTACCCAAGGTCAGGTAGTTTATTTCAAATCGTCAAATATACGAAGCGTGTATATAGAAATGCTGTGTGGCAATGAAACGGTGTCAAATCTGCAATCTGTGATGGGATATTCAAAATAACCCTCAGCTGTTGTGGTGTCACGTGTCAAAGCTTACCTCGACTTCTTCATCTGAGGAAAATCAGATTGATTTAGGCTCTAGGGAAAGTCATTTTTCCTCATTATTTTTTGACGATCTACCTCCGCTTGACACAACATTTAGATTTATACTTTTGGATCATTTTACAAAGTTAGACTATGCTAAAAGCTATATCACTGTCACGCCAGCATCTATTCTGGTACATATTTGCCGTCTTAGACCAGGTAAAGCATCGGGTTCAGACGGCCTGCAACCTGAACATCTGATATGGACAGTAAAATTGTTTGAACAAATCCATTGTTTGTACCTGCCTGTGGAAGTGGTATCAGAACTTCTCAATTCGGATACGCTTGCAAGGTACTGTTACTAATCGTATTCATGCGCGTCGTTGTTTTAAGAAAGGTTCCGTTCTTAGTCCGGCAATATTCAATAACTCTATTAGAGTAGTCACTCGACAGATTCCACCATATTTAATTGAGCCATATATCGCCGCAAGTCACTGGTCTTATGCCAATGAAATTCTTCTCTTGGCTGATAATCTTGGGGCACTGCAGAACGCTGTTGATGTTGTTTGCTCCGGACTGAAAGAAATCGGTCTTTCAGTTGCTACTTTCAAAACAGAGTTTCTTGTCTTTGGACTGGAGATCGCCTTCAATGATACAATCCAAGTTGGTCCCGACACAAACTCAATCTTCCGGTTCACTTAGGTATTTAGGCCTTCCATTTGGAACTTCAATTAGATCCACTAGGCAGCTTATAATTGTTCCTTTGAAAAAGAAATTAAGAAAATCTTATGGTCTTCTCGCTAAGGTAAAGGACCAGTTTGATAAGAGAACCCTTGGTCGGCTATATAATACATTTTTAGCCCCGCATGTGTTGTTTTTGACACCTTTTTGAACAAATTTCCCTGCATCTGATAAAAAGCAAATCTGATCGCTGTTATTTAAGTTCTGCAAGTATTTTCTTAGTATCCCCATTTGGACTCGTAATAGTTACATTTCACGACGGTTCCTTAGTTTTTGAGATTTATCAAAAATGGACGAACTGTCTCGTAGATTTGCTGACCGCTGCAACAGAATTACCGATTTTCCACTGACTTGCTTTCAATCAAGTGCCTAGCGTCGCTAGTTGTAAAATCTTATAATGTTTGACCCATGTACTAAAGTACGAAGAAGACAATGGAATAAGGGTTGATTCAGTAATATTTATGAAATGTGCAGAAGAGAGCGGGAGTGAGTGGGAAGAGCCGTATAGGTACTGGCCGGCCTATAGGCCTTAAACCTCTGGGGACTAGCAGCTCAAGTACCCGCGCTTCCCACAATACATCATTGGAATTAAGTAATTTCATAAGGAGAACCCATTGTTAGCTGATAGGAGAATATTTTATTTTTATCTGAAGATATTTTTGTGGAGTCAAAGAGGTGAATGGACTAATTAGGTAGTCCATATACCCTTAACAAAATTTTGGAACTTGAACTGGATGCTGAAAAGTGTTTGAAAGTTAAAGGTGCCAAGAATTGTACGTGTTTATTTTCTGTGCCCTTTTTTTCCTTTTCATTTTCTTATACTCCTCTGGTGCATTTTTGTTGTGTAAAGATAAATTACCCGTTACTTTACACATTATAATTATTACTTTACACATTATACTTTACACATTATGCATTAATTTATACAGATACTTTACACATTATATTGTGTAAAGAGAGTAACAATAAATTATTATTATTATACTAGCCTTAACTGAAATCAAAAATTATACCTAATGAACGCATCCCTTTGGAACGGTTAATGTCCCTTGGTCCTGTGGCTCAAGCTCTCTTCTTGTTCCCTGCCCCTCCCTCTCTTTCTCTTGTTTCACAACACTTTGTTAACTTTCATTAATCTCCTGATCGATGTTTTCACTTTTTAATTTTATTCCTGTTTTGTGCACTGAGTATTGTTTTCACTTATTCTTTTTTAGGAAGTTAATTAATTTTTTTCTTACTGGAAACGAAAAATTTGATGAATTTTATGTAAAATGAAAGACCTGTTTATGAGTAAAATATTACCCTCCCGGGCCACAATTTAAAGTTCCATTCGTTTTCCAACTTTTTTGGAGTTCACGAGCAATCAGTGTTCTGAAACGGAGATGGTTGAAGGGAGCAACTTCAGAAAGCTCCTTCTGAGCTCTAATGCGAAGTGACAAGTCACTTCTGTATTCTCACCATTTCTTCTTTTTCCTTTCAGGTAGAAAGGCCGTTGTGGCAGAATGACCAAGAGCTGAAGAAAATCATCAAAGATGCTTTGTATCGTTTAGACATACAACTAAATACTGATGACCGTATCAATGTTTTATGCCCGACACCTTTACGTCTCTTTGGTGGCTATTCTTGCGGTCTTGCTCTTACTAGACTAAGGAAAACGTGGCAAATAGACAACTTTTGTCAAGGAGTTTGTTCTGAATTTGACTGGCCCAGGTTTAGTCAAGTTAGTTGGTTTTATTTTAGTATAGTCTTTTTCCTAAATCGAACTCATTTCTTCTTTTTCTTCCAACCATTTAGAGTAATTCGTGATGAGATTTTGTCTTTTTTTTTTTTTTTTTTTTTTTTTTTTTTTCTAAGAAAAAAACACCTTGCATTCATTTCCACTTCAAATTATTAGTGTTCTATCAAAATTGTTAGTTTTTTATTTCTGTCTTTTTTTTTCTTTCTTCTTTTCTCTTCTTTTCTTCTTTCATTCATCTTTCTTCTTTCTTTCTTCTTTTCTTTCTTATTTCCTTTTATTTTGATTAGAGAGAAAAAAGGGTTTTATTAAAAAAAAATAAAACACATTAACAACAAAACCCGAAGTTTATTAAACTTTTATGGGCAGACATCACCTTTTACGAAACCCTACATACACAATTACTACCAGCCATCCTTAACCCCCTTCCCAAAAAAAGACAAAAAAATAAATAATAATAAAATAAATAAATGAAGTAAATTAATTTCTGAAAATTTTCTATGTATTAGTTTCCTTTATTTTGTGTAGTAGTTTTATTCTATTTTTACCTTTGCATTTGTTTGTTAGCTCGGAGCTATAGTGACAGGTTCGGTAACTTAAACAGTATTGGTATTCAGGACCGCTTGAAACATTCAAAATTTATTAGACCCTCATTAAAAGACTTTTAATATTAGATTCAGGATTGTTTATATATATATATATATATATATATATATATATATTATATATATATATATATATATATATATATATATATATATATATATATATATATATATATATATATATATATATATATATATATATATATATATATATATATATATATATATATATATATATATATATATATATATATATATATATATATATTATATATATATATATACTATCTTTGTAAGTGAGCAATAATTGTGTTTTTTTCTCAAAAACGGCTCCATATTTTTTTGGGAAAATTGGTATCCTAGGATATTCTGGGCTAAAAAAAAAAAAAGACGATCTAGATAGGTCAGAAGTTTGAGAAAATTCGTTAAGAGCCTTAATTTTGTGAAAAAATGTCTATGTGAGTGACGTTATTTTTATATGCATCAGTATTGTAATGACGTCACTTAGGTGGAAAAATTGAAGATTTTCATGCGTGGAGAAGTTTATATTAAATTGCTGCTTAAAGAGGAAAAACTGATAATTGCAAAAATATTTGCATATACTTTGACAAGGGATTACAACAATTCAAAAACCTTAAAAAGAAAAGCTTAGTAGAAATTGTTGTTAGAAGCTTAGAACATATCGTTGTTAGAAATCATATTAGCTTCAATAATCGAATATCTTTGAACAGACACAGTATGAAAAGACATTAAATTGTGTAAAGAGAAAAAAAACTGGTAATTGCAAAAACATTTATACATATTTTAACAAGGATTTACAATAATTTAAAACCCATAAAAAAGAAAACCAAAAAACTGAAGCTTAGTAGAAATCGTTGTTAGAAATTAGACTTGCTTTAATAATAAAATATCTTTGAAAAGACCCCAGTATGAAAAGACAACAAATATTCTCAAATTGTATGCGGTTAAAAGACAAGTGACAATGAGACTCCATATATAGAAACCTGCTGCGTGCCGAGTGCCTCAGTATGAAAAAATGTTTATGCGAGTGACGTCATTTTTATATGCATCAGTATTGCAATGACGTCACTTACGTGGAAAAATTGAAGATTTTCATGTGTGGAGAATAAATTGCTGCTTAAAGAGCAAAAACTGGTAATTGCAAAAATATTTGCATATACTTTGACAAGGGATTACAACAATTCAAAAACCTTAAAAAGAAAAGCTTAGTAGAAATCGTTGTTAGAAGCTTAGAACATTTCGTTGTTAGAAATCATACTAGCTTCAATAATTAAATATCTTTGAACAGACACAGTATGAAAAGACATTAAATTGTGTAAAGAGCGAAAAAACTGGTAATTGCCAAAACATTTGTATACATTTTAACAAGGGATTACAACAATTCAAAAACCTTAAAAAAGAAAACCAAAATTTTAAAACTTAGTAGATATCGTTGTTAGTATTGGACTTGCTTTAATAATAAAATATCTTTGAAAAGACCTCAGTATGAAAAGACAACAAATTATCTCAAATTGACTGCGGTTAAAACACAAGTGACAATGAGACTCCATATATAGAAACCTGCTGCGTGCCGAATGCCGGGGCCAGGAACGCAGTATGAAAAGACAGCAAATTGTCTGCGGTTAGATGACAAGCGACAATGAGAATCCTTATATAGATCCATATATAGAAGCCTGCCGCGTGCCGAGTGCCAGGACCCCGCGGCTGGTAATTGCTAAAATATTTGTATATATTTTAACAAGGGACTGCAACAATTCAAAAACTTTAAAAAGAAAACCAAAATTTTGAAACTTAGTAGATATCGTTGTTAGAAATCGGTTTGCTTTAATAATCAAATATCTTTGAAAAGACCGCAGTATGAAAAGACAGCAAATTATCTCAAAATGTCTGCGGTTAAAAGACAAGCGATAATGAGAATCCATATATAGAAGCTTGCCGCGTGCCGAGTGCCCGGGCCAGGACCGTTGTATGAAAAGACAGCAAATTGTCTGCGGTTAGAAGACAAGTGACAATGAGAATCCATATATATAGAAACCTGCCGGTGCCGAGTGCCTGGGCCTGGCGGCTGGTAATTGCAAAAAATATTTGTATATGGTTTAACTGGGGATTAAAACAATTCAAAAACTTTAAAAAAGAAAAAAAGTTTGAAGCTTAATAGATATCGTTGTTAGAAATCGGTTTGCTTTAATAATCAAATATCTTTGAAAAGACTCAGTATGAAAAGATAGCAAATTGTATCAAATTGTTTGCGGTTAGAAGACAAGTGAAAATGAGAATCCTTATATAGACGCCTGCGGCGTGCCGAGTGCCGGGCACCCGGTACTTTCAAGCCAATATATTTCCTTTGTAGTTCAAGCCAAGGAATGGTAAGTTTCCTATATAGGGGTTTCGGATAAGGCGGTTCTAATAGTGTACTTAGGAGTTATGAGCTATTATATTTCTTAGTATTTGGCGTGATCGTCTCTTACTAAGTTGCTAGCTACCGCTGCAACCCGAATAAGCAATGTCTTTTTATGACATGAAAAAAAGTCGAAAAAATTTTGAAGTTCAGTTCAGAATCGCTAAAGTTATTATGTAATCTGCAGAAATATCCACGGTGCCTGAGCAATAATTTTAGTATTTTAATTACAACTGGAAAAATGCCTGTAAATTTAAAAATTAGTTCCTTTTTTTAGATAAAATCCACATTTAGATTAAATTATGATGAAATTTAGATAAATTTTTGTGATTACAAAAGTTCAAAAACATTAAAAAAGAAAACCAAAAGTTTGAAGCTTAGTACATATCATAGTTAGAAATCTGACTAGCTTCAATAATCAAATATCTTTGAACAGATTGTAGTATTGAAAGACATTAAATTGCGTAAAGAGCAAAAAACTGGTAATTGCAAAAACATTTGTATATATTTTAACAAGGGATTAGAGCAATTTAAAAACTTTAAAAAAGAAAACTAAAAGTTTGAAGCTTAGTAGAAATCTTTGTTAGAAATTGGACTTGCTTTAATAATGAAATATCTTTGAAAAGATGCATTATAAAAAGATATTAAATTGCGTATAGCGCAAAAACTGGTAATTGCAAAAACATTTGTATATATTTTAACAAGGGATTAGAGCAATTTAAAAACTTTAAAAAAGAAAACTAAAAGTTTGAAGCTTAGTAGATATCGTTGTTAAGAATCGGACTTGCTTTAATAATCAAATATCTTTGAAAAAAAAAATCTAGTATCAAAAGGCGGCAAATTGTCTGCGGTTAGATGACAAGCGACAATGAGAATCCATATGCCTGGCGCCTGGTAATTGCAAAAATATTTGTATATATATTTTAACAAGGGATAAAAACAATTCAAAAACTTTAAAAAAGAAAAAAGTTTGAAGCTTAGTAAATATCGTTGCTAGAAATCGGTTTGCTTTAATAATCAAATATCTTTGAAAAGACTCAGTATGAAAAGATAGCAAATTGTCTTAAATTGTTTGCGGTTAGAAGACAAGTGACAATGAGGATCCTTATATAGAAGCCTGTCGCGTGCCGAGTGCCGGGCTCCTGGTACTTCCGAGCCAAAATATTTCCCTTGTAATTCAAGCCAAGGAATGGTAAGTCTCCTATATAAGGTTTTCGGATAAGGCGGATCTAATAGTGTACTTAGGAGTTATGAGTTATTATGTTTCTTAGTATTGGGCGCGATCGTCTCTTACTAGGTTGCTAGCTACCGCTGCAACCCGGATAAGAAATGTCTTTTAAGACATAAAAAAAAGTTGAAAAAATTATAAAGTTCAGTTCAGAATCGCTAAAGTTATTATGTAAGCTGCAAAAATATTTACGGTGCCTGAGCAATAATTTTAATGTTTTAATTCGAACTAGAAAAATTTCCGACAATTTAAAAATTAGTTGTTTTTTTTGGTAGATAAAATCCACTCGCTACGTAATTAAGCTTAAAGATTTGAACGCAACCATCTATATAATATTAGTAGGACGGGCCAAAAACGAAAATTTGCAATTATTACGAATTATGATTTGATCTTTTGACGAGGGGTTACAACAATTCGAAAACCTTAAAAAGAAAACCAAAATTTTCAAGCTTAGTACATTTCGTCGTTATAAATCGGGGAAGCTTTAATAATCAAATATTTTTGAAGAGACAGTAGTATGAAAAGACATTAAATTGCGTAAAGAGCAACAAACTGGCAATTGCAAAAATATTTGTATATATTTTAACAAGGGATTAAAACAATTCAAAAACCTTAATAAAGAAAACTTTTTTGAACGCAACCAGTTATATAATGTCAGTAGGAAGGCTCAAAAAACCAAAATTTTCAATTATTACAAATGATGATTCTCTATTTAGACAAGGGATTACAACAATTCAAAAACCTTAAGAAGAAAACCAAAAGTTTGAAGCTTAGTACACGTCATTGTTAGAAATCGGACTAGCTTTAGTAATCTTTGAACAGACAGCAATATGAATAGACTTTACGCAATTTTATGTCCCTAAGGTAAATACAATATTTTTCGATAATATCGAAAAAGAGTCATAGGCGGTGCACTAGCGATGTCTAAGTAAAGAAGGATGTTGGCACAATGCATTATTTTTTTTTTTTTTTTGGTTTCCATACCAGGGCACTTCGTATCGAAGGAGTTGTCATAGAAACTTGGAAAACGGCTCATTCCATTGGAAATTGGAACGGCTATTGCCCTTTTTAATAGTCGAAAGTGATTGGAAGGCAACTAACACCCCTTCCACGCCCACCATTACCCCAAAAACATCCAATCAAAATTTTGAGATAGCCATTTTGTTCAGCGTAGTTTATTTCCAGATAGAAATTATATTTTTGAGGAGGACACTCACCCACAGCCCTCAGGACAAGGGTTTTAAGTTATGCCCTGGGGGCATATAAGAACGATGTCGGCACAATGTATTATCTATTATTTTTTTCCTTTAGACCAGGGCACTTTTTATCGAAGAAGTTGTCGTAAAAAACTTCGAAAAGGGCTCGTTCAATTGCCAATTGCAGTGGCTTGTGCCCTTTTTAATAGTAGAAAGTGATCGGAAGGCAACTAACACCCCTTCCACGCGTACCATTTCCCCAAACACATCCAATCAAAATTTTGAGATAGCCATTGTGTTCAGCGTAGTTGATTTCCAAATAAAAATTATATTTTTGAGGAGGACACTCCCCCACAGGCCTCGGGGCAGGGGTTATAATTTATGCCCTAGGAGCATATAAGGTTTTTATAGAAAGTGTTGTCGTAGAAACTTCAAAAACGGCTCATTCGATTGAAAATTGAAATGGCTATTGCCCTTTTTAATAGTCGAAAGTGATTGGAAGGCAACTAACACCCTTCCACGCCCACCATTTCTCCAAACACATTCATCAAATTTTTGAGATGGCCATGTTTTTCAACGTATTTGAAAGTTCTGGAAATAAACCTTTAAGCTGGACACTCCCCCCATTGTCTTCAGGGCAAGGGTTATAAGTTATGTCCTGGGGGCATTGAATGTTTTCATTGAAAGCTTTGTCGTGGAAACTTGAAAAAGGACTCATTCGATTAGGAATTCAAAGAGTCGAAAGTGATTGGAGGGCAACTAACCCCCCTCTCACGCCCATTATTTATCCAAACACATCCAATCAAAATTTTGAGATAGCCATTTTGTTCAACGTAATTTTGAGTTCTAGAAGTTAGGTCTTTGAGGATGACAACCCCTCCCCCTCAGAGCCCTCAGATCAAGGGTTACAAGTTATTCCCTTGGGGCATATAAGGCTTTATTGAAAGCTTTGTCGTAGAATTTGAAAAAGGGTGCATTCGATTGGAAATTCAAAGGGCTAGTGCCCTTTTTAATAGTCGAAAGTGATAGGAGGACATCTAAACCCCTCTCACGCCAGCCTTTTTCCCCAAACCCATCCCATCAAAATTTTTAGATAGCCATTTTGTTCAACGTAGTTGAAAGTTTTGGAAATTAGGTCTTTAAGGATGACAACCCCCCCCCACACCACTCAGGGCAAGGGTTTTACGTTATGCCCTGGGGGTATATAAGGTTTTCATCGAAAGTTTTGTCGTAGAAACTTGAAAAGGGCTAATTCGATTGGAAACTTACCCCCCTCTCACGCCCACCATTTATCCAAACACATCCAATCAAAATTTTGAGATACCCATTTTGTTCAACGTAGTTGTAAGTTCTGGATATTAGGTCTTTGAGGATGACAAACCCTCCCCCTCAGAGCCCTCAGATCAAGGGCTACAAGTTATGCCCTGGGGGCATATAAGGTTTTTTATTGAAAGCTTTGTCGTAGAAACTTGAAAAAGGGTGAATTCGATTGGAAATTCAAAGGGCTAGTGCCCTTTTTAATAGTCGGGAGTGATTGGAGGACAACTAACCCCCCTTTCACGCCCACCTTTTCCCCAAACACATCCAATCAAAATTATTAGATAACCATTTTGTTCAACGTAGTTGAAAGTTTTGGAAATTAGGCCTTTAAGGATGACAACCCCCCCCCCACACCACTCAGGGCAAAGGTTGTACGTTATGCCCTGGGGGCATATAAGGTTTTCATCGAAAGTTTTGTCATAGAAACTTGAAAAAGGGCTAATTCGATTGGGAACTTACCCCCCTCTCACGCCCACCATATCCAAACACATCCAATCAAAATTTTGAGATACCCATTTTGTTCAACGTAGTTGTAAGTTCTGGATATTAGGTCTTTGAGGATGACAAACCCTCCCCCTCAGAGCCCTCAGAGCAAGGGCTACAAGTTATGCCCTGGGGGCATATAAGGTTTTTATTGAAAGCTTTGTCGTAGAAACTTGAAAAAGGGTGAATTCGATTGGAAATTAAAAGGGCTAGTGACCTTTTTAACAGTCGGAAGTGATTGGAGGAAAACTAACCCCCCCTTCACGCCCACCTTTTCCCCAAACACATCCAATCAAAATTATTAGATAACCATTTTGTTCAGCGTAGTTTATTTCCAGATAGAAATTATATTTTTGAGGAGGACACTCACCCACAGCCCTCAGGACAAGGGTTTTAAGTTATGCCCTGGGGGCATATAAGAACGATGTCGGCACAATGTATTATTTATTATTTTTTTCCTTTAGACCAGGGCACTTTTTATCGAAGAAGTTGTCGTAAAAAACTTCGAAAAGGGTTCGTTCAATTGCCAATTGCAGTGGCTTGTGCCCTTTTTAATAGTAGAAAGTGATCGGAAGGCAACTAACACCCCTTCCACGCGTACCATTTCCCCAAACACATCCAATCAAAATTTTGAGATAGCCATTGTGTTCAGCGTAGTTGATTTCCAAATAAAAATAATGTTTTTGAGGAAGACACTCCCCCACAGGCCTCGGGGCAGGGGTTATAATTTATGCCCTGGGGGCATATAAGGTTTTTATAGAAAGTGTTGTCGTAGAAACTTCAAAAACGGCTCATTCGATTGAAAATTGAAATGGCTAGTGCCCTTTTTAATAGTCGAAGGTTATTGGAAGGCAACTAACACCCCTTCCATGCCCACCATTTCTCCAAACGCATTCAATCAAATTTTTGAGATGGCCATGTTTTTCAACGTAGTTGAAAGTTCTGGAAATAAACCTTTAAGCTGGACACTCCCCCCATTGTCTTCAGGGCAAGGGTTATAAGTTATGTCCTGGGGGGCATTGAATGTTTTCATTGAAAGCTTTGTCGTGGAAACTTGAAAAAGGACTCATTCGATTAGGAATTCAAAGAGTCGAAAGTGATTGGAGAGCAACTAACCCCCCTCTCACGCCCATTATTTATCCAAACACATTCAATCAAAATTTTGAGATAGCCATTTTGTTCAACGTAATTTTGAGTTCTAGAAGTTAGGTCTTTGAGGATGACAACCCCTCCCCCTCAGAGCCCTCAGTGCAAGGCTTACAAGTTATTCCCTTTGGGCATATAAGGCTTTTATTGAAAGCTTTGTCGTAGAAATTTGAAAAAGGGTGCATTCAATTGGAAATTCAAAGGGCTAGTGCCCTTTTTAATAGTCGAAAGTGATAGGAGGACATCTAAACCCCTCTCACGCCAGCCCTTTTCCCCAAACCCATCCCATCAAAATTTTTAGATAGCCATTTTGTTCAACGTAGTTGAAAGCTTTGGAAATTAGGTCTTTAAGGATGACAACCCCCTCCCCCACACCACTCAGGGCAAGGGTTTTACGTTATGCCCTGGGGGTATATAAGGTTTTCATCGAAAGTTTTGTCGTAGAAACTTGAAAAGGGCTAATTCGATTGGGAACTTACCCCCCTCCTCACGCCCACCATTTATCCAAACACATCCAATCAAAATTTTGAGATACCCATTTTGTTCAACGTAGTTGTAAGTTCTGGATATTAGGTCTTTGAGGATGACAAACCCTCCCCCTCAGAGCCCTCAGATCAAGGGCTACAAGTTATGCCCTGGGGGCATATAAGGTTTTTATTGAAAGCTTTGTCGTAGAAACTTGAAAAGGGGTGAATTCGATTGGAAATTCAAAGGGCTAGTGCCCTTTTTAATAGTCGGGAGTGATTGGAGGAAAACTAACCCCCCTTTCACGCCCACCTTTTCCCCAAACACATCCAATAAAAATTATTAGATAACCATTTTGTTCAACGTAGTTGAAAGTTTTGGAAATTAGGTCTTTAAGGATGACAAACCCCCCCCCCCACACACCACTCAGGGCAAAGGTTGTACGTTATGCCCTGGGGGCATATAAGGTTTTCATCGAAAGTTTTGTCAAAGAAACTTGAAAAAGGGCTAATTCGATTGGGAACTTACCCCCCTCTCACGCCCACCATTTATCCAAACACATCCAATCAAAATTTTGAGATACCCATTTTGTTCAACGTAGTTGTAAGTTCTGGATATTAGGTCTTTGAGGATGACAAACCCTCCCCCTCAGAGCCCTCAGATCAAGGGCTACAAGTTATGCCCTGGGGGCATATAAGGTTTTTATTGAAAGCTTCGTCGTAGAAACTTGAAAAAGGGTGAATTCGATTGGAAATTAAAAGGGCTAGTGACCTTTTTAATAGTCGGAAGTGATTGGAGGAAAACTAACCCCCCTTTCACGCCCACCTTTTCCCCAAACACATCCAATCAAAATTATTAGATAACCATTTTGTTCAACGTAGTTGAAAATTTTGGAAATTAGGTCCTTAAGGATGACACTCCCCCACAGCACTCAGGGCAAGGGTTGTAAGTTATGCCCTGGGGGCATAGAAGGTTTATATAGAAAGCGTTGTCGTAAGAAATTATTACGTTTGAGAGGGGTTGCCCTATCCTCAATACCTGGCTCTTTACGCTTAGTTTTTTTGAAATTTAAAAATAGCTTATTATTCTAATTAAACGTTCCAAGTGCTTCAGGAGTCATTCTTAAATAATTGGAACAAAAAGTCAAACTTTATCGTAAAGAGCGAGGTATTGAGGAGGTGGCAATTTAATGTTGCTTTTTACTTTCAGTTGAAAAAAACTTGCTTTTTTTTATTTAATTCCTTCAAGAGGCATGTACAAACTTCAATACAGCAATTTTAGAAGTTTTTATGTTCCTTGATATTATGTAGAGCTGGAAAAGGTGTTTTTTTGTTCTTTCTTTTTTTTCAAATGAGACTTTCACCAAAGTCATGCCTCTGTCAGTCTTTTTCTCTTGACCATTCACGTTTTTTTTTTCTTCCTGGTGTATATTTCTGTCTCTTGTATTTCTGTTATTGACACTAATTAGTTTCTGTTTTTCAATTAATTGTCTTGATTTCTAGGCTCTGAGAACAAAAGAACTTGGAAAATCTGTAATTTTCGGAGAGGTGGTCACGAGCACAATGGATATTGCTGAAGAAATCGAAGACGAAATTAATGGAATCACAGTTGTTTCGCACGTTCAGCTAGCAGGAAAAGGTTAGATATATAAAAAGACGTTAATCTAACGACGTTATACAGCTTTATATCTGCTTCAGGGTATACAACGAAAAATTATATACAGATTGAGTTATGTCGAAGCAGACAGATCAGGTTTTGTTGTTTTGAGCTTTGACGCTTTAAGATACAGTGAGGCAGACAGAATGAAACAGTTGAGTTTTTGGTTTTTGGTGAGGTTTTTTGTTTTGGGTGAGGTTTTGGTTTTTGGTGAGGTTTTGGTTTTTGGTGAGGTTTTTGTTTTTGGTTAGGTTTTGTTTTTTGGTGAGGTTTTGGTTTTTGGTGAGGTTTTGGTTTTGGTGAAGTTTTGGTTTTTGGTAAGGTTTTGGTTTTTGGTGAGTTTTTGATTTTTGGGGAGGTTTTGGTTTTTGGTGAGGTTGTTTTTGGTGAGGTTTTGGTTTTTGGTGAGGTTTTGGTTTTTGGTGAGGTTTTGGTTTTGGTGAGGTTTTGGTTTTGGTGAGGTTTTGGTTTTTGGTGAAGTTTTGGTTTTTGGTGAGTTTTTGGTGTCAAATTAAACTAGATTGAGAAAAGTTATTTACGGGTTTTCTTTTAAGTTTTTTCACTAAGAATAAATTGCTCATACCTATATGCTCAACCTACAAGACCCTTAAAACATTGTAGACCGAACACAACGCAGCAATAAGGAAATATATAATAAAATAAATAATATATAACCATCATAATATGATTCTTGTAAAAGACCTATTTTTAAACTATTTCTTGATGAATTTTGACAGTACATGAATTTATAAACACAGTATTTTCTGTTTCCTCAGAAATAAACGATCTTTTTTCTTTTAAAAGAAATATATTGATACAGATTGGGTAAGCTAATTTTTTTAAAGAATAGTGTCTAATTTTTTTAGACACTAATTTTTTTAAAGATTTTTTTTAATTTTTTTTAATTTTTTTAAAAGTAAACTAATTTTTTTAAAGATTTCATTGTAATAATAAAAAAAAAATATAGGACCCGTTCACGTTGTTTTTTCATCAGAGTCGTCACTGAATGCTACCACAACTTCTACTGCTAATAATAACAGCTCACTGCAGCACCAGGCCACCTGAGGCCAACATAGCTTCGCAGGCTCCTCCTCCAACAGAATATATTCAGAGTTTCACTCTTTATCCCCTCCCGTGATTCCAGTTTCAGTCCAGTTCTAGTTTTCCAGTTTCCAGTTTTCTTCCCGTCCATTTGTGATTACGTGCTTTTTCTTTGTCCCCAGATGGATGGCCGAAAAGTATAATTTTTGGCAATCTTTCACTGAAGGTTATTGCAGCACCAGGCCACCTGAGGCCAGCATAGCTTCGCAGGCTCCTCCTCCAACAGAATATATTCAGAGTTTCACTCTTTATCCCCTCCCGTGATTCCAGTTTCAGTCCAGTTCTAGTTTTCCAGTTTCCAGTTTTCTTCCCGCCCATTTGTGATTACGTGCTTTTTCTTTGTCCCCAGATGGATGGCCGAAAAGTATAATTTTTGGCAATCTTTCACTGAAGGTTATTTTTCAAAAAAAATCAGAAAAATTGGCTCCTGGAATAATGAATTACTGGATAAATTTTGACAATGAATGGTTTTTTAAACAGAATATTTTCTCTGAAAAAAAATGATGTGTATTTTTTTTTTCTTTTTAAGAAAAGAAAAAAGAATGTTTCAACTTGCGTGTCTTTTAAGAATAGTGTTTACAATTTAGTGTTCAAGAATTTTTACAGTCGATTTACTTTTTTTTTCATCAGTATTGTCACTGAAAGCCACTTCTGAAAATTTCAGGAAAACAGACTCCTGGAAAAAAAAGTTCCTGGACAAATCTTGACTATAAATCGATTTCTAAATAGAGTGTTTTCTTTTTCAGGAAAATAAAAATTGAATAAATTAAATTTTCTTTCAAGAATAATACCTAAACTTTAAAAGTTTGAAAAGTTGTATTGTCAATTCCTGTTATTTTGTCATTAGCGTCAACCCTAGAGGCTACCTAAAAAGAAATTAAGATAAATAAGTTGAAGCATTATTTTTGAAATCTCTCTTTTGAGAAATGAATGCTTAATATTGAAATGATTCCTATAGCTATTTTTTTTTATTGAAAAGAAGAATTAGCATTCCGTAAATTGTCGGGTGAAAGTGGAGAAAAAATTGCTCGCCAGCTCAAAAAGTTGTCGAGTTTCGAGAACAGAATTGTCCGAACTGGATATGCAGTGCAAATTAAGCTTCAGGAAGGTTTTTTTTTTTAGCTCCTACAGCCACTCCTTCCCTACTTGTAAGGCTTGGATGTTTCTGTAAGATTAGGTCTTGCTGCTAAAATAAAACAAATTTCCCCTTAAATCTTGGGACGGCCTTGCAACAGAACGGCCTCAAAACAGGCCTTGCAAAATCAAGTCGAAATCGCTGTCTACGCATCATTTTAGCATTTGAGCTCAAATCTTTGTGAACTCGTTTGTGAGTGGTCTTTGGGTCAGCATACTCGCAAACTTGAAAAGAAATTCAAAGTGAGATAAACTTGAAAAGCGAATTTATTTTCTCGGACAATTTGTTGATATATTTGGTTCACTTTCGCTCGAAGATGGCCGGTTCAGAACTAAAAATTTAAACTTCAAAGAAGCATTTTAGTTAAGGAATATTTTCTTGCGATTACACATAGTGAAGGGATATTTTTATAATATTTGTTCATCGATTTGAATTTCCAGTTCTAAAAGTTAGTGAATGCCTTAGATTTTCTAACTGTAATTGTAAGGTGATCTCAAATAACGAATATAGCGATACAAAATTGGAATTTCGTATGAAAGCCATGTTCAGCTATAGAATCCTCTGGCAAGTGTTTCTTGAACATATCAAGTGCTTTTCTTTAGTTGTTTTCTATAGTTGTGTAGCTTTAGCAAAAATATAAGAAAATCAGAATTTTCAATTTAGAAAATTCACATACCGTACAAAAGATGTTTTTTCAGTTAAAATGTTATGCACGATTCAACCTTCAAAAAATTATCTTCAGAAAAATAACCACTCAGATTCAAGACGTCTTCAGAATCTGCGTTTTACAGTGTATAGACATTTTAGGTTCTCTAGCTAGAAGTGAAGAAGTTAGAGAAAATCTTTAAGTTTTCAAGTAATTCTAGAATTTGAATTCTTTTATTTAAAGTGATTTTTTTTATTATTATTTGAAGCTTTTGCACGCTGCTAACTATTACAGTATCTCGAGAAAAGCCCGTGTTCATCAATTGATAAGTCTGTCGAGATTTAAATTCCCCAACCGTAATATTTTCATTTTGTTTTTATTTTTGTTTCTATTTTTATTACTTATTTTATATGCAATTTACTTTTATTTATCTAGAATATATTCATTTAAATATTTTATTTAATAGGTAAGTATCTTATGTGGATTTTCGTTCAACCGCAAACCCACATAGGTTTTCCTCCAGTGGGAAAGTGTTATTTGTTATTTGTTAAATTTTGAATGTTAGGGATAAAAATTTTAACTTGAATTTCAAACTTTTTAACTTGAAGACTTTTTTTATTAAAGTATTAAGAACAGTGTGATCGAATCAATTTAATTGACATGGCTAATAGGAAACTTAACCAACCATGTTTGTCTTTAAAAAACTAGAGAAAGCCGGGACCTATATTTTTAATGAAGAGACTTGCCCATGCGTCTATGCAGTTTTTGGTAGTAGGGGGTGGCAAATATAAAAAAGAAACGTGGGTCAAAAATCAGCAAAAAAATGAGCTTAAAACCCATGCACCAAATGGCTTACGGTATAGTTTTCCAATGGTGTTGTAATATGGAGAAAACGGGTATAATATGTTTAAACAAAGCAGTAAACCAAAAAAGCAACAAAATTCAAACAATAAAAAAAATCTGATTATTTCGTCTTCGTGTCCGGAAGCCTTTATCAATGAAAAAAAAGAATAAAGCTAAATTAAACAAAATAAATTAACAGAAGAAAAAAAAACAAAAATTGGAAGTTATTAAGATTTGAGCTTTGTTTATTGTTTTTGTTTTAAAATATTATACCGTTTTCTCTATATTTTCATTTGTTAAATTCTGTAAATGGAAAGGCAGTATAGACTAAGAAATTATTTACAAATAGCAACGAAGACCACACTGCCTTTCCATCATGGACAACTAGTTCAAATATTCATTTGAAGTTCGCATTCCACTATCTTGTAAAAAAAATTCTCTATTGTTCTACTTGTAGCTTATAGTGGTGTAGTTCTCTTTGGGTGTCTACAGATTGCTAATTTTGGAATTTCTACGGGTGAAAAGCGTTGTCAAATTTGACTAATTATTTTTGCTTATATATTTCCACGATTCCAAGTGGTAGCACATTCAAAAATGTGGCACTGCCCTAAGAATTTCGTACTTTTGAAATAACCAAAAGAAATCGTGGTCTAGAAATGTATAGACCTAAGAAGGGTCAAAGAGGCAAACTTATTATTATTTTAATGTCTTTGATATTTCTATGTCTTTGTTCTGCTTAAACCCACTATAGAAATACCTCAAGAGAGGCTTCACAGTTTGGAAAAAAAGGTATCTTCATAATGTTGTGCTTTGATTTCTAAGAAATGCTCTCAAGTTGAACTGGCTTGACTCTTGTTATCCCTCTTCATTTCTTCACTTCACAAAACCTATTCACAGAGAATGTCAAAAAGGAAGCTTTCCTCTCATCTTCTGTAATACGAAAGTAATTGATCTTTTCCTCACTGGAACGGAAAATGGATTATGTGAACGTTAAAAGCTATAAATCGACCGTGGTAACTGAAGAAGTGTTATGTGACACACTTTTTTTCCAGTTAAAATTTACATCAAGAGAAACAGAAAGACTACTTGTAAGAAATCTTGTGAGTAAATAGCTTTTCGTTCTTTATACTGGATTAAATTTCACACAGTTGAACCAATCAAGAAGAATTTAAATCTTCTTTCTTGTTACTCAAAAAATTTCACGGTTCAAAATTTCACGCAATAGCACAAGAGAACCAATCAGGTTTTTGAAGGGCGGGGTTATTTGGTTTCCATTTCTAATAAAGCTTTAGGAATAATAGGACTGGCTTATAAAAATACGTCACAAACCAATGGATTCCAAGCACACTTTATACAATGGAACTGTAGGAATGTAATGTCTTTTTTTATCTCGTTGTTTTATACCTCACCCAACTAAACCAAGCAAACTGAATCCTCAGCGTGCTTGCAGTACTTCTCAGCTAGAACAGTTGTATTAACTTTAGGGCAGGGTCAGGTATTTAGGGGACAATTACCCCTTAGATCTGAAGAATATTGTTTCTGGTATTTTTGGTGAAAAATACCTTTTTTAGGGTAGCCTATTTCTATAATTTTTTTTTTTGGAAAAACAGAAATACCTCGCAAGATTTCAAAAAATATATTCACCCCCCAGCCCCCCCCCCCTGAATTACATTTTCGTAAGCTAGTGTTCTCGCTAAACAATGCCTCCACCTAAACATCGCATGTGTTGACTTAGGCCTATATATTATATTTAATTTTCAACTATATTATATTTTCTTTTAAACTATTTTGAATGCAACGGGTCCATCAATTACATTTTTGTATTATATAATCAATATTATTATACCTCTCACCCTCCTCTGCAAGCGTGCCAGTAGAAACTTAAGTTTTGCGATGTGTTGTTGTTCAACCGTTTGTTTTTATCACTTTTTTAATCTTGTGTTAATGGATAGATCATTGATTGGTTGGATTTACCGTGGAGACCAGCACTAGCAAACCAATAAAAGAGAAGAAAAAGTCGAAAGATATGACTGCATCAGCTTTCCAAATGACTTCAGCGAAAGATCTATTCTTCGGGCACCAAATCTAACGAGAAAAATTCTGAGACATTCATCCCAATTTCTGGGTTTTAGACTTACATATTTCTGTCTTTAATTTGTAACAAAGCACACACACATATATATATATATATATATATATATATATATATATATATATATATATATATATATATATATATATATATATATATATATATATATATATATATATATATATATATATATATATATATATATATATATATATATATATATATATATATAATATATATATATATATATATATATATATATATATATATATATATATATATATATATATATGTTTTGTCGAGGAACATTCCTCGCTTGGAGATGTATTTTGGAAGATGAAGCTTTCCTTTTGACAGAAATAGTTGTTGCCATTTTATTAAGGCCTAAATTTCATATTAACAAATATATATGTATATATATATATATATATATATATATATATATATATATATATATATATATATATATATATATATATATATATAATATATATATATATATATATATATATATATATATATATATATATATATATATATATATATATATATATATATATATATATATATATATATATATATATAATATATTATATATTATATATATATATATATATATATATATATATATATATATATATATATATATATATATATATATATATATATATATATATATATATATATTTATTTATATATATATATATATTATATATATATAATATATTATATATTATATATATATATATATATATATATATATATATATATATATATATATATATATATATATATATATATATATATATATATATATATATATATATATATATATATATATATATATATATATACATATGTTTTGTCGAGGAACATTCCTCGCTTGGAGATGTATTTTGGAAGATGAAGCTTTCCTTTTGATAAAAATAGTTGTTACCATTTTATTAAGGCCTAAACTTCATGTTTCCAACGCTTAAACTAACCCATCCCTAGACAAAAAAACTAATAAAACCCAAATTTGTTCTGTATTCAGGCATATATTTTTAACTGTTTTCGATCCTTACGAGTTCAATGGTCAATCCATCCTCCCTAAATTAGCCTGCTTTACCACCTGAACAGCGAGTATTAAACTAACCAAAAAGAGAAAAGCTATAGAAAAATTCAAGAATATTCAAGTTTTACCACTAAACACGTATACACTTTCAAACAGTTCGTGGTAATGAACTGTAAGTAAGGAGCTACCCGGCTCAATTTTAACAGAAACTCTAAAAACGGAATTTTGATACCAATAGATACATCAGAAGAATCAGATTTTTATGCCGCGCCTGATTTTTATGTACCTGAACAGCGAGTATTAAACTAACCAAAAAGAGAAAAGCTATCGAAAAATTCAAGAATATTTAAGTTTTACCACTAAACACGTATACACTTTCAAACAGTTCGTGGTAATGAACTGTAAGTAAGGAGCTACCCGGCTCAATAGTAACCGAAACTCTAAAAACGAAATTTTGATACCAATAGATACATCAGAAGAATCAGATTTTTATGCTGATTTCAAATATATAAGTTTCATCAAGTTTAGTCTTATCCATCAAAAGTTCCGCGCCTGAGAAAATTTGCCTTGTTTTCGAAAAAAGGGAGAAACAAGCCCTAAAAGTCATAGAACTCTAATGAAAACCACATCATCAGATTCAGCGTATCAGAGAACCCTACTATAGAAGTTTTAAGCTCCTATCTGTAAAAATGTGGAATTTTGTATTTTTTGCCAGAAGAAAGATCACGGATGCGTGTTTTTTTTTTTTTTTTTTTTTTTTTTTACTTTTCCCTGGGGTGATCGTATCGATCCAGTAGTCCTAGAATATCGTGAGAGGGATCATTAAAACGGAAATTAAAAGTTCTAGTGCCCTTTTTAAGTGACCCAAAAAATTGGAGGGCAACTTGGCCCCCTCCCACGCTCATTTTTTTCACGAAGTCACCCAATCAAAATTTTGAGAAAGCCATTTTGGTCAGCATAGTCGAAAATCTAATTAATCTGTCTTTGAGGATGACTTAACTCCCCACAGTCCCCGGGGGAAGGGCTGCAAGTTATAAACTTTGCCCATTGTTTACATATAGTATTGGTTATTGGGAAGTATACAGATGTTTTCAAAAATTTATTTCTAGTTGGGGGTCGGAGTAGGGGTACGGGGGAGGATCTTTCCATGGAGGATATTTCCTTGGGGGAAGGAACATTTCCATGAAGGGGGTGCCAGATTTCCCAGCATTATTTAATAAACAATCAGAAATTAAATAAAAAAACAAGTTTTTTCCAACTGAAAATAAGGAGCAATATTAAAACTTAAGACGAACAGAAATTATTACGTATATGGGAGGGTTCGCCCCCTAGTCAATACCTCACTCTATACGCTAAAGTTTTTTAGCACTTTCAAAAGAGCTGTCTATTCTAATTAACCGGCCTTTGTGATTCAGGGGTTTGTGATTCGAACAAAATTCGAACTTTAGCGTAGAGAGCGAGGTATTGACTAGGGAGCGAACGCCCTAATATACGTAATAAAAACATACGAATATAGAAATTTGTTATGTAAGTTAATTCGTAAGTTACGTCCGAACAAAATTTCGAGAAAGCCAATTAGCCAAAAAAGGAAAATTAATATGCGAATTTCGTTTTAATTATTCATGTACGGTGAGCCAAAATCAAAGCTGCATTAATTCAAAAACGTTCAGAAAATAACTAAAAAAACAAGTTTTTTTTAACTGAAAGTAAGGAGTGACAATAAAACTTAAAACGAACATAAATTATTCGTATATGAAAGGGACTGTCCTCTCCTCAACGCCTCGCTCTTTACGCTAAAGTTTGACTCTGTCTCACAACTTTATTTTTTAAAACAATAAAAAATTTAGCGTAAAGAGCGAGGCGTTGAGGAGGGGACAGCCCCTTTGATATACGGAATAATTTCTGTTCGTTTTAAGTTTTAATGTCGCTCCTTACTTTCAGTTAAAAAAATTTGTTTTTTTAATTTAATATTAAAAAAAATTGAGGTCTATGGCTTTTATTATTATTTTATTTTTTTTTTTTTTAATGAAAGCTTGAAGTAACAATTAAAGCTTGAAGTAAATAAAGCTTGAAGTTTTTTAATAAAGCTTGAAGTAAAAGCTTGACTCTGTCTCACAACTTTATTTTTTAAAACAATAAAAATTTAGCGCAAAGAGCGAGGCGTTGAGGAGGGGACAGCCCCTTTCATATACGGAATAATTTCTGTTCGTTTTAAGTTTTAATGTCGCTCCTTACTTTCAGCTAAAAAAACTTGTTTTTTTTAGTTAATAATATTAAGACTTCAAAGTGGTAATGTGTGTTCGTAATCAAGAGTCAAACAAGTTCAAAGCCAACTTCACTCTTGTCTTCTTTTCTCCTTTTTACTTAAGCGTTAGAAACTTATGAATATACTAAGGGCAATGCATGGGAAAGAAACCTATCTGCAGAAAATGTCAAAATGAAATTTCCATGTCAATGCTTCACGTCTTCCTTAATGCAGAAGTAATTGCTATTTTTGCCACTGAAATGGAAAATGTGGTTATTAGGATGTAAAAAGCCGATAGCCCTCTTCTATATAACAAATAATAAAAAAAAATGTTTTTTACATTCTACTTTATATATATATATATATATATATACATATATATATATATATATATATATATATATATATATATATATATATATATATATATATATATATATATATATATATATATATATATATATATATGTATGTATGTATGTATATATATATGTACGTATATATATATATATATATATATATATATATATATATATATATATATATATATATATATATGTATATATATATATATATATATATATATATATATATATATATATATATATATATATATATATATATATATATATATATATATATATATATATATATATATATATAATAAGCAGTGCAATAGCGCTTCCTAGATAAAGAGTGCTGAGGGTGCTTTTTTTTTTTTTTTTTTTTTTTTTTTTTTTTTTTTTTTTTTTTTTTTTTTTTTTTTTTTTTTAGACCAGGACACTTTGTATCGAAGGAGTTGTCGTAGAGACTTCGAAAAGGACTCAAAATTGAAAGGGCTAGTGCCCCTTTTCATAGTCTAAAGTGATTAGAGGGCGATTAACCCTCTTAAGCCCACCATTTCCCCAAACAAATCCAATCAAAATTTTGAAATATTCATTTTGTTCAGCGTAGTTAAAAAGTCTGGAAAATATGTCTTTGAGGATGACAACCCCCCACAGCCCTCAGGGCAAGGGTTGTAAGTTATGCAATTGGGGCATGTAAAGTTTGCATAGAAAGGGTGGTCGTAGAAACTTTGGAATGGGCTCATTGGATTGGAAATCATATGTTCTAGTGCCCTTTTTAAGATTCAGAGTGATCAGAGGGTGGATGATAGAAATTATCTGATAGAAATTTTGAGATGGCCATTTGTTGTCGTAGAAACTTCGAAAAGAGCTCATTCGATTGGAAATTGAAAGGGCTAGTGCTCTTTTTAATGGTCGAAAGTTATTGGAGGACGAATAACCCCCCTCCCACGCCCACCATTTCCTCAAACACATCCAGTCAAAATTTTGAGATAGCATATTTTGTTCAACGTAATTGAAAGGACCAGAAAATGTGATACGGATTGGATTGGATGTGTTATAAAATGAAAATATCCAATCGAAATTTTGAGATAACCCGTTTGTTCAACGTAGTTAAAACGTCCAGAAATTATGTCTTTGAGGATGACAACCCCCCCACAGCCCTCAGGGCAAGAGTTGTACGTTTGCCCTGGGGGCATATAAGGTATATATAGAAAGGGTGATCATATAAACTTTGGAGGGGGCTCAATGGATTCGTAATCAGAAGTTCTAGTGCTCTTTTTAAGACTCGGAGTGATCGGAGGGTGTATACCTCCCACCACACCTCGTATTTTACCGAAATGCATCTGAAAGAAATTCTGAGATGGCCATTTGTTGTCGTAGAAACTTCGAAAAGAGATCATTCGATTGGAAATTGAAAGGGTTAGTGCTATTTTTAATGGTCGAAAGTCATTGGAGGACAAATAACCCCCCTCCCACGCCCACCATTTCCTCAAACACATCCAATCAAAATTTTGAGATAGCATATTTTGTACAACGTAATTGAAAGGACCAGAAATTATGATACGGATTGGATTGGATGTGTTATGAAATGGACATATCCAATCAAAATTTTGAGGTAACTAGTTTGCTCAGCGTAGTTAAAAGGCCCGGAAATTATTTCTTTGAGGATGACAACCCCCCCCCCCCACCCCAGCCCTCAGGCCAAGAGTTCTACGTTAGAACCCTGGGGGCATATAAGGTATATATAGAAAGGGTGATCGTATAAACTTTGGAGGGGGCTCATTGGATTCGTAATCAGAAGTTCTAGTGCTCTTATAAGACTCGGAGTGATGGGAGGGCGGATACCTCCCGCAACACCTCGTATTTTACCCAAATACATCTGAAAGAAATTTTAAGATGGTCATTTGTTGTCGTAGAAACTTCATAAACTGCTCATTAAATTGGAAATTGAGGGGGCCAGTGCCCTTTTTAATAGTTGGAAGTGATTGGAGGGCAACTAGCCCCCTCCCTTGCCCATCAATTCCCCAAACACATCCATTCAAAATTTTGAGATAGCTTTTTTGTTCAACGTAATTGAAATTACCGGGGATTATGTCTTTGGCAACCCCCCATAGCTTCTCAAGACCAGAGCATAATTTGCACTTTACTGAAAAAAATGGCTGTGGATAGTGTGGATTATCAGTCTAGTATACATATACTGATACATATTCCTTAAAGTTTTAACAATTTTTAATTTATTAAGTTAAAAAAGTTAAAACATCTTCAACGTATTTTGTTTATTTAAATCATACAATAAATAACCGAGTCAAACTCAAAACGAGCAAAAATTAACATGAGTAGGACTGACAACCCCCATGCCTTCTCAAGACCAGAACATAATTAGAGCTTTACTGAAAACAATATATATATTTCAAATGTTTTCACTTTGTTTTTACTTGTTTAAAATGTTTTTACTAATATATATCAAGGGGGAAGTCCTTCCCCTTGTACTTCAATTACAGCGCGAGTGTCTGGTGCCCTTTTTAAGAGTAACAAGAGATTGGAGGGCAAGCAACCCTTCTCTCAAGCCCATTCATTTCCCAAACGCATCCACTCAAAATTTTGAGACAACCATTTTGTTCAGCATAGTAGAACAGTCCAGCAACTATATCTTTAGGGATATTAGGCATGCCAACCCCCACAATTATGCAATTGGCCCATTACACTTTAAAACTAAATGTTACTCTAAAAATAAATCAAAAGGCATTGTGTTAAAAGGTTGCCAATAAGACACTTCAGGAATATATCGAGAACGACTGGGGGTATTAAGATGAAACTTTTGCGATTTACTGAAAACAAAATACACAATTTGCGCTTTACTATAAACAAAATACGCTTGAAATGTTTTCACCTTTCTTACTTTCATAAAGGAAAAATTATCAAAACCTTAACGAAGAAATGTCAGTATATGTCAATTTAACTGACAATCCACGGTCATTTGTTTGTTTGTGTTTTTCAGTATAGCGCTAATTGTGTTCTAGTCTTGAGAAGGCATAGGGGTTATCAGCCCTACTAATGTTAATTTTTGCTCGTATTGAGTTTGACTCGGCTATTTATTGTAATTTCTGTTCGTTTTTAGTTTCATTTATTTATTGATAGTGATTTCTGGTAGTTTTACGCTTGGAAGTTTATTTGACTTTATGTTTTCTCCTTCTTGGCTTAATGAAGCTCTTTACTTTTCTTTGAAAAACTTGTCTTGTGGAAAAAATTTTTTAAATTAATATAAGTAAGAGCAGTTTTGTATCGGAGAAAGAGAAAAATCCCTTATGAATGTAAAAAAGTATCACAGACTGAAGATTGGTTTGTATAAGCCTTTTTCCTGACTTGCCGAGCAAACTATGTAACTTTCAGCTACTTTGCATGCATCAGTTAATGGAGAAAAGAATTAACATTCATTTGTTATATCAATATGTACCTAAGCTCTACAAAGTGGTTGGGTATAGTGGTGACAACATTCTAGTGGTGCCATTGAGAGCAGTAGGCACAAACAGGGCCCTACTACTGCTATTCTAATCACCGTACAGCCACTAGCCGTCCTGCAGAGTATCTGAATATGAGGCAGGTTATTTGTAGAATACGCTGCCGATATTGGACGGACTGAAGCGAGTAATGGACACCAAAATCTTGCTGGGTGGGAACATATGAAGCGCATAACATGATGCAAGAAATGATGCCTTACGGAGCTCTCCAAGGTGGGAGAAACAATGGTGATACCTTGACATCATCACTGAAGGCTCTTCTGTATGATGGAAAAAAAGATATAGGCAAGCCCTATGTCAAAATACCACGGTGGGAAAGCGGGGATCCAATAGGCCACTCAGCGCGTCCCCAGGTGGCAGATAGGGGAACGTCCTACAGATATGTAGGGTACCTCCATAAAGGGAGGCGCGGACCAAGGGGGGACCTAGCCCCTGGGGGTCCATAATTGAAACTGGGATACCCTCGCCCGGGGGTCATAAATACGGGTGGAGGAGGAAGAAGGCCCCTCTGAAGCACACTGAGCAGGGCCGACCGGCGTGTGGACACGTCCCACTGGCTGTGAACCTTGTTTCAGCAATGGGTTAATTGTATGTTACTGCAGGATTCCATCGTGGGAGGATCCTCTCCAGAAGGACAACTGCGAAAGGGCGGAAGATCCAGAATTGGAAAACGGCCTCTGCAAGTTGACGGAGAGGAGTGGCTTGCCGCCGTCAATGAATCAGCCAATAAACCATATCTTTTCAAAATATGAACACAGGCTCAAAAGATCGGAGTAGAAGTGCTACCGCGTCCGGGGAAACCGACGACCTTTGCGATTTGATGCTAATAAGGAATGTTAATAATGATGACGAATTTGCTACCGCGTACCGGGAAGCCAACGACCATCATAGGCCTAGGGTGACTCCCAGACGGGATGAGAGCTTAATATCGACGAAAAAAAAACACTCTCAATATTGGTAAATTAAATACCCGGACTTTAGCTAAACCTGGTAAAATTGATCTGATGTTGAAAGAGATTGATAGATACAAGTGGGATATAGTCTGTATGTTTGAAACGCACCTTCCTCGAATCGGAGATGAAAACATCCTTGGAACCACTTTCCTACTGTCGGGACGTACTGATGGTGTTCATCGGCAGGGTATCGGCTTCATCCTCTCTCCGGCTGCCAAAAGTGATTAATGACCTTCACTCCTGTATCGGAACGAATAGCGACCCTCCGCCAGAAAGGGCCCATCAAAAATCTCTCAGGCGTCCAGATATATGCCCCGGATTCAGCCCGAAGTGAAGAGGAGTGCCACTAATTCCACTTCCAGCTACAAAGCGTCACTGACCAGATCCCCAAAAATTATATACTTATCGTGTCGAGCGACTTTAATGCGATAGCTGACAGTTGCCATGCTGGTCGAGAAGATGTCCTGGGCCCACACGGACATGGCTGTATTAAGACAAGGGGAGAACGGCTTATTGACTTCTGCAGGGAAAATTAACTCTACATCACCAATACCGCCTTTAAGCACAGACACCGCCGAAAGGTAACATGGAGATCCCCTGATGGAGTCACCGAAAATTTGATCGACTACGTCCAGATATCAAAACGTTGGAAGTCATTCGAATGGACACTGTGTGATTCCCCGGTGGAAATTTTGACTCGGTCCACACGCTCCTGATGTCCTAACTCAAGCTGAGGTTAAAATGTATCCCAAAAACCACAAAAATAAAAAGATTCTGAACGGAACTCCTCCGAGACCCCACCAAAAAGCCACATACAACTCTAGCCTGTCTAGAAAATTCCGTGACATCCTGAGTACATCCACTCCTCTCGCAACTCCCGAAGAGATTGATCGCTTGGCTGAACATTCTACCTCTGCAATCCTCGAGACTGCAATCGACATCCTTGGTAGAAAACCCAAAGACGAAAAGCCTTGGGTCACTGAAGAAATAATTCGATTATGTGACCAGAAACGCCTACATAACAACAAATCTGACCGAAACAGCCGAGATACCTACAAACATCTCAAACGGAAATTTGAGCGTGAAATCAGGAAGGCATTCCGCAACCATATCGCCGGAAAGTGTAAAACTGTGAAACCCAGTTCATGAAAGGCAACATCCACAAGCTCTTCAAAACAGTCAGAGAGCTATCCTCCAAAAAAGATCCCTCAACGTCCGTAATCCTAGACAAGCACTGGAACGACATCAATGATGCCAAGATGAAGCTCGAACGATGGAAGGAATACTTTGAGGAGAAACTTAACCCTGAAGTAATGATCGACCAAAATGTCCTAAACTCCTTTCCAATCATAGATCGAGACCCCCCTCCACCTCCACTTAGAAGCGAGACCAAAGCGGCCATAGAATCCCTAAAGCGAGGTAAAGCTCCGGGGCCAGAAGGTGTCACTGCTGAACTGATAAATGTTGGTTCAGAAGATGTTGTCGACCTATACCACAGTCTTATATCAGCCTTCTGGTCTACTTGACACGTCCGGCAGCAGTGGTGCAAGGCAGCAATAGTCCCAATATACAAAAAAACGCTCGAAGAAAGAATGTGACAACTACAGGCCCATCAGCCTCACAAGCCACCAAACCAGAGTCCTGACCAATATCCTGCTCCACAGAATTCAAGCAATCACCACCTCTGTTCTTGGCGAGTATCAAACTGGCTTTTGATCGGGACGATCAACTATTGGCCAAATCTTTACTGTGCGTCAGCTGATGGAACGGTTCATCGAGTTTAACAGAGACCTCTATCAGCTCTTTATTGACTTCCGATAGGCCTTTGACCTAATATGGAGGAAAGGCTTGTGGCATATTCTAAGACACTACGGTGTCCCAGATGAAATAGTCAGAATCACTGAAAATATGTACAACCATTTCAAAGGTCAAATACTGACCACTAATGAGCTCTCTGGTGAATTCCCCACAACTTCTGGAGTCCTGCAAGAATACACCCTCTCGCCGCACTTGTAACCTGTTTCTGCGTGCTATCCTCTCCCTGATACCCGTCGAATATGGAGCCAGAATAGGAGGAATCCTAATTGACAAACTAGCATATGCGGATGATATTGACCTGATCTCCACTACCGCCCAAGAACTTCAGAGTCAGGTTGACTACTTCTTCCAAGCAACGAAGCCGTTTGGTATGCAGATTAATGTAAACAAGACCAAAATCATGGTCACATCACGACAGGAGATAACAAATCCCCACTCGATAGCAATAGACGGTGAACAAGTGAAAACAGTCGATCAGTTCCTTTACCTCGGCAGTCTTTTGACGGCTGACAACTGCCACACTGTCTACATTAAGCGCCGCCTCGATTTTGCAAGCTCTAGCTTCAAAAGACTATCAAAGATCTGGAAATCTATCCACCTTTCGAACCATCTGAAAGTGCATCTTTTAAACAGTCTGATCAAACCCATTGCTCTGTATGGATGTGAAACCTAGACATTAAAAGCTGAAAACGAGTGCAACCTCCTTGCGTTTGAAATGAGATGTCTGCGCCAGATAGCCAAGATTAGATATACTGACCATGTCACGAACGAAGAAGTCCGAAGAAGACTGAAGTCGCAAGACACTATCCTGAACAGAATCTGAAAACAGCAGCTGCGCTGGTTCGGCCATGTAAAGCGAATGAATCCCGAACGTCTTCCAAGATCGCGCTTGAAGGGACAACTGAAGGACTTCGACCACGGGGAAGACCGCGCAAAAGGTGGATCGAAAACTTTAACTGACAACGCATTGCCCAACTATCCCGAACTGCATTTGACAGAACAGCATATCGGGCCCTAGTTCATCAGATTCCGGAAGGAGTGGCCCCAAGACGTCCGATGAGGATGTATGGGACTTAGGTCAAGTAAGAGCAAAATGAGGAGTAAGCAAAGCTGTTTTTAAATCTGGCACTGCTTCTTTGTGTTACAGCCAAAATTTAGTTTCGAGAGAGAGGATTTATTGATAATAAAAAAAAAATGAAAAGTATGCTTTGAGACTTTTGGGCGATAGGGTGATAGTTTCCACGGATTCCAATTTTTCTAGCTTTAATCAAACCAAGTGTCTTATATACAATTTTTTGGGTTTTATTGGTATTTTGAGTTATAAATTTGAACAGAATAAAAAAATATGAAATTAAAAAAATATATCCAGCATCCAATATCCAGGCTCAGGCTATATGTGTTCTGTTATATTGTTCATGGTTAGTCAGTAAAAGCCTAGAAAAAATTGTTGCATTTTTTTCGTGACTGATGCAAATATTATTTGTCCTCCAGGTAGGAGCGGTAATAAATGGATAGTCCAAAAGGAGCTGTTACTTTTACGGTCAGATTACTGAAGCCTCGGTCCTTCGCCTTTGGAAATATATCTCTTTTACAACATGCCGCGTCGCTTGCAGTGGTTCAAGCTATTAGAAGAAAAAGAGGCTATGAGGTATGAAAAAAATTTAAAACTCTAAAGCTAAACTATACCAGGTCATAATGGTTGTCATATAAGTAGAAATACGTGTGTCAAAGACATCAGAATTACTACTACTACTAACAGCTCCCTATAGCACCAAGATGCCTGAGCCCAACACAGCTATACACACTCCTCCCCATCCATTCAAAAATTAACTCTTTGTCCCAATTCATGAAGTTGCAGTTTCGTTTAAATTCTTCCTCATATACTTCGGGAAAAAAACATATCCATCTCTGAAACTTATGCGTGCCAGAACCATGTCATCTCTTAAAAATTCGTTCCATAAGAATGATAATTATAGAAAATCCATGTGTTGAAATTAGGGAGACTGCTGTAGTGGATGAGCTTGGATGGAATAGAATCTAAAACATTGGATAATTATAGATTAGAGGATTAGATTTTATGTAACTTTCTTTTTCTATTTATGTGAATGTCGTGTCCTTGGAAAACTATGTGGTAGTTTCTGTTCGATTTAAGTTTGATTTGATTTGTTTTCATTTATTCATTAATAGTGATTTCTGTTCATTTTAAGCCTGAATTATAATACGAATTTATTTCTACTTTTCTTGGTTTAATTTAACTCTGCTTTTCTTTGAAAAACTTCTTTTTTTTGGTAAAAAACTTTTTTATTTGCCTTAAGTTGACAAAGAAACTATGTTGCGGTAAGAAATGTTTAAATAAATGTATTTTAGGGTACGAGGTGTCTGAAACTGGAAGAAGTTCAAATGTGGATTGCTCACTAATCTTGGAACCTGAAAGGTCAATTCACCCCGAACTAGTTTAAATTTGTTGGGATGAGTTTGTGATAAGGGTTAATGTTTGAAAACGGGCTAAAACTCATGGGTGCCTCCAGGGGGGAGGGTAGGAAGACCTTGCCCCCCCCCCTGGAAATTCGGGACTATAAAGTAATTACGGAAAAATCAAAGGAAAGAGAGTAGAGTAGGGAAAAACATAAGAAAAAAGTGTGTTGGGTCATGGTTGGGTGCCTGCCAATAGGTATTGTTCCTTAATAGGGGCAATACGAGTTCTAATTTGTGACTGAATGATCTCTTTCTAGTTTTTCACAACTACTTTTCTATTTGTCCAGTTGGAGTATAAAAAAAAAAAATAAAAAAAATCAAGTTCTTCATAGTAATGAACGGTAAGTAAATAGCATTCCTTATCAATAACAAAAGCAGTAGAATCTAAATATTTATAACATTAAATCAAACAATAATTTTTTATGGTGATTCCTAATATGTATTTGTTTCGAGTTTTAAGTTTAACACCCCAAGTTATTAATACATAAGAAAGTTCGTAAAATTATGGAAAAAGAAGGAAAACAACTTAAAAAAAGGGGGCAATCTCGACAAAAATGCGCCGTCAAATTTAGCCTGCGCCAACATTTGAAGCCACTATAAAAAATGTTTAATTTTTTAAGACCTGTTTAATTTTGTATTTCCCCCCAACACGGATACGTTTTTGTGTCTCGCGCTTCAAGAACGCACAACAAAATATATACCTCGACTATCTAACTCAATATAAATAACGAATTGCACCCAAGTCCACCCAATACATTACTAAAGACTAAAAGTAGTATCCCCATCATTACTTTGATGACAAATATAACAGATTAGCATAGAATTCCTGTGACACAGATAGGAAAATAGCATAGGATTGCTGTGACATCCCTAGAAAAATTAGCATAGGATTTCCATGACACCCTGGTTTCCATGACATCCCTAGGAAACTAGCATAGGATTTCAAGCGCATGCCCTCCCTTTTCCCCTAGTATTTTAAAGTAATGCCCTGTTACGTCAAGACATCCCTGGGAAGATTCCCGGGATTCCAAGTGACGCAATATTTCCATATGATTAATCGGAGTGTGGTTAGAATATTTAACAAGTGCCAATAATAGGGAATTAACATGGGAAGTCGGATAAGTGGAGCTACTAATCGCTTACAATCCTATGACTGGTGTTGCAGGGTTGCCACAAAGTAGTTATAGTGTGGTACTGTGGCTTGAATTGCTTGGAGTATCACGCTCTAGGAAAGAAATGCCAGCTTCTCGCTGTTCAAAAAAATATACTGTTTAATTTAGATTCACCAGCTTATTTTTGGAGTGAAAAGGTTGAATATGTCCTAAGGGTGATGAGGGGGGTGCCACGTGGATGGTAGTGGGCAGGTGAGTAATGTCATAGTGTGGTGTGTTTTGTGGAGCATCATGACTGGCTTGGGTTGCGATAAGCTTGAATCAGTGGGTTGAAGCATAATTTTTAACAATAAATGTCTGAAAAAAGTCTTAGGAATGATGATATGATGTCAGAGGGGTGCCGCAGAGTAGTAATAGCGTAGCACAGTGCCAGAAATCGTTGTTAAATGATAGCAATAGAAATCATATTTATTGATGGTGTTCAAACGCTGAAGACGCTTACAATGTTGATGACGGGTGTCGCAGGGTGCCATAGAACAGTAATCGTGTGTTATTGTGGCGTGAATTGTTTGGATTATCATGCTCTAGCAAAGAAATGCTGACTTCTCGATGTTCAAAAAATATACTGTTTAATTTAGATTCACCAGCTTATTTTCGGAGTGAAACAAAATCCTGATTTTTCATAGAAAATTAAAGGACTCCATTAAACCAAAATGAGCAATAATCAAAATCAAATAATCTACCAAGCGTAAAACTATCATAGAAAATGATGCATTTTCAGTATGCCGAATCCAACTCTGACTTCGTTCAGCAAAGAATTACTATTACTCTCTCTTTTGGTAAGTTCAGGCTAGATTTGCATAGCAGGGCCATTTCTCTAAGAAAACAAACAAAAATAGAAGAAAATATTAAAGTTCCTTAATTATCCGTGCAATACGACTAAAAATGAAGAATTTATCCTCTCTTTCGGCTAGTTAATACTAAGATTTTTAATAATAGTTCATTTCTCTTAGAAAACCCACAAAAATAGAAAAATATATTAAATGTTCCATTAAATCAAAATGAGCAATAATCAAAATCAAATAATCTACCAAGCGTAAAACTATCATAGAAAACGGTGCATTTTCAATATGCCGAGTCCAACTCTGACTTCATTCAGCAAAACAATACTAATACTCTCTCTTTTGGCAAGTTAAGGCTAGATTTGCATAGCAGGGCCATTTCTCTAAGAAAACAAACAAAAAATAGAAGAAAATATTAAAGTTCCTTAATTATCCGTGCAATACGACTAAAAATGAAGAATTTATCCTCTCTTTCGGCTAGTTAATACTAAGATTTTTAATAATGGTTCATTTCTCTAAGAAGACCCACAAAAATAGAAGAATATATTAAACGTTCCTTAATTGCCCGTGCAATATGACTAAAAATGAAGAATTTATGCATTTTTTCGGCTAGTTAATACTAAGTTTTGTAATAATGGTCCATTTCTCTAAGAAAACCCACAAAAATAGAAAAATATATTAAATATTCCTTGATTACCCGTGCGATATGACTAGAATGAAGAATTTATGGACTATTTCAGGTAGTTAATACTGAGTTTTACAAAGCGAGGGGGGGGGGCATTTGGTAACCATAGGTTACCACAGTGGCAACCGTGCACAAAATCTTGGAATTGGTTGAACTTGGAGGTTTTTATAATGGGCTTGGCTTTCGAAAACTTTAATCACCAGATTGAGGTATAATTTTTACCAAGAAATTTCTGAAAATGTCTTAGGAATGATTTTTAGGGGGTGTGGTGGCAGTCAAATAATGGTATTGTGGCGTGAATTGCATGGAGTAACATGTTCTGCAGTTTAAAAGTTAAGCTGGAGGCGTTGAAGAATTTTTCGTGGTGGGAGGGGGGTGTCATTTTTTCATGATTTCTTGTCACTAGAAGCATTTCTCAAACCCTTTCTCGAAAAAGTACAATAAATGAATGAGATAGAAGTAAGATTTATATTTTTCTAGCAGAGGTACATTACACTAGTCACTTCTTGAGACATTTGTTACCATTGACAGAAAATATAGAGAAATCCCTGCTTATATAAATAATACATTGTGCCAACATCGTTTTTTACTTAGGCAGCGCTATTGCGCTGCCTATGATTAGTTCTTTAGTGTTTAAAATAAAACTAGACTCAAAGATAAGATTAATCTTTAAGAATGATGAAATTCATTAGAGCTCGTAAAGTGGGGTGGAGAGACGCAGACTTATCGCCCTTTTCGGTAGGATTAAGTGTTATAAATAGTTAATGATATAATAGGACTAAAAAAGAACGGTCAAACTGGATCTAAAAGAATGATAAAATTCATAGAAATGATAACGATGAAGTGAAAGTAAGCAGAGATGTATTGACCTCAAGAAGAGGTATGTGCAACTATCGCCCTTCTTTCTGGGAATAGCTTTCAGTACAACAACAATAGAATCAGACTCGAAAAAATATAAAGGACAAAACTCATAGGAGGTGATTAGGGTGAAATAGGAGTATGCATAGCTTTGTTGGCCTTCTTTGGCTAATTAAATAAAAAAAACAAGTTTTTTCAACTGAAAGTAAGGAGCAACATTAAAACTTAAAACGGACAGAAATTATTATGTATATGAGGGGGTCCACCCCCTAGTCAATACCTCGCTCTTTACGCTAAAGTTCAAATTTTTGTTTGAATCACAAACCCCTGAACCCCCTCATATACATAATAATTTGTGTTCGTTCTAAGTTTTAATGTTGCTCCTTACTTTCAGTTGGAAAAACTTGTTTTTTTTATTTAATTTCTGATCGTTTTTTAAATAATACTGGGAAATCCGGCGCCCCCTTCATAAAAATGTCCCTTCTCCTAAGGAAAAATCCTCCATGGAAAGATCCTCCCACATAACCCCCTCCTCCGACCCCCGCCCCTCCCTACCAGAAAAAAATCCCTCCTGAAAACGTCTCTATACTTCCCAATAACCAATACTATCTGAACAATGGGCGAAGTTCATGACTTGCGACCCTTCCCCCGGGAACTGTGGGGGATTAAGTCACCCTCAAATTCATATTTATTAGATTTTCGACCATGTTGAACAAAATGGCTATCTCAAAATTTTGATCGGGTGACTTCGGGAAAAAATGAGCGTTGAAGGGGGCCAACTTGCCCTCCAATTGTTTTGGTCACTTAAAAAGGGCGCTAGAGCTTTTAATTTCCGTTCAAATAAGCCCTCTTACGATATTCTAGGACTACTGGATCGATACGATCACCCCTGAAAAAAAAATAATAATAATAAATAAGCACGCATCCATGATCTTTCTTCTGGCAAAAATACAAAATTCCGCATTTTTGCAGATAGTAGCTTGAAACCTCTACAGTATGGTTTCCTGATACGCTGAATCTGACGGTTTAATTTTCATTAAGATTCTGTCACTTTTAAGGGGTGTTTCCTCCTTTTTTCGAAAGTAAGGCAAATATTTTCAGGCTCTTAACTTTTGATGGGTAAGACTAAACTTGATGAAGCTTGTATATTTGAAATCAGCGTACAAATGTAATTCTCTTGGTGTATATACTGGTATCAAAAATTCAGTTTTTTAGAGTTTCGGTTTATTTTTATTAATTTTTTTTAGATTATTATTTTATTATCTTAAGTTTTGTCGTTACGTTTTTTTATCTTTTATCTTTTTCCACTGCTTTATTTAAATTAGACCCATTTTTTTCTCTCTCAATTTTTTGTAAATGGAAAAGCAGTGCAGTCTAAAAAAGTATTTACTTCAAAATTATTCCAACAAATTTAGATTAGTTTTGGGGTGAATTGACC
This sequence comes from Artemia sinica, assembly GCA_027921565.1. NCBI lineage: Eukaryota > Metazoa > Arthropoda > Branchiopoda > Anostraca > Artemiidae > Artemia > Artemia sinica. The sequence continues at coordinate 4,897,482 of CM051263.1, read as the reverse complement.
TTTCAAGTTCCGAGAGCTATGTGCAGGACAGTAAATCCAAATTTGAGCTTATTGAAGTTTCAGATACCCCACACTATACAGTTGACTATAAATACTTAAAAAAAACTTTGTTTAAAATTTACTTGCGCAGCAAAAATTCTTTTTATCTTTAGGTAATTAAAATAAGCTATTTTCTGAAAAAGAAGCTTTTCAAAGAAAAGTAAAGAGGTAAATTAAACCAAAGATGAGCAGAAAAAAGCTATATAATAATTCAAGCTTAAAACGGAAAGAAATCGCTATCAACGAATAAAGGAGACACAGAAAAAATAGAAATTAACAAACTTAAAACGAATAGAAATTATCACGGATTTTTTTTTTTTTTTTAATATGGCGTTCAAATAAATGGAGGAATTCGATTAATACATCTTATCCTCTATGTCGTTATTTTTTTTAATATTTTTCGGTTCTATTCTGTCCAAACACATCAGCTTTAGCAGCCTCCTTAATTTCAACGCATATTATCCCTCTTATGATATTTTTGTTAAGACGATATAATCCTCACACGCTTAAGGTTTATGGGTTGACATATCTTTTCCCGGAGTACATGTTCCACTTAGGATCAACTCAGAAAGATTTATTTCTCCAAAGGTATTTTGGGACGCCGCGACATCTTCTATTTGGAATAACTCGGGCAAGCAGTCAGGAGAATGTAGAGCGAAGGGAAAACTAAAACATGTTCATTCATATGGGGTAGATATTAAGGGAAAACGGTTGCTAACCCTTATTACCCTCACTATTAACAGCCTAATTCTTACCTCATTATCATTAGCATAACTTCATTGAAGTACCGAGGACAGTGAAAATTAACTCTGATTATTTGAACTAGTTAAGTGGAAACTTACACAATGGTATATATCTTCAAAATTGTGAAAAGTCCGAAATTTAATTTTAATAAAAAAAATTGTATATATAGTTACGCAGTTTCTTGTAGTAGCTAGTGCTTAAGTAAGAAAAAGGAACCTGCGGGAAAAACCACCACTGAAGGTTTAATTGTCTTTGGGAAACAGCAGATTATTAATATTTGAAATTTTATGGACGAAATGTAAAGAAGTTAATTAATTAGTTTTTATTTATTTTTTCAAGATTTAACGGGGCAGCACTGACGAAAATGCGGTACTGCCCTAAAAACTTCATAATTATGAAATAAGCAAAACAAAAATCTTAGAAAGTCGTGGTTTTTAGGTATAAATAGACCTAACATAGGTCCAGGAGAGCTAAAAGAAATTTATATCCTTAGTACTTCATTTTTTCCTTTATTTATTTGCTTATGTAACAAGTTTTAGTACTTGTGTAGAATCCGATAAAAACGCGAGAAGTGAAGTTTCGTTAATGCTAAAGAAATAAAACAAAATTGGATGAGAATATAATAGTTTATGAACAAATTTGGACTGTATATTTGCATATTAGGGGAGGGGGGGTAAGACATAGCATATATTAAATACGTAACCTAGCCTAACCTAGGTACCTTTTTTGCTGCTTCAACCCAAAAAACTAAAGTTTAAATCTTTGTCACGGAGGGAGCAATACCTCACAGGACAGCGAAAACTTGTATTTCATAAAGCATCTTTGAGATTTAGTTGCGGTCTTTCTTGCGTGTTTATCGGATTCTAAACAAGTACCCAAGTTTTACTGTTTATGTAAGTTCAAATTATTTGGAATTTCTCATTTTTTTTTATTCATTTATTCTGCACCTTCCGCTAATTTCTGCAACGCAGCAAATTTGTTTTTATGCAAATTTGTTGAAAGAAAGACATGTCGAAAAAGAATTAAAAAATGTGAATTTTGAAGCCGATTTCGACCAAATAAACGAAGTCAGTTTTAAAGCACTTCCATAGCAACATTAAATTGAATTAGGCTTAAAGTATAGGATAAGGTAGAATTAGGTTATTCTGTCAACTATTATTAAGGAATACTACTAGTACTGCTACTACTAACAACACACCGCAGCACCAAGCCGCCTGAGTCCAACACAGCTACGCATGCTCCTCCCCCATCCCAATCTATTCAAAGCCTTCCTCTTTACACCCTCCCTGGAATTTCCCATTTCCTTTAATTCTGAAAGGAATGAAAATTAAAAAAAAAAACACTTTTCATTATCAACTAAAATATTCTTACTCTTTGTCTTTTTTCTTTCTCTTCCTTCCTTATTAATCTCTTTTTCATAGGCAGCGCAACAGCGCTGCCAAAATAAAGAACGATGTGGGCACAATGTGTTTTTTTTCCTCCATACCCGGGCACTTCGTATCGAAGGAGTTGTCGTAAAGGGATGAGCCCTTCGAAAAGGGCTCATTCGATTGGAAATTGGAGTGGCTAGTGCCCTTTTTGATAGTCGAAAGTGATTGGAGGGCAACTAGAACCCTCCCCCCCACGCCCATTATTCCCCCGAACACATCCAATCAAAATTTTTAGATATCCATTTTGTTCAACGTAGTTAAACGTTCTGGAAATTAGGTCTTTTAGGATGATAACCCCCTCAGAGCCCTCAGTGCAAGGGTTGTAAATTATGCCCTGGGGGCATATAAGGTTTATATAGAAAGTTGTTGTATAAATCATAGGCAGCGCATTCGCGCTGCCTAAGTAAAGAACGGGGACACTCGAGAACGAGACAAGAAACGGGGACTAAGTAAAGAGGAGGACACTTCCCCACAACCCTCAGGGCAAGGGTCTTAAGTTATGCCCTGGGGAAATATAAGAACGATGTTGGCACAATGTACTATTTAATAATTTTTTCCTTTAGAGCAGGCCACTTCGTATCGAAGAAGTTGTCGTAGAAACTTCGAAAAGGGCTCATTCAATTGGAAATTGGAGTGGCTTGTGCCGTTTTTAATAGTCGAAAGTGATTGGAAGGCGACTAACACCCCTTCCACGCCCACCATTTCCCGAAACACGTCCAATCAAAATTTTGAGATAGCCATTTTGTTCAGCGTAGTTGATTTCCCGATAGAAATTATGGCTTTGAGGATGACAGTCCCCCACAACCCTTAGGGCAAGGGTTGTAAGTTATGCCCTGGGGGCATATAAGATTTTTTATAAAAGGAGTTGTCGTAGAAACTTCAAAAAAGGCTCATTCGATTGGAAATTCAAAGGGCTAGTGCCCTTTTTAGTAGTCGGGGCAACTAACCCGCCTCTCACGCCCACCTTTTCCCCAAACACATCTAATCAAAACCCCTATGCCTTCCCAAGGCCAGAACAAAATGTATACTTTACTGAAAAAATACAAATGAATGTGCATTGTCAGTTTAATATACATATACTGATATTTAGTAATCAAAATGTTAATATTATTTGATTTATTAAAGTTATAAAAGTAAAAACATTTATATTTTTTCAGTAGAGTGCAAATTTTGTTCTGGCCTTGGGAAGGCATAGGGGTTTTGCGCCCAACTTATGTTAATTTCTGCTCGTTTTGAGTTTGACTCGTTTATTTATTGTAATTTCTGTTCGTTTTGGATTTTATTTATTTATCGATGCTGATTTGTGGTAGTTTCACGCTTGTTAGATTATTTGATTTTATTTTTGCTCATTTTTGTTTAATGCAGTTCTTTACTTTTCTTTGAAAAACTTATTTTGTGGAAAAAGTTTTTTTTAATTAATTTCTTTAAGAGACCACGTCATGTGAATGAGTAGTCAATTTTACTTGCAACAGCCATTTATGTTTGATTTACTCTATATTGCTTGATGTGTCCAAATTGCGGCCATCATTTCTATTCTTTTTGTTTTATTTATAGCCATAGTATGGTCTTGCTAAATGTTATATATTTGAGCTGGCTCTAATTTTTGACTCAAAGACTAATTCTGAAGTCGTTGCTTGTTATTTTGCAGTGACATAAATTGTCACATCTTCCAGTACACAATTCTTTGAATCATGGAAAAAGACAGTCTTATAGAAAGTAATTGCTTATTCAACACGGCAAAAAGTTATAATGGCCACGATAAACAACTACTTTGTCTTAATGGGGGATGTAAGCATATCCCATATTTGTATGGGAAAGACTGATAAATTGCCAGGAATTGGCGTTTTGCCAACGTTTCTAATTACCGTAAAATATTTTCTTGAAATCTAACTTGCCAATTTTTGCTCCTAGAGTTTACTTTCTGGCCATTTTATTTATGCTACGAAACAAGGATCTATCGAGAATTTCTTGGATGAAATAGGTCTATGTAATCCCAGTCAATGTAATGGCTATTTAATCTAACACAAAAGCCACAGGGGTGTTTTGGAAAAGGCCGTTTTGAAGGCTGTCTCAAAAAGTTGTCTTGGAATAGGAGTTCGTCTAGTTTCCTGCAGTAAAGAATAGTAAGCCTTCAATGTATTGTGCAGAGTCACTTCATATGGAAGGGGTGGTCCTATGAACCTTCAAAGAAGGCTCATTTGACTGAAAAGTTAAATTCCTAGTGCCCTTTTTAAGAGTCAAAATTGATCAGAGGGCAGCCAGCCTCCGTCCTTTACCCTTCTCTCATTATTGCCTCCCTCCCCCCTCCCCGTACCCCTTAAAGTCATTTCATCAAAATTTTAAGCCAGAGATTCTTTCAAAATTAGTGAAAAGGTCCAGTAAGTATCCCTCCAGGGTTGACATGACCCCAACAGGCCCTGAGGCAGTGATAGTAAATAATGCAAAATTGTAATTTTTTAAACATGTGCTGTATAATGGAAAAGGCGGAGAGTATGCTTGTGCGATAGCGCGGAATCGGCTAAAGGTATTAAGTTGAAACTTCCAGGGAAAGTTGAGGGGGATGTTGAGCTAAATCAAAAGACGTTATGGGCATCCTTAATGCCTTCATATTGAAGGGGTGGAATTTCGGAGGGAGCCTCATTTGATTGGAAATTGAATGTTGTAGTGCCATTTCTAAGAGTCTAAGTGATCGGAGGGCAACCAGTCCCCGTCCCTTGCCCTTGTTTACTAACTGCCCCCATACCCTCCAAAGATATTTGGTAAAAATTCTGAAATAACCTGTTTGTTCAAAATAGTCAGAAGATTCAATAAATATGCCTCCGGGGATGACATAGCCACCAAAGACCCATTGGAAATGGCAATAAGCAATACATAATTGTTTAAAGAGAAATTTTAAAATGGAAAAGAGGGGCTTTTGCAATATCTGAGGGTATTAAGCTGCCGTTAAGAACGACTAAGGGTATTGAGCTAAAACTTTCTGAGAAATGCTGAGGGGGATGTTGAGATAGGTTAAAAGACAATATTTGCTTCTAGGTTGTCAAAAAGGCGTATCTGTAAAATCTCAGGAGCAGCGTAGGGTAATAATTTGAAACTTTCAGAGAATTTTGAAGGGCACATTCAACTAAATGAAAAGGCACTATGTGCATCGAGGTTGTCAAAGGGGCGTTTTGTAGTATATCAGGGATTGCTAAGTGTAATTAGAATATTATCGCAAGTACATATCTAGAATGGTCATAGACTAGAGACAGTCTAGTTTTAAGGGCCGCAGGAACGTGACCGCGTAATTGAAGAAAAACGAAAGACAGACATGAAACACTATATAGTGAATTCAAATCAAGCAACAGCTTAGTAATATAACTATTTGCTTCAAGGATAAAGTTCCTTGCTTTGTCGTATACTCTAGAGAGTAGCATGAGAAACTGTTGACATTTATTTAGTGGGGTAATACTGAATTGCTACTCTAGAGAGTAACATGAGAAACTGTTGACATTTATTTAGTGGGGTAATACGTAAAACTGAATTAAACTGTGAAGAGAAATGTTTAGAATCGACCCAGGAAAAATGCGTTTGAGCTTTCTAAGGATTAATTTAAAAAACTTTTTCCACAAAATAAGTTTTTGGAAAAATATAATTTTTTTACTTTTATAACTTTAATAAATAAAATAATATTAACATTTTGATTACTAAATATCAGTATATGTATACTAAACTGACAATGCACATTCATTTGTATTTTTTCAGTAAAGTGCAAATTATGTTCTGGCCTTGGGAAGGCATAGGGGTTTTGAGCCTAACTTATGTTAATTTCTGCTCGTTTTGGGTTTGACTCGGTTATTTATTGTAATTTCTGTTCGTTTTGGATTTCATTTATTTATCGATGCAGATTTGTGGTAGTTTCACGGTTGGTAGATTATTTTATTTTATTTTTTCACATTTTTGGTTTAATTGAGTTCTTTACTTTTCTTTGAAAAACTTATTTTGTAGAAAAAGTTTTTAAAATTAATTTCTGTTCGTTTTATATTGACGCAGTCTTTTCGGGGAAAAAGAAAATAATTCTTTAAATCTTTTCGTTTTTATAAGAATTTATAGTTTGGCCTGCTATTTGTATGCTGGATAAAAATTTTCAGCAATTTTTAACAGCATACACTCTTTTAAAAATCTGGACACAAATAGTAGTGTTTAATTTAGTTTCATACCTCCTCTAGTTGACCTGAAATAAAAAAAAACTTGATGCCATTCGCAAAAAAATCTTTTTACTTTCTTTGATAGCTTGGATACACTTACGCTATTTTGATTTAGTTGAATTTTAAGAGCAGAAGTAGCCCTGAAAGTTTGAACCACAGTTTATATAATTAGCAGTATGATATTTCCCTATCTCACCCATTATAAAAACCCGGACCGAGGTGCAAGTGCTCCAGAGATCCTATAAACATAAGTGACATTAGATCTTTTCACGTGTAGACAAGTCAGATCTCTCTTGAACGCGAAACTTGGCTTCAATGTTGGAACACTAATTTTGAAGAAACTAATTTTAAATTAATTTATTTCAATACATACATGAAAATCGGTAATTAGTAGTGCAATGTTATTATTAGATGTTTTTAGGAATTAAAAATAGGTTTCGAAGTCTCAAGTTGGTTTCAAAGGCATTTTGAGAAAGTTTCTGCCAAAATACGTGTTCCAGGGTAACTGGACCGCTGATGGCAGATCAAATGAGGGGAGCTGTTTGTACGCGCCGATTTTAAAGAAAGTTTTTTTTTAAGAAAAGTAAAGGCCATATTAAACTTAAGATCAGTAGAAATAGAAGCCTACAATAACTCAAACTCAAAACGACCAGAAATTATTATTAAAGAATAAAAAGGAAAGGAGAATAGTTCATATGGCTGTAACACTGCATATAAATAGTTTTAGAAATATTTTGGAAATTGTGCCGTAAAAGGTCTAAGATTATACAGACTCAGAAGTAAGAAATGCATTTTATTTATTTTCTGGTATATATATATGTATATATATATATATATATATATATATATATATATATATATATATATATATATATATATATATATATATATATATATATATATATATATATATATATATATATATATATATATATATACAAACGGGAAGAATATTCTATAATAGGAGCTTTTCTAGCGTAAAGCCCCGTAAAACTTTGGATCTGCCACTAAAATGTGTGATGTCCTTCAATTTTCTGAAAATTCCCTAAGAATTTTACGAAAAACACTTCTTAACAGACGTTTGGTATTTTCTTGTATAGGGCTATTGTGGCAACTTTTACCACAGCAACCAATTATTAGAACCCAAGTCCTAAAATTGGTCTCAATCAGGAACCCCTATCGCTATCTAAATTCACAAAGTGCAGATTTTCAAACAGAGGTGTTTATTGTTTAAAGTTCAGGAAAGGTCTGCCCATTTCATACGAAAACATTGATTGAAAACGAAACTAGTCATAACTAGGCTCTCCGCCAAAACAGGTAACTAGACTTTTCAAATATCACAGGAACTACAATCTCAGAAAATAAATATCACGACGTGAAAAAAAAATGATAAACTATCCAGTTGTGGATCCAGAGGGGAGGGGGCGAGGGGTACCTCCCTAAAGTAGTGTAATTTACCTAATTAACGCAAGTTTGCATTAATTAAACTTGCTCCTAACGTAAGTTTATCGGATCAACCTATTTTGCGCCCCCCCCCCCCCTAAAAAATCCTGGATCCGCCCCTGAAACCATCACACCTATTCCACCAGATATTAGAAGAAAAAAAAATTCCTTATTTTCACAAATTTCATCAACCCCCCGCCCCCTTTTTTATAAAATCCTACATAGGCCAATCAGTTGAGTCCACTGTATATAAATAATAGATTGTCATAATTTGAGCCAGAAATTATCTGCGGTAAACTTACTGCTAATTATATAAACTGTGGTTTGAACATAATACCCTCAGTCGTTCTTGGGATACTGCTGAGATGCCTTATTAGGAAGTAGCGTTAACACAGTGCATTTTGATTTAATCTTAAGGCAACATTTAGCTTTTAAACATAATTGGTAAATGGAAGGATGGGCGTGGGAGGGGGATTAGTTGCCCTTCAATCACTTTCTACTATTAAAGCAGGCACTAGCCCTTTCAATTTCCAATTGAATGAGCTCGTTTTGAAGTTTCTACAACATCGCTTTCTATAAAAACCTTATATACCCCCAGGGCATAACTTACAACCCTTGCCCTGAGGGCCGTGGGGTGGGGAGGGATTGTCATCTTTAAAGACCTAATTTTCAAAAATTTCTACTACGTTGAATAAAATAGCTATCTAAAAATTTTGATTGGATGCATTTGGGGAAAAGTTGGGCGTGAGAGGGGGGTTAGTTGCCCTCAAATCACTTTTGACTATTGAAAAGGGCACTAGCCCTTTGAATTTCCAATCGAATTAGCCCTTTTTCAAGTTTCTACGACAAAGATTTCACTAAAAATATTATATACCCCCAGGGCATAAATTATAACCCTTGGGGTTTTAGTTGACTTCCAATCACTTTCGACTATTAAAAAGGGCACTGACCATTTCAATTTCCAATCGAAAGAGCCCTTTCTGAAGTTTCTACGACAATGCGTTCTATAAAAACCTTATATGCCCCAGGGCATAACTTAAAACCCTTGCCCTGAGGGCTGTTGGGGTGTTGTCATCCTCAAAGACCTAATTTCCAGAACTTTCAACTACGTTGAACAAAATGGCTATGTCCAAATTTTGATTGGGTATGTTTGGGGAAAAGGCGGGCGTGAGAGGGGGTTAGTTGCCCTATAATCAATTTTGACTATTAAAAAGGGCACTATCCCTTTGAATTTCCAATTGAAAGAGCCTTTTTTGATGTTTCTACGACAACGCTTTCTATAAAAAATCTTATATACCCCCAGGGCATAAATTACAACCCTTGCCCTGAGTGCTCTGGGGGAGTTTCCTCCTCAAAAACATAATTTCTATCTGGAAATCAACTACGCTGAACAAAATGGCCATCTCAAAATTTGGATTGGATGTTTTTCGGGAAATGGTGGGCGTGGAAGGGATGTTAGTTGTCTTCCAATCACTTTCGACTATTAAAAAGGGCACAAGCCACTCCAATTTCCAATTGAATGAGCTCTTTTCGAAGTTTCTACGACAACTTCTTCGATACGAAGTGCCCTGGTCTAAGGGGAAAAAAATTAATAAATAATACATTGTGCCAATATCGTTATTATATGCCCCTAGGGCATAACTTAAAACCCTTGCCCTGCAGGTTCTGGGGGATAGTCCTCCTCAAAAGCATAAATTCTATCGGTAAATCAACTACGCTGAACAAAATGGCTATCTCAAAATTTTGATTGGATGTGTCTGGGGAATTGGTGGGCGTGGAAGGGATGTTAGTTGCCTTCCAATCACTTTCGACCATTAAATATGGCACTAGCCATTCCAATTTCCAATCGACTGAGCGCTTTTCGAAGTTTCTACGACAACTCCTTCTATACGAAGTACCCTGGTATGGAAGAAAACAAAAAATAAATAAATAATACATTGTGCCAACATCGTTCTTTACTTGGCAGCGCGATTGTGCTGCCTATGATTCCGAGATTTTTCGATATCTTCATTTTAATATAATACAACGATACTACCCGGCGGAGAGATTCTCATCATGAAGAATACCGAGGAACCGAAGATAATGATCACAAGTTCCCATGAGAGAACCCCTTGAAAGTGAATTACCATTCTGACAGCAGCGCCAAGGGTACTGTTGTCAACTAAGGTAACTAGAATGTCGTCACCAGTTGATGGAGTTCTACATCTGTGGGCATGGAAAGATTTGGGGTGACATCGACAACAAAAACTGGTTTGTTTATGGTTCATAAGATCATTAAAATAAGTTAAGAACAGAACTGGCACTAGAACTAAGACTTTTATGACTCAATTTCAACCTGAGACGGTGAGCGGAAAAGAGGATCCATGGAAAAACACTTTCCAGGCAAATAATAATCAAACCAAGCGCTATCATACTCTCTTATACCATAAGGAGATAATTTAAAGAGTAGAATTTGCTAGGTCAAGGAACCAATAGCTGTTCAGACATCCAAAAATATGGAGCAGGATCAGACCAGAATCAAGAGCCGAAATTAATTAAAATAAGTAGTATTAAATAGCATTATAGTATAAATAGTACTATAAAATAGTAGTAAATTATTAAAATAGTAGCACAAGCATGCTCAGTTGAGTGCTCAGCTCGAAACCCAAACTGAAAATTATGAAAAAATCTTTCAAACAGTTTGTGACCGTGTTGAACTAATGATCCTAGAAGATAAGGTGAGAGCTCAGTCGGACGGAGATCGAAGGTTCTAGTCCCTGTTCTCAGTGACCAAAAAGGTTGTGTAACGGGAAAGTGACGTGTTCAGCCATTTTGTGCTACCAAACAACGATTTCGTCTCAAAGAGAGTCAAAGTTGCCATTGATTGACAATTGTAAGATAGCCAATCGAATAATGAGTATCAACAAACTATGTAGTGACCTTATTGGCTATTGACCTTCTCAGTTTTCTATTGGCTATTGATTTATGTAGTGACCTTCTCAGTTGCAGAGAAAGCAATGCTACACGGTGGCACACTCGTTCCTGAAAAGTAACGTAGTTTAGTCCATGTAAAATAAATAGTAAATGTCGACATTTATTATCCTCTTCTTGATTTGACTATGTGGATTCACTTGATTTTTCATGAAATTATGTTTCATTAAATTATGTTAATATATAATTGAGCATGAGGTATCATGAAGGATTGAAGGTTGGTTGGTTATTGTGTCGGGGGCATATCATGCCTAAGAAAGCGAACTCTCCACGAGCCTACACATAAATGGAGAACAGGTTGCGTTGGGGCGGGGATGTAGAAATTAATCCCTCATATTCCTTCATTTAAGTTAAGCCTGATTAAAGGTGTTGCGGGGTCATTATGATTGCTCTCTCATTTTTTGTGGTAAAATAGCAGAAACATATAAATTGTTGTAGAATTTGTTATCCTAAACCTTCCGATCCCCAGAGTGGCACCTAGTTCGCGTTCTTCTGATGGCCTAGTTTCTTTTGCTGATGACAGCACGCTTGGCACTTCGAGGGGCTGTAAATCAGAGCTTCGGTTGAATCTAGCAAATTTGTTGGAGTGAGTAATCCTAGGGTTTGATGCTGATTATCTTACCCTATCTCTTTCTAAGTCATTTTTTTTTTCATTTTAATGCGCATTTCTCAGACTTATCCTCAGTTGTCTGAAATTCACCTATCAAATAGGATCATTCGTCAAACAGCTCGTGGTAACGAACTGTAAGTAATGAGCGATTCGGCTCGATAGTAAACGAAACTCTAAAAAACGGAATTTTGATGTCAATAGATATTTCAAAAGAAATGAATTATTTTGCTGATTCCAAATATATAAGATTCAGTAAGTTTAGTGCTACCCATCAAAGCTATGAGCCTAAAAAAATTTGCCTGATTTTCAAAAAAGGGGATAAACACCCCCTAAATTGTCAATGAATTTTGGTCAAAATCATACCATCAAACTCACGTATCAGATAATCCTGATGTAGAAGTTTCAAGCTCCAGTATACAAAAAATTGGAATGTATTTTTTGCAAGAAGAAAGATCACGGGTGCGTCTTTTTTTTCCAGGGGAGATCGTAATAAACTAATGCTCATAGAACATTGGGAGAGGTTGCGTTTGAATAGAAATTAAAAGTTTTAGCGCTCTCTTTCAAGTGGCCAAAGGATTGGTGGGCAGCTATCCCCCCTCCCATCCCTCTTTTTTCTCAAAGTTGTCCGATCAAAATTTTGAGATATTCATTTTGTTCACCATAGTTGAATAATCCAATAACTATGCCTTTAGGGAAACGTGGATCCCACAGCCCGTGGGGAAAGGCCTGTAAGTTATGCAATTTGCCCATTCTTTGAGTATAGTATTTTTTTTTTGGGAAGTATAAAACATTTTGCGGGGAGCGAGGGATTTTGCGCTTGGGGTGGGTTTTTGTGGTGAGTTTTCCGTGGGAGGGACATTTCTGGGGGTAAACTTTCCAGGGCCAATTTTCCAGGAAATTCCTGTGCAGAATTCTTTTCTTTTTGTCTTACTTTCTCTCTGCCAACTCAATTTTGCATGCAGAAATGCTACGGCGGAATTTTTTGTGGGTAGGCTATAGATTTCCCGGGAAAAAAATCCCACGGATGTGGGGATTTCCGGATTAATCGGAAGAACGATTAGAAACTAAAATCTGTTCTAAATGAAGGTATGCTAAGAAGAATTTTTCAGGGTGAATCTTCCGCAAGAAATTTTACTGACGGGAGGGGGAATTTCAGCGAGGATAGAATGGCCTGGATGGAAATTTAGGAGGAGATATATTTTGCATGGGAGGAACTTTCCACGGAGGAGTTCCCGTGAGAGAAGGGAATTTTTCATGAAGGGTGAGCCAGATTGGAAGGCAATATTTGAAAAATGATCAGAAATAAAAATTTTAAAAAACTACATTTTCAACTGAAAGTAAGCAGCAGCATTAAAATTCAAAACGAACAGAAATTATTCCGTATATGAAGGGGTTTTTCCCCTCCTCAGTATCTTGCTCTTTCCGCTAAAGTTTGACTGTTTGTCCCAATTTTTTAAGAACGACTCCTGAAACACAAGGGCCGTTTAATTAGAATAGGATGGTTTTTAAAAAGTGCTAAAAACTTTAGCGTGCAGAGCAAGGTATTAAGGAGGGGGACAACGCCTTAGTATACAGAAAAAATTCTCTTCGTTTTGAGTTTTAATGTAGCTCCTTACTTTCACTTAAAAAAAACGTGTTTTTCTTATTTAATAGATCTAAAGATTGGTATATTCATTTTTTGAAAGACGTCTTTTCGGACGTCTTTCAAGCGTCCTATTAATTTGATCAAAATGAAGATAGGCTGGAGTTGAACATTTATAAAATTAAAGTTTTAACGAAGCTTAAACATACTTTTCCTGAATCAATTTGAGTCCTTTTCCACGGCTTGATCCAATCTTATGTATCTTACGGTCCAATAGCATTGATGTTAACTTTTCCTTCTCTTTTAAAACCGCGTTATAAGGTTTACAATAAAGCTAGAAGTCTCATTCAGGACCTTTAGTGCTTTTTAGTGCTTTTAGTGCTTTTAATGCTTTTTAGTGTTTTTAGTGCTTTAAAAAAACTGCTTGCTCCAGTTGAGCTACTCTTGTGTTTCAGGAGTTGTTCTTAAAGAACTGGGACAAAAAGTCAAACTTTAGCGTAAAGAGCGAGTGATTGACGAGGAGGCAGCCTCCCTCAAATACAGAATAATTCCTGTTCGTTTAATTTCTAATCTTGCTCCTTACTTTCAGCTGAAAAAAACTTTATCCGTTTAATACTTCTAAAAAGGAAAGTAGACCGGAAAGTCTTTTCAAAAATTTGCTAAATACAGACAATAAAGATGTCAGTCGATAAATAACGGGATCTCTCTGAGGTCCGCCTTTAAATAAAACAATCACTCGAGCTCGTTTAAGTCAACCGGGAAAGTTTAATTCTCGAAAGATGGAATTTACAGGTCTTGTAAAAGGAGAGATGATTGAAGGAAGAATGAATTTCACTACCTTGGTGGGTATACAAGGACCCAGGATCCTTGTTGAGGGGTAAGTTGAACTAAATCAAAAGACACGTGGTTGTCAAAATTGTATATATGTGATAACTCGTGAAGAGCTAAAGATATTAAGTTAAAACATTAAGGGAAGGTTGAGGAGGATGCCATATGTTTAGGAAATGGTGAACTATATTCAGCTTCTATAGTAAATACCTCTCTCCCTCTCTCTCTCGCAAAACAAGCTATGTGCATTCAGGTTACCGAAAAAATGTATCTGCAATATATCTTGAACGGCTAAGAGTATTAAATTAAAACCTTCAAGGAATATTCAGCTAATCAAATGACACTATTTTACAACTTGAAGTACCCATCCATTTCACACACAACTTTACTTTACAGCTTTTCGGATACCTCAACACCATGAAATACCTTTCAAAAGGCATTTCAGAGCAATTTCTTTTCTTAATGTCCCTTCTAAACCCATTTTACAAGTTGAAGCACCCATCCTTTTCACCCACAACTTTACATTACAGCTTTTTGGATACCTCAACACCAAGAAATACTTCTCAGAGGGCATTTCAGAGCAACTTTTTTTCTTAATGTCCCTTCTAAACCATTTTACAAGTTGAAGCATCCATCCTTTTCACCCACAATTATAGTTTACAGCTTTATGGATACCTCAACACCAAGAAATACTTTTCAAAAGGCTTTTCAGAGCAAGTTCCTTTCTTAATGTCCCTTCTAAACCTATTTTCCAACTTGAAGTACCCATTCTTTTCACCCACAACTTTACATTACAGCTTTTTGGATACCTCAACACCAAGAAATACCTTTCAAAAGGCATTTCAGAGCAATTTCCTTGCTTAATGTCCATCCTAAACCCATTTTACAACTTGAAGTTCCCATCCATTTCACCCACAACTTTACTTTACAGCTTTTCAGATACCTCAACACTAAGAAATACTTTTCAAAAGGCATTTCAGAGCAATTTCCTTTCTTAATGTCCCTTATAACCCCATTTTCCAACTTGAAGCATCCATCCTTTTCACCCACAACTTTACTTTACAGCTTTTTCGATACCTCAACACCAAGAAATACCTTTCAAAAGGCATTTCAGAGCAACTTTTTTTCTTAATGTCCCTTCTAAACCCATTTTCCAATTTGAAGTACCCATCTGTTCCCCCCCCAACTTTACTTTACAGCTTTTTGGACACCTCAACACCAAGCAATACTTTTCAAAGGCATTTCAGAACAAGTTCTTTTCTTAATGTCCTTCCTAAACCCATTTTCCAATTGAAGTACTCATTTTTTCCCCCACAACTTTACTATACTGCCTTTTTGAATACCTCAACACCAAGCAATACTTTTCAAAGACCATTTCAGAACAAGTTCTTTTCATAATGTCCATCCTAAACCCATTTTACAAGTTGAAGCATCCATCCTTTTCACCCACAACTTTATTTTACAGCTTTTTGAATACCTCAACACCAATGAAATACCTTTCAAAAGGCATTTCAGAGCAACTTTTTTTCTTAATGTCCCTTCTAAACCTATTTTCCAACTTGAAGTACCCATCCCTTTCACCCACAACTTTACATTACAGCTTTTTGAATACCTCAACACCAAGAAATACTTTTCAAAGGCATTTCAGAACAAGTTCTTTTCTTAATGTCCCTCCTAAACCCATTTTACAAGTTGAAGCATCCATCATTTTCACCCACAACTATACTTTACAGCTTTTTGGATAGCTTAGAGTCTTAGCTTAGAGTTTTTGTTGAAGTTCTAGTTTAGTTTAGTTTTAGTTAATAGTTTAGAGTTTTAGCTTAGAGTCCTAGCTTAGAGTTTTTGTTAGAGTTGAAGTTTAGTTTAGTAATAGTTAAGAGTTTAGAGTATTAGCTTAGAGTCTTACCTTAGAGTTTTTTTGTTAGAGTTCTAGTTTAGTTTAATTTTAGTTAAGAGTTTGATTTTTTACCTTTGAGTTTCAGTTAGAGTTCTAGTTTAGTTTAGTTTTAGTTAAGAGTTTAGTGTTTTACCTTAGAGTCTTAGCTTAGAGTTTTAGTTAGAGTTCTAGTTTAGTTTAGTTTTAGTTAAGAGTTTTGAATTTTAGCTTAGAGTCTTAGCTTAGAGTTTTTGTTAGAGTTCTAGTTTATTTTAGTTTTAGTTAAGAGTTTAGAGTTTTTATCTTAGTCTTAGCTTAGAGTTTTTGTTGAAGTTCTAGTTTAGTTTAGTTTTAGTTAATAGTTTAGAGTTTTAGCTTAGAGTCTTAGCTTAGAGTTTTAGTTAGAGTTGAAGTTTAGTTTAGTAATAGTTAAGAGTTTAGAGTTTTAGCTTAGAGTCTTAGCTTAGAGTTTTTGTTAGAGTTCTAGTTTAGTTTACATATAGTTAAGAGTTTGGAGTTTTACCTTAGAGACTTAGCTTAGAGTTTTAGTTTAGTTTAGTTTTAGTTAAGAGTTTAGAGTTTTAGCTTAGAGTTTTTTTGTTAGAGTTCTAGTTTAGTTTAATTTTAGTTAAGAGTTTGATTTTTTACCTTTGAGTTTCAGTTAGAGTTCTAGTTTAGTTTAGTTTTAGTTAAGAGTTTAGTGTTTTACCTTAGAGTCTTAGCTTAGAGCTTTAGTTAGAGTTCTACTTTAGTTTAGTTTTAGTTAAGAGTTTAGAATTTTAGCTTAGAGTCTTAGCTTAGAGTTTTTGTTATAGTTGAAGTTTAGTTTAGCAATAGTTAAGAGTTTAGAGTTTTAACTTAGAGTCTTAGCTTAGAGTTTTTGTTAAATTTGAAGTTTAGTTTAGTAATAGTTAAGAGTTTAGAGTTTTAGCTTAGAGTCTTAGCTTAGAGTTTTAGTTTAGTTTAGTTTTAGTTAAGAGTTTAGAGTTTTTTAGCTTAGAGTCTTAGCTTAGAGTTTTTGTTAGAGTTCTAGTTTAGTTTGGTTTTAGTTAAGAGTTTAGAGTTTTTAGCTTAGAGTCTTAGCTTAGAGTTTTAGTTAGAGTTCTAGTTTAGTTTAGTTTTAGTTAAGAGTTTAGAGTTTTACCAAAGAGTCTTAGCTTAGAGTTCTAGATAGAGTTGAAGTTTAGTTTAGTTACAGTTAAGAATTTAGAGTTTTAGCTTAGAGTCATAGCTTAGAGTTTTACTTAAAGTTGTAGTTTAGTTAAGTTTTAGTTAAGAGTTTAGAGTTTTAGCTTAGAGTCTTACCTTAGAGTTTTTGTTAGAGTTCTAGTTTAGTTTAGTTTTAGTTAAGAGTCTAGAGTTTTACCTTAGAGTCTTAGCTTAGAGTTTTAGTTAGAGTTCTAGTTTAGTTTAGTTATAGTTAAGAATTTAGAGTTTTAGCTTAGAGTCATAGCTTAGAGTTTTAGTTAAAGTTATAGTTTAGTAAAGTTATAGTTAAGAGTTTAGAGTTTTACCTTAGAGTCATAGCTTAGAGTTTTAGTTAGATTTCTAGTTCAGTTTAGTTTTAGTTAAGAGTTTAGAGTTTTAGCTTAGAGTCTTAGCTTATAGTTTGTGTTAGAGTTCTAGTTTAGTTTACTTATTGTTAAGAGTCTCGAGTTTTTAGCTTAGAGTCTTAGCTTAGAGTTTCTGTTAGAGTTCTAGTTTAGTTTAGTAATAGTTAAGAGTTTCGAGTTTTAGCTTAGAGTCTTAGCTTAGAGTTTTTGTTAGAGTTCTAGTTTAGTTTAGTTATAGTTAAGAGTTTGGTGTTTTACCTTAGAGACTGAGCTTAGAGTTTTAGTTTAGTTTAGTTTTAGTTTAGAGTTTTAGCTTAGACTTAGTTTTAATTAGAGTTCTAGTTTAGTTTAGTTTTAGTTAAGAGTTTAGAGTTTTAGCTTAGAGTCTTAGCTTAGAGTTTTTGTTAGAGTTCTAGTTTAGTTTAGTTTTAGTTAAGAGTATAGAGTTTTAGCTTAGAGTCTTAGCTTAGAGTTTTTGTTAGAGTTCTAGTTTAGTTTAGTTATAGTTAAGAGTTTGGAGTTTTACCTTAGAGACTTAGCTTAGAGTTTTAGTTTAGTTTAGTTACAGTTAAGAATTTAGAGTTTTAGCTTAGAGTCATAGCTTAGAGTTTTACTTAAAGTTATAGTTTGGTTAAGTTTTAGTTAAGAGTTTCGAGTTTTAGCTGAGTCTTAGCTTAGAGTTTTTGTTAGAGTTCTAGTTTAGTTTAGTTTTAGTTAAGAGTTTAGAGTTTTACGTTAGAGTCTTAGCTTAGAGTTTTGTTAGAGTTCTAGTTTAGTTTAATTTTAGTTAAGAATTTGATGTTTTACCTTAGAGTTTCAGCTAGAGTTCTAGTTTAGTTTACTTTTAGTTAAGAGTTTAGTGTTTTACCTTAGAGTCTTAGCTTATAGTTTTAGTTAGAGTTCTAGTTTAGTTTAGTTATAGTTAAGAGTTTAGAATTTTAGCTTAGAGTCTTAGATTAGAGTTTTTGATAGAGTTCTAGTTTATTTTAGTTTTAGTTAAGAGTTTAGAGTTTTTAGCTTAGAGTCTTAGCTTAGAGTTTTTGTTGAAGTTCTAGTTTAGTTTAGTTTTATTTAATAGTTTAGAGTTTTAGCTTAGAGTCTTAGCTTAGAGTTTTTGTTAGAGTTGAAGTTTAGTTTAGTAATAGTTAAGAGTTTAGAGTTTTAGCTTAGAATCTTAGCTTAGAGTTTTTGTTAGAGTTCTAGTTTAGTTTAGATATAGTTAAGCGTTTGGAGTTTTACCTTCGAGACTTAGCTTAGAGTTTTAGTTTAGTTTAGTTTTAGTTAAGAGTTTAGAGTTTTTTAGCTTAGAGTCTTAGCTTAGAGTTTTTGTTAGAGTTCTAGTTTAGTTTAGTTTTAGTTAAGGGTTTGGTGTTTTACCTTAGAGTCATAACTTAGAGTTTTACTTAAAGTTATAGTTTGGTTAAGTTTTAGTTAAGAGTTTAGAATTTTAGTTTAGAGTCTTAGCTTAGAGTTTTTGTTAGAGTTCTAGTTTAGTTTAGTTTTAGTTAAGAGTTTAGAGTTTTTAGCTTAGAGTCTTAGCTTAGAGTTTTTGTTGAAGCTCTAGTTTAGTTTTAATTAAGAGTTTATAGTTTTAGCTTAGAGTCTTAGCTTAGAGTTTTTGTTAGAGTTTTATTTTAGTTTAGTTTTAGTTACGAGTTTAGAGTTTTAGCTTAGAGTCTTAGCTTAGAGTTATAGTTAGAGTTGAAGTTTAGTTTAGTTATAGTTAAGAATTTAGTTTTTAGCTTAGAGTCGTAGTTTAGAGTTTTTGTTAGAGTTCTAGTTTAGTTTAGTTAAGAGTTTAGAGTTTTATCATAGAGTCATAGCTTAGAGTTTTTGTTGAAGTTGAAGTTTAGTTTAATCATAGTTAAGAATTTAGAGTTTTTAGCTTAGAGTCTTAGCTTAGAGTTTAAGGTTAAGAGTTTAGAGTTTTATCTTGGAGTCTTAGCTTAGAGTTTTTGTTGAAGTTCTAGTTTAGTTTAGTTAAAAGTTTTGAGTTCTACCTTAGAGTCTTAGCTTAGAGCTTTACTTAGAGTTGAAGTTTAGTTTAGTTATAGTTAAGGGTTTTAGAGTTTTAGCTTGGAGTCTTAGCTTAGAGTTTTAGTTAGAGTTCTAGCTTAGTTTAGTTTTAGTTAAGAGTTTAGAGTTTTACCTTAAAGTCTTAGCTTAGAGTTTTATTTAGAGTTCTAGTTTAGTTTAGTTTTAGTTAAGAGTTTTGAGTTTTATCTTAAAGTCTTAGATTAGAGTTTTAGTTAGGGTTGAAGTTTCGTTTAGTTTAGTTATAGTTAAGAGTTTATAGTTTTAGCTTAGAGTCTTAGCTTAGAGTTTTAGTTAGAGTTATTGTTTAGTTTAGTTATAGTTAAGAGTTATAGCTTAGAGGTTTAGCCTAGAATCTTAGCTTAGAGATTTAGTTAGAGTTGAAGTTTAGTCTAAACTAGCATAACCACAAAATTACACAATATTGCATAGAAATACCAAAACCATAGGTTAGATTAGGTTAGGTTAGGTTAGAGGTTAGGTTTCTCTACGTTTGAGTTAGGTTAGATTAGGTTAGCTTATCATGAGCGCTCATGATAAGCTAACCTAATCTAACTGGTACAAAGTCGACATGGGGGGATTTTCCGTCGAGTATGGTTAGGTTAGGTTAGCTAAGTTAGGCTAGGTTAGCTAGTAAACATCTCTCCATGTTTAAGTTAGGTTAGATTAGGCTAGATTTTAGTTTAGTTAAGAGTTTAGAGTTTTATCATAGAGGCATAGCTTAGAGTTTTTGTTGAAGTTGAAGTTTAGTTTAGTCATAGTTAAGAATTTAGAGTTTTTAGCTTAGAGTCTTAGCTTAGAGTTTTACTTAGAGTTCTATTTTAGTCTAGTTTTAGTTAAGAGTTTAGATTTTTATCTTAGAGTCTTAGCTTAGAGTTTTTGTTGAAGTTCTAGTTTAGTTTAGTTAAGAGTTTCGAGTTCTACCTTAGAGTCTTAGCTTAGAGCTTTACTTAGAGTTGAAGTTTAGTTTAGTTATAGTTAAGGGTTTAGAGTTTTAGCTTGGAGTCTTAGCTTAGAGTTTTAGTTAGAGTTCTAGCTTAGTTTAGTTTTAGTTAAGAGTTTAGAGTTTTACCTTAAAGTCTTAGCTTAGAGTTTTATTTAGAGTTCTAGTTTAGTTTAGTTTTAGTTAAGAGTTTTGAGTTTTACCTTAACGTCTTAGATTAGAGTTTTAGTTAGGGTTGAAGTTTCGTTTAGTTTAGTTATAGTTAAGAGTTTATAGTTTTAGCTTAGAGTCTTAGCTTAGAGTTTTAGTTAGAGTTATTGTTTAGTTTAGTTATAGTTAAGAGTTATAGCTTAGAGGTTTAGCCTAGAATCTTAGGTTAGAGATTTAGTTAGAGTTGAAGTTTAGTCTAAACTAGCATAACCACAAAATTACACAATATTGCATAGAAATACCAAAACCATAGGTTAGATTAGGTTAGGTTAGGTTAGAGGTTAGGTTTCTCCACGTTTAAGTTAGGTTAGATTAGCTTAGCTTATCATGAGCGCTCATGATAAGCTAACCTAATCTAACCTAACTTAAACGTGGAGAAATTCTATGCAATGGTATTTGGTATTTGGTAATTCTATGGTATTTCTATGCAATATTGTGTAATTTTGTGGTTATGCTAGTTTAGACTAAACTTCAACTCTAACTAAATCTCTAAGCTAAGATCCTAGGCTAAACCTCTAAGCTATAACTCTTAACTAAAACTAAACTAAACAATAACTCTAACTAAAACTCTAAGCTACGACTCTAAGCTAAAACTATAAGCTCATAACTATAACTAAACTAAACGAAACTTCAACCCTAACTAAAACTCTAATCGAAGACTTTATGGTAAAACTTAAAACTCTTAACTAAAACTAAACTAAACTAGAACTCTAACTAAAACTCTAAGCTAAGACTTTAAGGTAAAACTCTAAACTCTTAACTAAAACTAAACTAAGCTAGAACTATAACTAAACTAAACTTCAACTCTAAGTAAAGCTCTAAGCTAAGACTCTACGGTAGAACTCAAAACTCTTAACTAAACTAAACTAGAACTTCAACAAAAACTCTAAGCTAAGACTCTAAGATAAAACTCTAAACTCTTAACTAAAACTAGACTAAACTAGAACTCTAAGTAAAACTCTAAGCTAAGACTCTAAGCTAAAAACTCTAAATTCTTAACTATGACTAAACTAAACTTCAACTTCAACAAAAACTCTAAGCTATGACTCTATGATAAAACTCTAAACTCTTAATTAAACTAAACTAGAACTCTAACAAAAACTCTAAATTACGACTCTAAGCTAAAAACTAAATTCTTAACTATAACTAAACTAAACTTCAACTCTAACTATAACTCTAAGCTAAGACTCTAAGCTAAAACTCAAAACTCTTAACTAAAACTAAACTAAAACTCTAACAAAAACTCTAAGCTAAGACTCTAAGCTAAAACTATAAACTCTTAACTATAACTAAACTAAACGAAACTTCAACCCTAACTAAAACTCTAATCTAAGACTTTAAGATAAAACTCAAAACTCTTAACTAAAACTAAACTAAACTAGAACTCTAAATAAAACTCTAAGCTAAGACTTTAAGGTAAAACTCTAAACTCTTAACTAAAACTAAACTAAGCTAGAACTCTAACTAAAACTCTAAGCTAAGACTCCAAGCTAAAACTCTAAACCCTTAACTATAACTAAACTAAACTTCAACTCTAAGTAAAGCTCTAAGCTAAGACTCTACGGTAGAACTCAAAACTCTTAACTAAATTAAACTAGAACTTCAACAAAAACTCTAAGCTAAGACTCTAAGATAAAACTCTAAACTCTTAACTAAAACTAGACTAAACTAGAACTCTAAGTAAAACTCTAAGCTAAGACTCTAAGCTAAAAACTCTAAATTCTTAACTATGACTAAACTAAACTTCAACTTCAACAAAAACTCTAAGCTATGACTCTATGATAAAACTCTAAACTCTTAAGTAAACTAAACTAGAACTCTAACAAAAACTCTAAACTACGACTCTAAGCTAAAAACTAAATTCTTAACTATAACTAAACTAAACTTCAACTCTAACTATAACTCTAAGCTAACACTCTAAGCTAAAACTCTAAACTCGTAACTAAAACTAAACTAAAACTCTAACAAAAACTCTAAGCTAAGACTCTAAGCTAAAACTATAAACTCTTAGCTAAAACTAAACTAGAGCTTCAACAAAAACTATAAGCTAAGACTCTAAGCTAAAAACTCTAAACTCTTAACTAAAACTAAACTAAACTAGAACTCTAACAAAAACTCTAAGCTAAGACTCTAAGCTAAAAAACTCTAAACTCTTAACTAAAACTAAACTAAACTAAAACTCTAAGCTAAGTCTCGAAGGTAAAACTCCAAACGCTTAACTATATCTAAACTAAACTAGAACTCTAACAAAAACTCTAAGCTAAGACTCTAAGCTAAAACTCTAAACTCTTAACTATTACTAAACTAAACTTCAACTCTAACAAAAACTCTAAGCTAAGACTCTAAGCTAAAACTCTAAACTATTAAATAAAACTAAACTAAACTAGAACTTCAACAAAAACTCTAAGCTAAGACTCTAAGCTAAAAACTCTAAACTCTTAACTAAAACTAAAATAAACTAGAACTCTATCAAAAACTCTAAGCTAAGACTCTAAACTAAAATTCTAAACTCTTAACTATAAACTAAACTAGAACTCTAACTAAAACTCTAAGCTAAGACTCTAAGGTAAAACACTAAACTCTTAACTAAAAGTAAACTAAACTAGAACTCTAGCTGAAACTCAAAGGTAAAACATCAAATTCTTAACTAAAATTAAACTAAACTAGAACTCTAACAAAAACTCTAAGCTAAGACTCTAACGTAAAACTCTAAACTCTTAACTAAAACTAAACTAAATTAGAACTGTAACAAAAACTCTAAGCTAAGACTCAGCTAAAACTCGAAACTCTTAACTAAAACTTAACTAAACTATAACTTTAAGTAAAACTCTAAGCTATGACTCTAAGCTAAAACTCTAAATTCTTAACTGTAACTAAACTAAACTAAAACTCTAAGCTAAGTCTCTAAGGTAAAACTCCAAACTCTAATTCTAAAACATCAAATTCTTAACTAAAATTAAACTAAACTAGAACTCTAACAAAAACTCTAAGCTAAGACTCTAAGCTAAAACTATAAACTCTTAACTATAACTAAACTAAACGAAACTTCAACCCTAACTAAAACTCTAATCTAAGACTTTAAGATAAAACTCAAAACTCTTAACTAAAACTAAACTAAACTAGAACTCTAAATAAAACTCTAAGCTAAGACTTTAAGGTAAAACTCTAAACTCTTAACTAAAACTAAACTAAGCTAGAACTCTAACTAAAACTCTAAGCTAAGACTCCAAGCTAAAACTCTAAACCCTTAACTATAACTAAACTAAACTTCAACTCTAAGTAAAGCTCTAAGCTAAGACTCTACGGTAGAACTCAAAACTCTTAACTAAATTAAACTAGAACTTCAACAAAAACTCTAAGCTAAGACTCTAAGATAAAACTCTAAACTCTTAACTAAAACTAGACTAAACTAGAACTCTAAGTAAAACTCTAAGCTAAGACTCTAAGCTAAAAACTCTAAATTCTTAACTATGACTAAACTAAACTTCAACTTCAACAAAAACTCTAAGCTATGACTCTATGATAAAACTCTAAACTCTTAATTAAACTAAACTAGAACTCTAACAAAAACTCTAAACTACGACTCTAAGCTAAAAACTAAATTCTTAACTATAACTAAACTAAACTTCAACTCTAACTATAACTCTAAGCTAACACTCTAAGCTAAAACTCTAAACTCGTAACTAAAACTAAACTAAAACTCTAACAAAAACTCTAAGCTAAGACTCTAAGCTAAAACTATAAACTCTTAACTAAAACTAAACTAGAGCTTCAACAAAAACTATAAGCTAAGACTCTAAGCTAAAAACTCTAAACTCTTAACTAAAACTAAACTAAACTAGAACTCTAACAAAAACTCTAAGCTAAGACTCTAAGCTAAAAAACTCTAAACTCTTAACTAAAACTAAACTAAACTAAAACTCTAAGCTAAGTCTCGAAGGTAAAACTCCAAACGCTTAACTATATCTAAACTAAACTAGAACTCTAACAAAAACTCTAAGCTAAGACTCTAAGCTAAAACTCTAAACTCTTAACTATTACTAAACTAAACTTCAACTCTAACAAAAACTCTAAGCTAAGACTCTAAGCTAAAACTCTAAACTATTAAATAAAACTAAACTAAACTAGAACTTCAACAAAAACTCTAAGCTAAGACTCTAAGCTAAAAACTCTAAACTCTTAACTAAAACTAAAATAAACTAGAACTCTATCAAAAACTCTAAGCTAAGACTCTAAACTAAAATTCTAAACTCTTAACTATAACTAAACTAGAACTCTAACTAAAACTCTAAGCTAAGACTCTAAGGTAAAACACTAAACTCTTAACTAAAAGTAAACTAAACTAGAACTCTAGCTGAAACTCAAAGGTAAAACATCAAATTCTTAACTAAAATTAAACTAAACTAGAACTCTAACAAAAACTCTAAGCTAAGACTCTAACGTAAAACTCTAAACTCTTAACTAAAACTAAACTAAATTAGAACTGTAACAAAAACTCTAAGCTAAGACTCAGCTAAAACTCGAAACTCTTAACTAAAACTTAACCAAACTATAACTTTAAGTAAAACTCTAAGCTATGACTCTAAGCTAAAACTCTAAATTCTTAACTGTAACTAAACTAAACTAAAACTCTAAGCTAAGTCTCTAAGGTAAAACTCCAAACTCTAATTCTAAAACATCAAATTCTTAACTAAAATTAAACTAAACTAGAACTCTAACAAAAACTCTAAGCTAAGACTCTAAGCTAAAACTCTAAACTCTTAACTAAAACTAAACTAAACTAGAACTCTAACAAAAACTCTAAGCTAAGACTCTAAGCTAAAACTCTAAACTCTTAACTAAAACTAAACTAAACTAGAACTCTAATTAAAACTAAGTCTAAGCTAAAACTCTAAACTAAAACTAAACTAAACTAAAACTCTAAGCTAAGTCTCTTATGTAAAACACCAAACTCTTAACTAAAACTAAACTAAACTAGAACTCTAACAAAAACTCTAAGCTAAGACTCTAAGCTAAAACTCTAAACTCTTAACTATTACTAAACTAAACTAGAACTCTATCACAAACTATAAGCTAAGACTCTAAGCTAAAACTCTAAACTCTTAACTAGAAGTAAACTAAACTAGAACTCTAACAGAAACTCTAAGCTAAAACTCTAAGCTAAAAGCTCGAGACTCTTAACTATAAGTAAGCTAAACTAGAACTCTAACACAAACTATAAGCTAAGACTCTAAGCTAAAACTCTAAGCTATGACTCTAAGGTAAAACTCTAAACTCTTAACTATAACTTTACTAAACTCTAAACTCTTAACTATAACTTTACTAAACTATAACTTTAACGAAAACTCTAAGCTATGACTCTAAGCTAAAACTCTAAATTCTTAACTATAACTAAACTAAACTAGAACTCTAACTAAAACTCTAAGCTAAGACTCTAAGGTAAAACTCTAAACTCTTAACTAAAACTAAACTAAACTAGAACTCTAACAAAAACTCTAAGGTAATACTCTAAGCTAAAACTCGAAACTCTTAACTAAAACTTAACTAAACTACAACTTTAAGTAAAACTCTAAGCTATGACTCTAAGCTAAAACTCTAAATTCTTAACTGTAACTAAACTAAACTTCAACTCTAACTAGAACTCTAAGCTAAGACTCTTTGGTAAAACTCTAAACTCTTAACTAAAACTAAGCTAAACTAGAACTCTAACTAAAACTCTAAGCTAAGACTCTAAGCTAAAAACTCTTAACTCTTAACTAAAACTAAACTAAACTAGAACTCTAACAAAAACTCTAAGCTAAGACTTTAAGCTAAAAAACTCTAAACTCTTAACTAAAACTAAACTAAACTAAAACTCTAAGCTAAGACTCTAAGCTAAAACTCTAAACTCTTAACTATTACTAAACTAAACTTCAACTTTTACAAAAACTCTAAGCTAAGACTCTAAGTTAAAACTCTAAACTCTTAACTATTACTAAACTAAACTTCAACTTTAACAAAAACTCTAAGCTAAAATTCTAAACTCTTAACTAAAACTAAACTAAACTAGAACTCTGACTAAAACTCTAAGCTAAGACTCTAAGGTAAAACACTAAACTCTTAACTAAAACTAAACTAAACTAGAACTCTAACTGAAACTCAAAGGTAAAAAATCAAACTCTTAACTAAAATTAAACTAAACTAGAACTCTAACAAAAAAACTCTAAGCTAAAAAACTCTAAACTCTTAACTAGAACTAAACTAAACTAAAACTCTAAGCTAAGTCTCTAAGGTAAAACTCCAAACTCTTAACTATATGTAAACTAAACTAGAACTCTAACAAAGACTCTAAGCTAAGGCTCTAAGCTAAAACTCTAAACTCTTAACTATTACTAAACTAAACTTCAACTCTAACAAAAACTCTAAGCTAAGACTCTAAGCTAAAACTTTAAACTATTAACTAAAACTAAACTAAACTAGAACTTCAACGAAAACTCTAAGCTAAGACTCTAAGCTAAAAACTCTAAACTCTTAACTAAAACTAAAATAAACTAGAACTGTAACAAAAACTCTAAACTAAGACTCTAAGCTAAAATTCTAAAACTCTTAACTAAAACTAAACTAAACTAGAACTCTAACTAAAACTCTAAGCTAAGACTCTAAGGTAAAACACTAAACTCTTAACTAAAACTAAACTAAACTAGAACTCTAACTGAAACTCAAAGGTAAAAAATCAAACTCTTAACTAAAATTAAACTAAACTAGAACTCTAACAAAAACTCTAAGCTAAGACTCTAAGCTAAAACTCTAAACTCTTAACTATTACTAAACTAAATTTCAACTCTAACAAAAACTCTAAGCTAAGACTCTAAGCTAAAACTCTAAACTATTAACTAAAACTAAACTAAACTAGAACTTCAACAAAAACTCTAAGCTAAGACTCTAAGCTATCCAAAAAGCTGTAAAGTATAGTTGTGGGTGAAAAGGATGGATGCTTCAACTTGTAAAATGGGTTTAGAAGGGACATTAAGAAAGGAACTTGCTCTGAAATGTCTTTTGAAAAGTATTTCTTGGTGTTGAGGTGTTCAAAAAGCTGTAAAGTAAAGTTGTGGGTGAAAGGGATGGGTACTTCAAGTTGGAAAATAGGTTTAGAAGCGACATTAAGAAAAAAGTTGCTCTGAAATGCCTTTTGAAAGGTATTTCTTGGTGTTGAGGTATCCAAAAAGCTGTAAAATAAAGTTGTGGGTGAAAAGGATGGATGCTTCAACTTGTAAATTGGGTTTAGGATGGACATTATGAAAAGAACTTGTTCTGAAATGGTCTTTGAAAAGTATTGCTTGGTGTTGGGGTATTCAAAAAGGCAGTATAGTAAATTTGTGGGGGAAAAGATGAGTACTTCAATTGGAAAATGGGTTTAGGAAGGGCATTAAGAAAAGAACTTGTTCTGAAATGCCTTTGAAAAGTATTGCTTGGTGTTGAGGTATCCAAAAAGCTGTAAAGTAAAGTTGGGGGTGAAACGGATGGGTACTTCAAGTTAGAAAATGGGTTTAGAAGGGATATTAAGAAAAAAAGTTGCTCTGAAATGCCTTTTGAAAGGTATTTCTTGGTGTTGAGGTATCCAAAAAGTTGTAAAGTAAAGTTGTGGGTGAAAAGGATGGATGCTTCAAGTTGGAAAATGGGTTTAGAAGGGACATTAAGAAAGGAAATTGCTCTGAAATGCCTGTTGAAAAGTATTTCTTGGTGTTGAGGTATCTGAAAAGCTGTAAAGTAAAGTTGTGGATGAAATGGATGGGTACTTCAAGTTGTAAAATGGGTTTAGGATGGACATTAAGAAAGGAACTTGCTCTGAAATGCCTTTTGAAAGGTATTTCTTGGTGTTGAGGTATCCAAAAAGCTGTAATGTAAAGTTGTGGGTGAAAAGAATGGGTACTTCAAGTTGGAAAATAGGTTTAGAAGGGACATTAAGAAAGGAACTTTCTCTGAAAAGCCTTTTGAAAAGTATTTCTTGGTGTTGAGGTATCCATAAAGCTGTAAAGTATAATTGTGGGTGAAAAGGATGGGTGCTTCAACTTGTAAAATGGGTTTAGAAGGGACATTAAGAAAAAAAGTTGCTCTGAAATGCCCTTTGAAAAGTATTTCTTGGTGTTGAGGTATCCAAAAAGCTGTAAAGTAAAGTTGTGGGTGAAAAGGATGGATGCTTCAACTTGTAAAATGGGTTTAGAAGGGACATTAAGAAAAAAAGTTGCTCTGAAATGCCCTTTGAAAGGTATTTCATGGTGTTGAGTTATCCGAAAAGCTGTAAAGTAAAGTTGTGTGTGAAATGGATGGGTACTTCAAGTTGTAAAATGGGTTAAAAATGGACATTAAGAAAGGAAATTGTTCTGAAAAGATATAGTAAAGCCTTAAAAAAGTGTTAAAAAATGGGGGCTCAGGGGCCTTTGGGGCACCGGGGGCCCTTTGGGGGGGCGGGTGACCCTTTGGGAGCCCGGGGGCCCTTTGGGGACCAGGGGGCTTCCTTCGGGGTTGGGGTAGGGGGATCGGAGCCCTTTGGGTCGGGGTAGGGGATCGGGGTCCCTTCGGGTTGGGGTATGTGACCTCACGACACTGTTTAAATAGAACTTGTGTATTATAACGACCACAGAGTTTCACCCTCAAATCATCTTCTAAAACATCTTCTAAATCATCTTTTAAAATGTCTCTAACTGTTTCGCCGAAATAATTCCCTAAAATGTCTAAAACGGTTTCGCCCAAATAATCTCTCAACGTAATTTCATCGTGTTCCCTTTGTTTTTGGCATCCCTGCGCTGTCACATTTGAAATTACTAAGAAACCTTTTCCCGCGTTAAACTCTAAGATCAAAACATTTGCCGGAAACAATTCTGGTCGAACTCCAAAGATATTAATAAACATCATCCCGGAGACAATTCTCCTTGGAAACAATAAATTAATTCCCCTTTCGTGAATCAATAATTCCCCTTAGAAACAACACTTGGCCAAAACAACAACAACAAATGGTGTTTCCTATTTCTGGATCATAACATTCGCTCCGAGCATACACTTGGAGAAAACAACAACAAATACTGTTTCCTATTTCTGGATCATAACATTCGCTCCGAGCATGCACTTGACCAAAACAACAACAAATAAATCGACCTTGGAAAAAGGGGTCAAGGAAACACGTGATCTAACTGTTTCCTATTTCTGGAAACTCTTGACGTTCGCCCCTAGCATGCACTTGACCAAAACAAGAACAACAAATACTGTTTCCTATTTCTGGATCATAACATTCGCCTCGAGCATGCACTTGACTAAAACAACAACAACAAATACTGTTTCCTATTTCTGGATCATAAAATTTGCCTCGTGTATGCACTTGGCCAAAACAACAACAAATAAATCGACCTTGAAAAAAGAGGTCATTGACACACTTTGATTACGCAATCAATTTCTCAGAAATCCATTTCCCCTAGGGACTCTATGCCCATATATGGTGTGGGTTTTCTACTGAGACTGCTAAATGGCAATCTTTGTTTTTAACGTCACTGTTAAAGTCACTGTTAACCGGCATTCCTGTTTACTCTAGTATCTTATACCGATCCTGCGTGTCTTCGGTTTACAATTAAAAGTGTAAAAGGAGGTATCCCCCCCCCATCATATGTATAATGCACTTTATCGAAGTTAATATCTATAATATGTGGAAATTTTCTGTTTGTTTTTATAACGTCGCTCTTCATTTCATTGAAAAGGCTTGTTTTTTTAGTTTTATTTGAAATAATTTTGAACCATTAGTAATGACAAATCAATCAGGTGGATTTTATTTTTATGAGTCAAAAGCAGACTAAATTTACTACAGAAGGTGTTAAATTTTATTTGCTCAAATTTATGTCATCTATCCCTCAAAAGACAGTAACAGGGTTAAATTAAAGAAGCGATTCACGTTAAACTAATATTTAACCATCAAAAACAACGACACTGTTCGTCCGGTCAATAAAAACGCAAAAACAAACGCTGATATCGCGGATTGTGGACCATTGCGGGCTTTTATCAGGCTTCTTGTGGACAAATGCACATCTGTGTGCGTTGAAATTTTCCAACGGACGCAAGAAAACGTGTTCAGGGATGAAATGAATATTGGTCAATTGTTTATATGCTACATCTTATAAATTATGTTCATTTTATCTCTTCGTAGTAACACAGAAGTTAGTGGATTGGAAATCATCTTCTGTAAGATAATAAGTTAAAGTAAGTTGAGATTTTTCCTCGTCATGCCTGGGATTTTTCAAGTACTTTATGCGTTTTTTTTCCGAAAAGTAAATGCTTTTAGCCGCGTTTTTCGGATTGTACTTTTCCAGAAATCACAGCATTTGGGAAATAGGGGTAATTTTAGGAATGCGGGTATCAAGGGTTTGGGTTTGATTTAGCTAGATTATGAACCCTCCAACTCCTGGGATTCCAAGTTCTCGTAAGTCTATTTCTAATTTTTCGGAATCCTCATTTTTTATTCTTGGGAAACTTGAAATTTAAAATAAGATTGACTATTCCTAAAAAAATGTTTTTTTATATTATTCCTAAAAAATGGTTGTTCTTACTATTCTTAAAAAATATTTTTTTTACTATTCCTAAAAAATGTTTTTTCTACTATTCCTAATAAATGTTTTTTTTACTATTCCTCAAAAAATGTTTTTTTTACTATTCCTAAAAAAATGGTTTTTATGACTATTCCTAAAAAGATGTTTTTTTTACTATTCCTAAAAAATGTTATTTATTTTACTATTCCTAAAAAAATGTTTTTTTTACTATTCCTAAAAAATGGTTTTTATGACTATTCCTAAAAAAATGTTTTTTTTACTATTCCTAAAAAATGTTATTTATTTTACTATTCCTAAAAAAATGTTTTTTTTACTATTCCTAAAAAATGGTTTTTATGGCTATTCCTAAAAAAATGTTTTTTTACTATTCCTCAAAAAATGTTTTTTTACTATTCCTAAAAAAATGGTTTTTATGACTATTCCTAAAAAATGTTTTTTTTACTATTCCTAAAAAAATGTTGTTTTTACTATTCCTAAAAAAATGTTTTTTTTTTACTATTCCTAAAAAAAATGTTTTTTTTATTATTCCTAAAAAAATGTTTTTTCTACTATTCCTAAAAAATGTTTTTTTTACTATTCCTCAAAAAATATTTTTTTTACTATTCCTAAAAAATGGTTTTTATGACTATTCCTAAAAAAATGTTTTTTTTACTATTCCTAAAAAATGTTTTTTTTTACTATTCCTAAAAAATGGTTTTTATGACTATTCCTAAAAAAATATTTTTTTTACTCTTCCTCAAAAAATGTTTTTTTACTATTCCTAAAAAAGTGGTTTTTATGACTATTCCTAAAAAAATGTTTTTTTACTATTCCTAAAAAATGTTTTTTATTTTAGTATTCCAAAAAAAATGTTTTTTTTATTATTCCTAAAAAATGGTTTTTATGACTATTCCTAAAAAAATGTTTTTTTTACTATTCCTCAAAAATTTTTTTTTACTATTCCTAAAAAAATGGTTTTTATGACTATTCCTAAAAAATGTTTTTTTTTACTATTCCTAAAAAAATGTTGTTTTTACTATTCCTAAAAAAAGTTTTTTTTTTAGTATTCCTAAAAAAATGTTTTTTTTATTATTCCTAAAAAAATGATTTTTTTTACTATTCCTAATAAAATGTTTTTTTTACTATTCCTAAAAAAATTCTTGTTTACGACGAACTCTGCACTAAAGAGTATCGGAAAGCGGTAAGTGAAGGAACTTAGGAACTTCAACATGGATTTAATTGGAATTGATTATGTTAGAACATATTATAAGAATATTTATTGATTATAAGAAAATATTTGCTATATTATAATGTATAATGTATTCTAATTTGAAAACCTGTATGATAAGATACCTGTTGTATAATTTTGGTCAGAATTTCTTTTTTTTTTTTTTGGCCAAGTGTG
Source organism: Artemia sinica (assembly GCA_027921565.1). NCBI lineage: Eukaryota > Metazoa > Arthropoda > Branchiopoda > Anostraca > Artemiidae > Artemia > Artemia sinica. The sequence goes on along the minus strand of CM051263.1, from coordinate 4,865,084 downwards.
AAGAAAGAATAAAAAAATGGAACTAATATCTCAGAATTGTCTTTATAATTTAACTTCGAGTTTTCAGGGTGGTGTTGGATGATAACTTCTTTTTTTTATGGACCCACTTGAATTTTTATATTCCCATTTTCTTTGCTCTGCATTACAGCTTTGCTCTGCATTTCTCTTTTAGAAGCTAGGCTTTGTATTCATTTCTGAAAAATGGGGTTTTGTTTGCTGTGAAATTAAATTGGCAAAGTTTTCATCTCATTTTCTATCAATTTAAATTCAGTTAGGTAGTTCACTTTATATAGTTAGGATTTGTTGCTCCTTCTCCGTCCATTGAATCTGTCAATAAAAAAAGGACAGTTTATTAGTTTTCTCCTTTCCATGTCTCTCTAAATGTTTGATGAGAATACTCCTCTTATTTAAAGGCTATATCGAAAATGTTTTGGAATTTGATGTTCATGTTTCTTTTTCCTGGGATTTTTTGCTTTTAAATTGCCTAATATATGTTCCAAAACAAACACAATTAATGGTGTACAAAAGGATATTAATAGAATTGATTAATGTTCCAGCTATTTATCATCCCCTAAAAACATGGTTTTCATCGTAAATGAAGGTAGTGATTCTAACATTCTTCTAAGATTTAAGAAAGTGCTGAAAATTGGGAGAATTTACAATTTTCATGTAAACAGTATTGATATCTACATATTAATTGACGCAAAATAGATGGTCCAATATTGACTACTACCAAGAACCTAAAAACTGTCAACAAATAGTGAGAAGTTATTAATAACAGAAAACAAGAACTTCAAATAAGTTGGTGCTATTAAAATAATATCTGGTAATAGGTTAATTATGACGGGTGGCATATAAAGGAATTCTTTGAAATAAGCCTAGGTCAAGAACATATCCTGAATTTTTCGGACGGGGGGAAGGGGGTTTATAAAAGAATTTTAAAAAACGCATCATAAATTTGTTTATATTAATATTTGTTACGTTTTTACGAGTCGGAAAAACATTTTGGGGGGAGTCAAACCCCCTGAACCCGCTGGATACAGCCTTAGCAGGTAATTTTGAGTATTGTTGTTATGATTTGTTATTTTCGTTGATTTATTATCTGAATATAGAAATGCATTGTAACACGTGAGCGGTTAGACAGCCACCAGGCATATAAGAGTTCTGTATCAAAGAAAGCACAAATTTGTTGGTGTCAATGACCCCAGTTTTCTTTTTAGCAGAAAGTGAAAGTTTTAAAAAAGGGGGTGGAGGATTTTTATTAGGGGGAGGGGCAAAATAGGTTGTTCCGATAAACTTGCGTTAGGAGCAAGTTTAATTAACGCAAACTTGGGTTAATTAAGTAAATTACAATACTTTGGACTACGTTAGGTGGGGCGCCCCCTCACCCCCTCCCCTGGATCCGCCGCTGCGTTTGGCATATAAAGAAATCATAGGCAGCGCAATCGCGCTGCCTAAGTGAAGAACGATGTTGGCACAATATATTATTTTTTTTTCCATACCAGGGCACTTCGTATCGAAGAAGTTGTCGTAGAAACTTCGAAAAGGGCTCATTCGATAGTAAATTGGAATGGCTAGTGCCCTTTTTAGTATTCGAAAGGGATTGGAAGGCAACTAACACCCCTTCCATGCCCACCCTTTCCCCAAACACATCCAATCAAAATTTTGAGATAACCAATTTGTTCAGCGTAGTTGATTTCCTAATAGAAATTATATTTTTGAGGAGGACACTCCCCCACAGCCCTCAGGGCAAGGGTCGTAAGTTACGCCTTGGGGGCATATAAGATTTTTATAGAAAGCGTTGTCGTAGAAACTTCAAAAAAGGCTTATTCGATTGGAAATTCAAAGGGCTAGTGCCCTATTTAATAATCGAAAGTGGTTGGAGGGCAACTAACCCCCCCCCCCTCTCGCCCACCTTTTCCCCTAACACATCCAATCAAAATTTTGAGATAGCCATTTTGTTCACGTAGTTGAAAGTTCTGGAAACTTGGTCTTTGACGATGTCAATCCGTCCCCCCCCCACAGCCCTCAGGGCAAGGGTTTAAATTATGCCCTGGGGGCATATAAGGTTTTTATAGAAAGCGTTGCCGTAGAAACTTCAAAAAGGGCTCATTCGATTGGAAATTGAAATGGCTAGTGTTTTTACTATTCGAAAGTGGTTGGAGGGCAACTAACACCCCTTCGACGACCACCATTTCCCAAACTCACCCAGTCAAAATTTTGAGATAGTTTTTTTGTATAATGCAGTTGGAAGGTCCGGAAATTATATCTTTGAGCTGGAAACTCCCCCCACAGTCTTCAGGGCAAGGGTTGTAATTTATGCCCTGGGGACATATAAGGTTTTTATAAAAAGCATTATCGTAAAAACTTGAAAAAAGGGCTCATTCGATTGGAAATTCAAAGGGCTAGTGCCCTTTTTAATAGTTGAAAATAATTGGAAGGCAACTAACCCCCCACTCACGTTTGGGGGACTTCGTATCGAATTTTGTTTCATACCAGGGCACTTCGTATCGAAGGATTTGTCGTAGAAACTTTGAAAAAGGCTTATTCGATTGGAAATTGGAAGGACTAGTGCCCTTTTTAATAGTCGAAAGTGATTGGAAGGCAACTAACACCCATTCTACGCCCACCATTTCCCCAAACACATCCAATCGAAATTTTGAGATAGCTATTTTGTTCATTGTAGTTTCTTTCCAGATAGAAATTATGTTTTTGAGGACACTCTCCCCATAGCCTTCAGGGCAAGGGTTGTAAGTTATGCCCTGGGGGCATATAAGGTTTTTATAGAAAGCTTTGTCGTAGAAACTTCAAAAAGGGCTCATTCGATTGGAAATTGAAAGGGCTAGTGCCCTTTTTAATAGTCAAAAGTAATTGGAGGGCAACTAACCCCCCTCTAACGCCCACTTTTTCACCAAACACATCCAATCAAAATTTTGAGTTTGCCATTTTGTTCAACGTAGTTGAAAGTTCTGAAAATTAGATCTTTAGGGATGACAACCCCCCCCCCCAGCCCTCAGGGCAAGAGTTATAATTTATGCCCAGGGACATATAAGGTTTTTATAGAAAGCGTTGTCGTAGAAACTTCAAAAAGGGCTCAATTGATTGGAAATTGAAATGGCTAGTGCCCTTTTAATACTCGAAAGTGATTGGAAGACAACTAACACCTCTTCCACGCCCACCATTTATCCAGACACTTCCAATTAAAATTTTGAGATAGCCATTTTGTTCAAAGTAGTTGAAAGGTCCGGAAACTATATCTTTGAGGATGACATTCCCCCCACAGCCCTCAGGGTAAGGGTTGTAAGTTATGCCTTGGGGGCATATAAAGTTTTTATTCAAAGCTTTGAAACTTGAAAAAGGGCTCATTCGATTGGAAATTCAAAGGTTTAGTGCCCTTTTTAATAGTCGAAAGTTATTTGAGGGCAACTAACCCCCCTCTCACGCCGACCTTTTCCCCAAACCCTTCCAATCAAAATTTTTAGATAGCCATTTTGTTCAACGTATTTAAAAGTTTTAAAAATTAGGTCTTTGAGGATGATAACCTCCTCAGAGCCCTCAGGGCAAGGGTTGTAAGTAATGCCCTGGGGGTATATAATAGATAGATAGCGATGTTATAGATAGATATATTTATAGATAGCGATGTTGTAGAAACTTCAAAAAGTGCTCTTTCAATTGGAAATTAGAAGGGATTGTGCCCTTTTTAACAGTCGAAACGGATTGGAGGATAACTTACACCCCTTACACACCCACCATTTCCCAAAACACATCCAATCAAAATTTTGAGATAGCCATTTTTTCTAAGTAGTTAAAAAGTCCAGAAATTATGTTTTTGAGGATGACATTCCCCCCACAGACCTCAGGGCAAGGGTTGGAAGTTATGCCCTGGGGTTGTATACGGTTTCTTATAGAAAGCGTAGTCATAGAAACTTCAAAAAGGGCTCATTCGATTGGAAATTGAAAGGGCTAGTGCCCTTTTTAATAGTCGAAAGTGATTGGAGGGCAAGTAACCCCCATCTCACGCCCACCATTTCTCCAAACACATCCAATCAAAATTTTAGATAGCCATTTTGTTCAACGTAGTTGAAAGGTCCGGAAATTATGTCTTTGAGGAGGACACTCCTCCCACAGCCCTCAGGGCAAGGGTAGTAATTTAAGTTGGAAATTGAAAGGGCTAGTGCCCTATTTAATAGTCGAAAGTTATTGGAGGGCAAGTAACCTCCCTCTCACGCCCGCCATTTCCCCAAATACAACCAATCAAAATTTTGAGATAGCCATTTTGCTCAACTTAGTTGAAAGTTCTGGAAATTAGGTCTTTGAGGATGAACCCCCCCCCCCCACAGCCCTCAGGGCAAGGGCTGCAAATTATGCCCTGGGAGCATATAAGGGTTTCATAGAAAGTGTTGTCTTAGAAACTTTAAAAGGGCTCATTCGATTGGAAATTGAAAGGGCTAGTGTATTTTTTAATAGTTAAACGTGATTGGAGAGCAACTAACGCCCCTCTCACGCCAACCATTTACCTAAAAACATCTAATCAAAATTTCGAGATAACCATTTTGTTCAACGTAGTTGAAAGTTCTGGAAGTTAGGTCTTTGAGGATGACAACCCCCTCACAGCCCTCAGGGCAAGGGTTCTAATTTATGCCCTAGGGGCATATAAGGTGTTTATAGAAAGCGTTGACGTAGAAACTCAAAAAGGGCTCATTTGATTGGAAATTGAAAGGGATAGTGCCTTTTTAATTGTCGAAAGTGATTGGAAAACTTGAAATTTTTATAGTAAAGAGCGATGTGGGTACGATTTTTTTTTTTTTTTTTTTTTTAGACCAGGACACTTCGTATCGAAGAAGTTGTCGCAGAAACTTCGAAAATGGCCCATTCGATTGAAAATAGAAAGGGCTATGGCCCTTTTTAATTGTTGAAAGTGATTTGAGGGCAACTAATTCTCCTCCCACGCCCACCCTCCCATTTGCCCATTATGTTTAAAAACTAAGTGTTGCCTTAAGATTAAATCAAAATGCACTGTGTTAAGGCTAATTCCCAATAAGGCATCTTAGCAGTATCCCAAGAACAACTGAGGGTGTTATGTTCAAACTTTCGGGGCTACTTCTGCTCTGAAAATTGAACCATATCAAAATAGTGTAAGTATATCCAAGCTATCAAAAAAGTAAACAGATTTTTTTGCAAATGGTATCAAGTTTACTATTTCAGGTCAACTAGAGGAGGTATGAAACTAAATTAAACACTACTATTTGTGTCCATATTTTTAAAAGGGTGTATGTTGTTAAAAATTGCTGAAAAATTTTCTCCAGCATACAAATAGCAGGCCAAACTATAAAGTCTTAAAAAAACGAAAAGATTTGAAGTATTATTTAAAAATACAAATGATTATGCATTGTCAGTTTAATATACATATACTGATATCTAGTAATCAAAATTTTAATATTATTTGATTTATTAAAGTTATAGATTTAAACTATTATTTTCTTTTTCCCTGAAAAGACTATGTCAATATAAAACGAAAAGAAATTAATTAAAAAAACGTTTCCACAAAATAAATTTTCAATGAAAATTTTTTATCATGAGCACTATTTTTTTCCATATCATGAGCACTATGGTCTTTAAAGTCTTGAAAAGAGTTTTCAAAAGATAAAAGATGGTTCTTCTCTTAGCTTCTCGTAAATAATTCTTGGTCTAAACATACCTAGAGAAAAAGTGTTGGAGTAGCCTTTGAACATCCGCCTCCCCTTGCCTCACACCTGAGGTACCCCACTGACCAAAGTTTTTGTACAAAGTGTTCTAAAGATATTTTATAAGACTCTTCATTGCTCCTTTGAAATAATTTATTACACCTGGGAGTCTAAATTTTTCCTTATATCATGAAACACAAAAATATCCCATTTTTCTCAAAGTGCACTAATGATTTCTTAGACTAAACTCCGTTTCCAATTATGAGTAAAATAAGTCTATACTTTACTAAAATCTGCTTTTTGATAATAAATATGAGCATAAAAAAAGAATTGTTTCGTCATAAGGAAAAAAGAGTTTTTATGGTAATTTGTACTACGTCTGACATATTAGTCTGTTTGTTGTGAAGTGTATTTTATGGTATTTGGGTGTTTTAATCGTAGATGCCTTTATTCTCCCTTTATAGGGGAGATAAACTCTGGCCCTAAGGTAATTAAACTTTGGTAGCGTGCCTTAGGCTATGACCGAACTAATGAGGCGTACCGACTGGGTATGTTCGAGGGGCTAAAGGTAGATTGTAGAGAGGTTGTCTAAAATACAATACTTTTATTCAATTTACATATAATAGTTACAGATATAGATATTCTACTGGGACTGGCTGTCCCAAGTAGACCACAAGTCTCAGAAATTACAATAATATATAATAAGATACAGACACTTACAATGATCCGACAAAATCCCAAGGTATTTCTAACGAGAAAATAAACGGGCAGAGGTTCGCCCTGCAAATCAAAAAGTCTCTCCTCAGTCTCAAAAATCGGGGTATATATATGAAAAACTAACCACGTCCTTCCGGTACATTGACGCATTTAACCAGGAAATTGGTTATTGAGCAAGTTCCCTCCAAGCCCACACATTCCACCATTTGTATCTTTATCTTAAAAAGTGGTATTTTGAAACTTTGTTTTTGCGTCTTAATATATTTTTACTCAATTAATAATTAACTAAATTAGAAAGCTTTACCACAATACTCCCCATTTAAAGAACGATTGTCCCAATTCTCAATATTTTACTTTTAAAACAACTTAATTTTGTTTACAGCTATTATGCTGCCATCTTTGGGTCATTATGTGCATATACCCTCAATGGGTTTCCTTAGGGTTATGTTTCTGGTCCAATATAGGCCATGTTCTTTTTTGTCGAAGGATTTCAATTTAAAATTCATCCTTGTTTCTCTTTTTCTCTGTCTCTAGGACTGAAAAATACTCTTTTTACCCTTCTTATATGCATCTTCTGTTTTAACTTGACCCCAAGTGGCTTAAACATTATATTAGTGGTTTTGCTTAAATTAGATTTATATTAGAAAAGTTTTATGAATTTTTTGAGTTTAAATTTAATTCCCATTAATAATTTAATTTATCTATGTGATGTGGTTAATATACCGTTTATTTTTCCTTTTAGAATTACCTTGGATAAATGACATATAACATTATTGATTTTTAAATTTTCTCATATTTTTCCAGCACAAAGCATTTTCACATATTTCAATAACATAAGCCATTTGGGCTATGTAGCACAATATCTAGGCCTAAATTAAGTTCTGATTTTATCTCACTTTTTGATGAACTTGTAATAAAGTCTGTAAGACTGCTATATTTTCCAAAATATCAGTTGGTCAAGTATGGTTTGGTTTCTGATGGTATGAGATGATAGTCTCAGGATATATTTGAAGTGGCTTCAAAATTTGTTACTTTCCAAAAATGTGTCAAAATGTGATTGAAAGAACAATGGATCCGAAAGGATGCTACGAAAAATTTGATTTCCAAAAAAAATAGCTAAGGCTGTATCTAAATAAATATTCACATTAGAATACATATAAAGCATAAAATTTTACATATATAGTAGAAAGAAAAACTCAATTTTTTAAAGTTTAATTCTTTTCATTACTTTTCTCTCTTTTAATTACTCCAAAAATAATATCTCGCTTAAATAGAAACGTTATGTTTCTTGCTGGATTATTCTTTCAAACTTAATACTAAACGGATTATTTCCCAATAAAAATATTAATACGGTGACTCGAGGTCAAACATTTACATATAACATTAAATCACTAGTTAAAACTTAAAGTTAATAAAAACATAGTATATATATATATATATATATATATATATATATTATATATATATATATATATATATATATATATATATATATATATATATATATATATATATATATATATATATATATATAAGCATTGTGTAATAGCTTACACAAGTATTTTTTTTTTAATTCGCAAAACCAGATAGGATATTTAACTACTGTTTAAAACTTAAAGCATTAAAAAAATAATACACGGTATAGATTAGCATTGGAATTAATTCCAATTATTGTTTTGTTAATTTCTTATGAAGTATTAATGTAGAATACTTCTTGAATGATATAAAAAAAAAAAAAAAACACGAATACTCAACATTTAATTCACTATATTTACATGGATAGTTTAGGCTATATATATATAAATATATATTAACAGAAGTTATGTTGATACATAACTTAATTGTTAAAAACAAATAATAATTAGGTACTCTAATAATTTATTTAATCACTGCAATATTTATTCTTTGTACAACTTTTAAATAAGTCCGTCAAGACTTTTATATGATAAGTCGTAACTGCAATTAAAATATTTACAAAAAAAAAACTCCACTCTAACAAATAGATTTATACACTATAACTGGTAAATATGATTAGCCTCTATATTAGGTCTTGGCAATAGTTCATATAACTTGACTTTGCTCAAACTTTTCAGACTTTTGAGCTTTCTAATTCTTTTCGAATTTTTGGTACTTGAGACAGTTTTATGACTTTTTTGTCACTAATCTCTTTTTTTTCAACTTTAATGTTCTTTTGGTATAAGGCTCCATGGGTGTTTTAATCGTAGATGCCTTTATTCTCCCTTTATAGGGGAGATAAACTCTGGCCCTATGGTAATTAAACTTTGGTAGCGTGCCTTAGGCTATGACCGAACTAATGAGGCTTACCGACTGGGCATGTTCGAGGGGCTAAAGGTAGATTGTAGAGAGGTTGTCTAAAATACAATACTTTTATTCAATTTACATATAATAGTTACAGATATAGATATTCTACTGGGACTGGCTGTCCCAAGTAGACCACAAGTCTCAGAAATTACAATAATATATAATAAGATACAGACACTTACAATGATCCGACAAAATCCCAAGGTATTTCTAACGAGAAAATAAACCGGCAGAGGTTCGCCCTGCAAGTCAAAAAGTCTCTCCTCAGTCTCAAAAATCAGGGTATATATATGAAAAACTAACCACTTCCTTCCGGTACATTGACGCATTTAGCCAGGAAATTGGTTATTGAGCAAGTTCCCTCCAAGCCCACACATTCCACGATTTGTATCTTTATCTTAAAAAGTGGTATTTTGAAACGTTGTTTTTGCGTCTTAAGATATTTTTACTCAATTAATAATTAACTAAATTAGAAAGCTTTACCACATGTTAATTTTTTAATGTTAATATTAGTTTTTTTCTCATTTTCCTTATCTTTTTTCTTTTTCTTTATTCACCTTTTTATGTTATTTTCTCTTATTCTTTAGTTTTTCATTTTATTTTCTGTTTTCCGCTTATTAAGGCTCATAAATCCAAGCGTTTGGTTATTTACATTCTATTTTATTCATTTTATTTATATATATATATATATATATATATATATATATATATATATATATATATATATATATATATATAATATATATATATATATATATATATTATATATATATATATATATATATATAATATATATATATATATATATATATATATATATATATATATATATATATATATATATATATATATATATATATATATATATATATATATATGTATATATATATATATATATTTATATATATATATATATATATTATATATATATATATATATATACATATATATATATATATATATATATATATATATATATATATATATATATATATATATATATATATATATATATATATATATATATATATATTTATATATATATATATATATATATATATATATATATATATATACTATATATATATATATATATATATATATATATATATATTTCGTTCTGTTTACCTTGGCCTCTCTTTTACAAGTGTTTGTATTTGTTTAAAGGAATAATTTTCCTTGAAATATAAATTTGAAATTAGAAAAGAATTGTTACCTTAAAAGGAAGAATTGTTATCGCTCAAGAAAAACAAGGACGTTCTTATGACGAGTCAAAAGGCGAAGTTTATCTTTCACGTAACTCTCTTTTTATATATTTTTTTCTCTTTATCTCTCTTTCTTGGAAAATGTTTGCATTGAATTTAAATGGCCTAATTTCTTGTCTCATTTTCATTCAATCAAATTCAGCTTATGATTTATTATTTACTTCACAAAAAGGAGAGTCTTTTCTTTTCCCCTAATTCCCCTATCTCTGTTCCATTGTTTGGTGAGAATTTTACGCTTATTTACAGACAAATCCGGAAACATTTTATACTCAGGTTTCTTTTGTAGGATTTTCCCGTTGCTTTGAAATGGCCAAATGATATCTATATCCAGAAAGATAAAGTTGGGGGTGTACTGACCAAATGCAGTATAGGAAAAGATATATGTTGTCTTGTAGGTAAGTAACTTCTTGTGAACAGCGTGACAAAACTGAATTTGGAATAAGAAATATTTTTATTTAAAAAATGAAAATTTATTTTCAAATTGGTATATGAATACAGTTGCTTAGGTATAGGATGGTCCTACCCCTTCTTTTTATTACTTAACCTTTACTGAAAACTCTCCTAAAAACATTAATAAATACAAGGTTTAGGGATTTACTTAGTAAATGCAGAATCCAAAGAGATGTATGTTCTCTGATTGGCTTGTAATTTCTTGTATTTAGTGTTACCAAACGCAATTTAGAAGGGGGACATATTTTAATTAATTAAAAAAAATGCTAATACCTAAACGTATTCTTACTTTTAATGTAAAATAGACAGATAAATTGTAAAACTAGCATATAAATAGAATGGCTCAGAAGCGGTTGAGGATGGCGCGGTGGAGCTAGCTCCTACCTCCTACTACCTGCTCTTTATTTTAAGTTTGACTAATAGTTTTACGATGTCTGATAGCATTGTCTGTTGTTTTTATGCTAGACATGAATATTCATTGTAATATCTTTTGTTTTGGATTCCACTCATTCACTGAAATTTCTGCTCATATTTTCACATTATAACGTTGAAAATTCTTGAACAAGAAAAAAAAGAACAAAAAGGAAAAGAACGAGATGGAAGAAAGGAACAAATTTACAGAACATAGCAAGTAAATAGTAAAAACATAGTTGACAAATATTATTAGTAACTGAAAGAGAATAGAACAGAGCGAGAATAGCTCGTGAATAGCACCAGCAGAAATTTGCTTCAAAATTCATATAGATAGAAAACTCAAGGGAGTGGCATTATTTGAGGAATAGAAGGAATTAGAACAGCTAAAAAAAAAGAAAACAAATCAGAAGAAAAATTGTATAATTTTCTTTTATGGTGTAATTATAGTTATTAGGAATATATGAATAATTAATTTCACTCGATGTACTCACGCTTTAATCTGAAAAGAATTAATGCTTAAAAAATGAAAGAATAAATAATTGAAATAAACTTAAAGACCTCTTTTCTTATATTATATTTCTTCGCAAATTCATCTGACCATATGCCGGTAGTCCTGGCTGTGTTTGTTTAATTCTTAAATTTATATTATACCTTCTCATAAAGCGGGCAAGACGAGATATTTTGGGATAACCTCTTCTGGAAGATCATTCAAAATTGTGACAGTAAGTAAAAAGCCTCAAATATCAACAATTGTTTCACTTATGATGAATTGTTTAGTTTATTTTTGAAAGCGCCAAAGGATTGGCTTTTTAACAAACTTGGCAATAAATTTTTCTTTTCAGGGGAAAGGGTCCACCTTCAGTCCCAAAAAAGAGATACACTTTTTGGATTAAGGGCTAAAAATTGGGGTTTCTCAAGATGGGCCCCCTCTTTTAAAAAAGTTGCTTGGTTTATTCCTTGCTCGTAGAAACGGGGATTGGTAAACTATTTAATTTTGCTGAATTTTGAATTTAATTTTGTTGATTAATTTTGTTTGTACGATTATTTTAGAACAACGATAATTAATTATCTATAAGTTTTATTATAATCAAGAATCAAGAGGCTATATTTTGTAATGCCATCTTTTGGAACATATTGTATCTTAGGAATTTTGAAATTTTCTTAAGGACGAATTCTAATTATCTGGGAGTATGACGAGGATTCAGTTCCCGAAAAGATCAACCCCAAGAATTATCACCAGGCTATATATTTTCCCCTCTAAAATGTTTTCAGTTATGCGCTATTGATACTGCCACCCATCTGAAACTTAGGGTCCGTAAATATGGCACCTTCAATTTATTAATAAAGGGTTCAGTATCAAGAAAATTAGGTAAATAAAATATAAAAAAATAGGTCTGACGCATATAAAAAATAGGTCTGACGAATGACGCATATCCAAGCGCTTGCTTCTCTTGATGAAAGAGAAAAATGTACAGAAAGGGGCTTACAATATAGTAAACTAAGGTAAAATCATCCAAAAACTGGATATTACGACAATATAGCCAATGATTGTTTTCAGTAGAAGTTGCGAATACAAAGGAAATAAAAACAAAATAATATGAAGAGTCTAGACCAGGGATAACCTTAGGTGCATTATTATGCATCAATGATTTACTGATGATATGGTTCTCGCTTTTTGGGTGTAGCAAAAGTGCCCAAGTCAGCTGATAAAGGCTTAAGGCCAAACGATACCTTGAAGGATCACCGTATCTCGTCCACTATAAACTTTTTTACTTTGTGTGGTCAAACTATTTAGAATCGATTGGGCAGTTTTGCCAAAACTTGTAAAGCTTGGATAATAGACCTCAATAAGCTCTCTGCGAGTGTGTCGTCTCTGCGTGTGTGTCGTCTTAAGACGATATTGAGATCATAATTGATCTCAATAAGCGACAGAAAACTGAAACCCGACACCCACTTTCCAGAAAGTCTTAAAAAAATCACTTAACTTCTCCTGTTTAGTGCTTGAAATAGAGGTAGTCTGTTTTAATGAAACTTACATCATTAGAAGGTGTGAGTTAGTTTTTTCAATAAAACGGAGCAGGATTTTCTTTTTAAAGTTCAGGATAGGGTAGTCTCTAAAATATTTTAGCATATCTGCTTGAAAAACTCTAAAAATCAGCACAAAGGAAATATCAGTTGGGCAATTTGGTAGCCTAAGGAGCTCCCTGTGGTGCTACCCGCTGTGGTTGAAAACCTTGCTGACACAGGGGAAGTAAAATTTTATTGTCTTTTAAATCAAATTTCATGGTCAAACCCACAGTAGACAGAATATATTAGTAAGCTTATCGCAGATCATTTCTGGTCTTCGTTCTCGGTGCGAACAAAAAGCTCCTCCCACTTATTTCTGCATTAGCGGGTTAGTACTTGATTTCGATTAGATCACAGTCTGACTTGTCTACCCATGAAAAGATCGCGGGTTTCCACTTGTTTCCGATTAGATCACAGTCTGACTTGTCTACCCATAAAAAGATCTGACTTCGCTTATGTTTTATATCTGCAAAAACGTTCTCCGGAGCACTCGCACCCCGGTCCGGGTTTTTATAATGGGTGAGATAGGGAATGATCATACTGGATAATTATATGAACTGTGGTCAAACCGCAGAGTTTCAATAGCTCTCGAGTGTGACCAGCCCCCTGAGACTTGACTAGCCCCCTGAGACAATTCTCTAATGGGTCCCATGTCTTTGAGACGGTCAGCCGAGGCTAAGGTTCCCAATATGACTTTTAGGTAAACCGAAAAGATGCTTAGCCCTTCGTAAATTTTCGTTGTATGTTGGAAAAAGGCGTATTTTTCCGTGATTAACTAAAAAACTTTTTCCACAGAATAAGTTTTTCAAAGAAAAGTAAAGAACTCCATTAAAAAAAATGTTCAGAAATAAAATCAAATAATCTACCAAGCGTGAAACTACCACAAATCAGCATCGATAAATAAATGAAACCCAAAACGACACAAAATTACAATAATTAACCGAGTCAAACTCAAAACGAGCAGAAATTAACATAAGTTCGGCGCAAAACCCCTATGCCTTCCCAAGGACAGACCATAATTTACATTTTAATGAAAAAAATATAAATGTTTTTACTTTTATAACTTTAATAAATCAAATAACATTGACATTGATTGCTAAATATCAGTATATGTATATTAAACTGACAATGCGCATTCATTTGTATTTTTTCAGTAAAGTGCAAATTTGGTTCTGGCCTTGGGAAGGCATAGGGGTTTTGCACCCAACTTATGTTAATTTCTGCTCGTTTTGAGTTCGACTCGGTTAATTATTGTAATTTCTGTTCGTTTGGGTTTCATTTATTTATCGATGCTGATTTGTGGTAGTTTCACGCTTGGTATATTATATGAGTTTATTTTTGCTCATTTTTTGTTTAATGGAGTTCTTTACTTTTCTTTGAAAACTTATTTTTTGGAAAAAGTTTCTTATATTAATCACGGAAAAATACGCCTTTTTCCAACATACAACAAAAATTTGTGAAGGGCGAAGCATCTTTTCGGTTTACCTAAAAGTCATATTGGGAACCTCAGCCTCGGCTGACCGTCTCAAAGACATGGGACCCATTAGCGAATTGTCTCAGGGGGCTGGTCACACTGGAGAGCTATTGAAACACTACGGTTTGACCATGAATTTGATTTCAAAGACAATAAAATTTTACGTCCCCTGTGTCAGCAAGGTTTTCAACCGCAGCAGATAGCACCACAGGGAGCTCCTTAAGCTACCAAATTTATTTGGTAGCTTTATTCTACCAGATTTATTTTTGCTCGTTTTTTGTTTAATGGAGTTCTTTACTCTTCTTTGAAAAACTTATTTTGTGGAAAAAGTTTTTTAAATTAATTTCTGTTCGTTTTATATTGACATAGTCTTTTCAGAGAAAAAGAAAATAATACTTTAAATGTTTTCATTTTTTAAGACTTTATAGTTTGGCCTGCTATTTGTATGCTGGAGAAAAATTTTCAGCAATTTTTAACAACATACACCCTTTTAAAAATCTGGACACAAATAGTACTGTTTAATTTAGTTTCATACCTCCTCTAGTTGACCTGAAATGGGAAACTTGATACCATTCACAAAAAAAGTCTGTTTACTTTCTTTGATAGCTTGGACACACTTACGCTATTTTGATTTGGTTAAATTTTTAAAGGCAGAAATAGGAGGGTTGGTGTTGGAGGGTGGGTGTGGGAGGGTGGGAGTGGAAGGGGGATTAGTTGCCCTCAAATCACTTTCGACTATCAAAAAGGGCATCAGCCCTTTCTATTTTCAATCGAATGAGCCCTTTTCGAAGTTCCCACGACAACTCCTTCGATACGAAGTGCCCTGGTCTAAACAACAACAACAACAAAAATAATACATTATACCCACTTCGATCTTTACTATAAAAATGTCAAGCCCTCCAATCACTTTCGACTATTAAAAAGGGTACTAGCCCTTCGAATTTCCAATCGAATGAGCCTGTTTTCAAGTTGAAGACGACAGCGCCTTCGACGTTGAAGTTGAAGACGACAGTGCCTGTTTTGAAGACGACAGCGCCTTCTATAAAAACCTTATATGCCCCCAGGGCATAACTTAAAACCCTTGCCCTGAGGGTTGTGGGGGAGTCTCCTCCTCAAAAACATTTATTCTATGTCTAAATAATACATAGTGCATTGTGCCAACATTGTTCTTATATGCCCATAGGGCATAACTTAAAACCCTTGCCCCGAGGGATGTGGGGGAGTGTCCTCCTCAAAAGCATATTTTGTGTCCGAAAATCAACTACACTGAACAAAATGGCTATCTCAAAATTTTGATTGGATGTGTTTGGGGTAATGATGGCTGGGGGGGGGCTAGTTGCCCTCCAATCACTTTCGACTTAAAAATGGCACTAGCCACTCCAATTTCAAATCAATTGAGCCCTTTTCGAAGTTTCTACGACAACATCTTCTATGAAAACCTTATATGCCCCCAGGGCATAATTCAAAACCCTTGCCCTGAGGGTAGTGGGGGAGTTTCCTCCTCAAAACATATTTCTATAAAACCTTATTTACCCCCAGGGGATAACTTAAAACCCTTGCCCTCAAGGTTTTGGAGGAGTGTTCTCCTCAAAAACACATTTTCTATCTGGAAATCAACTACGCTGAAAAAAAGGCTTTCTCAAAATTTTGATTGGATGTGTTTGGGGGAATGATGGGCGTGGGGGGGCTAGTTGCCCTCCAATCACTTTCGACTATTAAAAAGGACACTAGTCCTGTGAATTTCCAATTGAATGAGCTTTTTGAAGTTTTTACGATAACGCCTTCTTTAAAAACCTTATATGACCCCAGGGCATAAATTAAAACCCTTGCCCTGAGGGCTGTGGGGGAGTGTCCTCCTCAAAACATATTTTCTATCTGGTAATCAACTAGGCTGAACAAAATGGCTATCTCAAAATTTTGATTGGATGTGTTTGGAGAAATGATGGGCTTGGGGGGACGCTAGTTTCCCTCCAATCATTTTCGACTCTGTGAAAGGGCACTAGAACTCTCAATTTCCAATCGAATGAGCCCCTTTTGAAGTTTCTACGACGACCACTTCCATATGAAGTGCCCAGCTCTAAAGGAAAAAAATAATAAATACTACATTGTGCCAACATCGTTCTTACATGCCCTCATGGCATAACTTGAAACCCTTGCCCCGAGGTTTATGGGGGAGGGTCCTCCTCAAAAACATATTTTCTATCTGGTAATCAACTAGGCTGAACAAAATGGCTATCTCAAAATTTTGATTGGATGTGTTTGGAGAAATGATGGGCTTGGGGGGAGTCTAGTTGCCCTCCAATCCTTTTCGACTATGAAAAATGATACTAGCCCTTTGAATTTCCAATCGAATGAGCCTTTTTTGAAGTTTCTGCGACAACATCTTCTATGAAAACCTTATATGCCCCCAGGGCATAACTCAAAACCCTTGCCCTGAGGGTAGTGGGGGAGTGTCCTCCTCAAAACATATTTTCTATCTGAATATCAACTACGTTGAACAAAATGGATATCACAAAATTTTAATTGGATGTGTTTGGGGGAATAATGGGCGTGGGGTGGGGGGGGGCTAGTTGCCCTCCAATCACTTTCGCCTATTAAAAAGGGCACTAGCCCTTTGAATTTTCAATCGAATGAGCCTTTTTTGAAGTTTCTACGACAACGCCTTATATAAAAACCTTACATACCCCAGGGCATAACTTAAAACCCTTGTCCTGAGGGTTGTGGGGGAGTATCCTTCTCAAAACATATTTTCTATCTGGAAATCAATTATGCTGAACAAAATGGCTGTCTCAAAATTTTGATTGGATGTGTTTGGGGGAATGATGGGCGTGGGGGGCTAGTTGCCCACCAGTCACTTTCGACTATTAAAAAGGGTACTAGCCCTTCGAATTTCCAATCGAATGAGCCTGTTTTGAAGTTTTTACGACAACGCCTTCTATAAAAACCTTATATGCCCCCATGGCATATTTTAAAACCCTTGCCCTGAGGGTTGTAAGGGAGTGTCCTCCTCAAAAACATATTTTCTTACTGGAAATCAACTACGCTGAACAAAATAGCTATCTCAAAATTTTGATTGGATGCGTTTGGGGGAATGATGGGCGTGGGGAGGGCTAGTTGCCCTCCATTCACTATCGACTATTTAAAAGGGCACTAGCCACTCCAATTTCCAATCGAATGAGCCCTTTTCGAAGTTTCTACGACAATCCCTTCGATACAAAGTGCCCGGGTATGGAGGAAAAAAAACACATTGTGGCCACATCGTTCTTTACTTAGGCAGCGCGCCTATAAAAACTGAACAATGTAACCTTGGGGTAAGACTACAAATTTTTAATTAAGACATGGATATTTGCTTGGTACTCAGTGTTGCCAGATTGGGTGCGGTTTTACGTTCGGGTGCTGCACGGGGCTGCCACTCGTTTGGGATCTTTAAAAAGTATGTATGAGAATTTCTTGCCAATAATTAAGATTTCCACGGTTTTCCAAGGAATTGATTTCTCCGGATTGGGTGCGTTGTTTATTTATGTAGGTGGAATCATATCCTACTCCTCTGCCTAGCTTTTTTTTTAGGGGGGATTTTTGGGGTTTGTTATGTGAGTTTATTATTTAAAAGAAAATGAGGATGTATTTGTTTGGTTTTGTTTGGTTTCTCCCCTGTTTTTTTTTTTCTGGCCATAGAGCCGTACGGGGGAGACTAAGTTGAAGTGTTTGTTGTATGTAAAATGCTGTAGATTTTGTTGCATAGTTATATTTTTCTTGTTTTTTTTTTTTTTTTCAATAAATTTAATTCAATTCTAAGGTGACTTTGCATTCAGTTGTTTAAGTACATGCATTTTTTCAAAGAGAACGAGTTTAACAAATTATGTATTTGACGCATTTTTACTCGAACAATTGCGAACAACCACCTATCTAGCCGATTTTATGAGCTTTTTCTTATATTAAAAAAAAAAAAAAAAATTAAAATGTGATAACACCAGTCTTGGTTTGACACTCCGTGTAGAAGATAATCATTTTCTTTTTTCTTACTAAAAATCAAAAGAAAATAAGAGACAAGTGCTGTGATTGAGTGTATGATGCTTGATTCCTTACAATAATGTATCCAAGTCACGGTTCTGTCTTTGAAAATGAACACTTTATTCATCTTCTCCTCTTGAGCCTCTCTTGTACATTCTTAATTAGCTGTCGCCAACATGCATTTGATCGAAAATTGAGTGTGGGCTGTATAGAAATCAAATTAAAAGCTCTTTGCTAAAGAAAAGGATATTCAGTTAGTGTGATCCGCTTGACTTGACAACACAAAAAGTGCTAGAAAACTGATAAGAGGACCGTAAGTGTACCTAGAAATCATCTCTTAGGGTATGGAGGAATTAGAAAAAAAAAATTTTTTTCTCTTACTTTTTTCTATTAAAAAAAAATTAATAGAAAAAATTTATTATTAATAGAAAAATTTATTATTAAAAAAAAAATTTTATTATTAAAAATTTATTATTAAAATTTATTATTAAAAAATTTATAATTAATAGAAAAAAAATTATTAACATGTTTCAATTGCTCTTAGACCAGTTATTGCGGTGGAAAGTACTCAAATAAAGGGAATTTCGTAAGCTCCCCCTCCTCCGTGCATGTAGCGCATATAAATATTGAGACTGTCAATATTAAATTTAGTTCTTCTCTCTCTCTCTCTCTCTCTCTCTCTCTCTCTCTCTCTCTCTCTCTCTCTCTCTCTCTCTCTCTCTCTCTCTCTCTCTCTCTCTCTCTTTCTTTCTCTCTCTCTCTCTCTCTCTCTCTCTCTCTCTCTCTCTCTCTCTCTCTCTCTCTCTCTCTCTCTCTCTCTCTCTCTCTCTCTCTCTCTCTCTCTCTCTCTCTCTCTCTCTCTCTCTCTCTCTCTCTCTCTCTCTCTCTCTCTCTCTCTCTCTCTCTCTCTCTCTCTCTCTCTCTCTCTCTCTCTCTCTCTCTCTCTCTCTCTCTCTCTCTCTCCTCTCTCTCTCTCTCTCTCTCTCTCTCTCTCTCTCTCTCTCTCTCTCTCTCTCTCTCTCTCTCTCCCTCTCTCTCTTTGTCTCCCTCTCTCTCTCTCTCTCTCTCTCTCTCTGGCTTTCCCTTTCTCTTACTTTTTTCTATTTAGCATCTTTTATTATCTAGGTGTAGGAGTGAACCTAGACAATCCTGCCCCAAGTGTGTCTGTGAATCAACGTCTACAACAATACGGCCTAACCCAGTTAAGTTCAAAAGAATTTATTGCTGAAGTCTTGAATCAACTAGAAAACTTACTTGATTTAATTGAAAACCACTCGTTGTTATCATTCAAAGAACTTTATTACAAGTATTGGATGCATAGGTAAGACCCATACAAAATTAACTAAAATAAGTAACTAAAATAATAATTAAAATAATTAATCAATAAAAATAATTAACGTTGTTACAATTATATCCTAACAGCTTAAATGATATAAGACGAGTTTGGTCTAGCCAAGAATCCATTTTTTGAGGGCTTCAGCCCATGTTTTGGAAGTCGTGAACTGTGAAAAAGGTCTTTGAACCACTAATAGGTAAAGAGTATTTTCCAAACCCTTTCATTCCTCAATATCTGAGCTTAACAAGCTGACCTACATCCCGCTATCTAAATAATAAAAACGTTAATATTTTGTGATCCCCCAAAAATATGTAATTAAATTTAGCATGCAATTATTGCAATTTTATAATAGATCATTTCCAATATATACATGTTTATCTCAACGATGTAGAAAAAAACTAAAAAAAAAATTAGACAATTTGGAAGTGAAGGAGACTTATTTTGCGAGAAAGAGTTAGAGACAGCACTAGAACAGTTAAAAGTAATAAGGCCTGAGGTGCTGATAAAGTGTTTATAACGTGCTGATCACGTTATGAGCGTGTTTATAACGCTGATAACGTGATAACGAGTTTTCAAATATTTTGGCTGCTAAGTTGGAGATAAATTACTGAAGATTATGAATATAATTTATGAAAAGGGGGGAGTACCTGTTGTTTTTAGCGAAACTTTAATTAAACCCCTTTGTAAGAAAGATAGCAAGAGTGAGTATGGAAATTATAAAGGCATTAGGTTAATTTCTGTTGGAAGCAGATTACTTGGCATGGTGATAATTAGACTTGTCGATAAAGTTTTAAGAAAAGGACAGTTTGTTATCCCAATTAATAATAAAGAGGTACCTGAATCATTAGATCCCTCTAGTATCCAATTTCATAAGATATAACCAGAGTTTTAATTCAGGTTAATGAAAAGCTTTAATGAAGGTTCTATCCTTGTATGTTGTTAATCAAAAAAACTTTTTTCACAAAATAAGTTTTTCAAAGAAAAGTAAAGAACTCCATTAAACAAAAAATGAGCAAAAATAAAATCAAATAATCTACGAAGCGTGAAACTACCGCAAATCAGCATCGATAAATAAATGAAACCCAAAACGAACAGAAATTACAATAAATAACCGATTCAAACTCAAAACGAGCAGAAATTAACCTAAGTTGGGCTCAAAACCCCTATGCCTTCCCAAGGCCAGAACATAATTTGCACTTTACTGAAAAAAATTAAATTTTCTTACTTTTATAACTTTAACAAATCATATAATATTAACATTTTGATTACTAAATATCAGCATATGTATATTAAACTGACAATGCACATTCATTTGCATTTTTTTCAGTAAAGTGCAAATTATGTTCTGGCCTTGGGAAGGCATAGGGGTTTTGAGCATATTATGTATAGCACGAGAATATTACGTATATTAGGGAGTTCGCCCCCTAGTCAATACCTCGCTCTTTACGCTATAGTTCGAATTTTGTTTGAATCACAAAGGCCGGTTAATTAGAATAGATAGCTCTTTTGAAAGTACTAAAAAAAACGTTAGCGTAAAGGGCGAGGTATTGACTAGGGGGCGAACCCCCTCATATACGTAATAATTTCTTTTCGTTTTAAGTTTTAATATTGCTCCTTACTTTCAGTTGAAAAAAAACTTTTTCTTTTATTTATTTTCTGATGTTTTTTTAAATATTGCTGGGAAATCCGTGGCCCCCTTCATAGAAATGCCCCTTCTCCCAAGGAAAAATCCTCCATGGAAAGACCCTCCCCCGTAACCCCCCCCCCCCCTCCGACCCCCCACCAGAAAAATCCCCCCTAAAAACGTCTGTATTTTCCCATTAACCAATACTATATGTAAACAATGGGCAAAGTTAATAACTTACAATCCTTCCCCCGAGAACTGTGGGGGATTAAGTCATCCTCAAAGACATATTTATTAGATTTTCGACTATGCTGAACAAAATGGCTATCTCAAAATTTTGATTGGGTGACTTCGAGAAAAAGAGAGCGTGGGAGGGGGCCAAGCTGCCCTTCAATTTTTTCGGTCACTTAAAAGGGGCACTAGAACCTTTAATTTCTGTTCAAATGAGCCCTCTTACGATATTCTAGGACTACTGGATTGATACGATCACACCTGGGAAAAACAAAAAAAAAACAAATAAACACGCATCCGTGATCTTTCTTCTGGCAAAAACTACAAAATTCCACATTTTTGCAGATAGGAGCTTGAAACTTCCAAAGTAGAGTTCTCTGATACCCTGAATCTGATGGTCTGATTTTCATTAAAGTTCTATGACTTTTAGGGGTTGTTCCCCCTTTTTTCGAAAATAAGGCAAACTTTCTCAGGCGCGTAACTTTTGATGGGTAAGATTAACTTAATGAAACTTATATATTTGAAATCAGCATAAACAAATGACTTTATTTTTTAGAGTTTCGGTTACTATGAGCCGGGTCGCTCCTCACTTACAGTTCGTTACCACGAACTGTTAGATACATGGCAAAGGTACCGGGAGAACATGGTATCAAATGGGTAGTCAAAACTCTCCTAGACTTGGATTATATGGATGATTTGAGTACCCTAGATAAAAATCCTTATCAAAATGAAGGAATTTTGGAGGTATTAATGGCGAGGAATGAAAGAATATGTTCGAAAAATGATGCTAAGAAGACTAAGTCGCTTAGACTAGGAATAATAAGGAATAAAATCAAGTATTTTGTAGGCATCAAGACATGGCTAATTATAAAAAAAGCCAAGACAGATAGTCTGAGTAAAGCCAAGACAGAATTAAAATAAAGTATTTTGCGGTAGGCATCAAGACATGGCTAATTGTAGAAAAAAAGCCAAGACAGATAGTCCGAGTAATTGAGAGGCAAATCTGGGATGAGCCCTTTTTGGGATTGTATAAAAATGATGTCATTTCATTTGTTGACAACCAAAGACCTAAAAATTTAAACATTTATTTTGTGATTCCCTCTATTTCGATATAAGTTACCTTTTTCGTATTTTATTCAAATTAGCGTTTATGATTTCCTCCCGGTTTATGACCCCCTGGGACATAGTTTTACGCACAGTCCTGTATATGGTTGAAAGGTAGCGTAGGTTATCGTTTGAATATTGTTCCAAATGTAATATCAGAACTATGAATAATAAATTAGTGAAACAAAATAACATTTAAATTTTAAGCATGGAGCTTGGAGTAGTAGAGAAATGAAACATATCTCATTTTTAATTACATTTTTGAACGGCCTGCAATATAAAAAATATCCAACTACTACTACTAACAGCAACTCATCGCAGCACCAAGCCGCCTGAGGCCAACGCAGCTATGCACGCTCCTCCTCCATACCAATCTATTCAAAGCCTCCCGCTTTACACCTTCCCTGGAAGTTTCCATTTCACTTAAATCTTTCCCTACTGCATCCTCTTACTCCAACCGAGGACGACCCGCTTTCTGTTTAGCCCTAGACGGTTGGCCGAAAATGAATAATAATAATTAATTTTTTCTCTCTTAACAAACTTTACTCTTTTTTCTTTAAAAACAGAAAAAAATACACAAACAAAAATATAACAAATGAAATAACAAAGAAAACGAAAAATGAATTCACGTAAAATCAGAGTAAGTACTACATAGAAATCAAGGAAGTGGGAAAGCAACACAATAGCTTAGAGGAAAATCAAAGGTATGTTCTCTGCGGTTTTTTAATCTCGTCGATTGTTCATTCGCTTTCCCTGTAATATAAAATATTTATATGTTTTTTCAGAAATTTAACTATTTGTTATTTATAGGGGAAGGGCAAGGCAAAATTTGAAGCATCTAAACAACTGTCTATGGATATTCAGTCTTGTTAAAAAAAAAACAACTTCCAAACTGGCTTAGTAAATATATATGGAGCGAAACATAGCATTGTAAAGCAGATATTATCAAACTGCCTTTTTGATATGACAAGTGACGTATATGTCTTATGAAATGTTCCCTTGATTAGAGGTAAAGGTAAAGAATAAGGCATTGGACTTTGTAGTCCCTACCGGCGTTGTTGAATTCCGTTTCAGGCCCTATAGCCGTGAAGTGCAATGGGGGGGGGGGGGGGTCTGGGAGCCAGCCATTCTGCGCTTTTGCACACCTTTCCTGTTTACCTTCCTCAGATTTCTCCAGGTACCCATTTAGAGCTGGGTCAACTAGTTGAGCTTACGCCACTGACCCCCTTTTTCAGACCAAGTAACCAGCGATACTTGGACTTGAATCCCTGTCTTCACAGACAAAGGATTTAAAGTCTAGCGTGCTATCCACTCGGCTAGGACGGCTCAATAATATTTCCTTCATTGCTTGAATAAAAAGGACTCGCTTGCCCTTTATAGGTAGAGTAAAAGGTACTTCCAGATAAATCAACGAATCCGATCGATGACGACCTGACAAATAGAGTATACACACTAATAAACTCATAAACACTAGTTTATAAACACTAATTGAGTTATAAACACTAGTGAGGCATTAAAATTGAATTTATTGTCATCATACATATCTGACTAGTTAACGATATCATGACGAAACGTAAGATGTGGTTATATAAAGTAATCTTCTTTGGCCAAATTTCTCTAAAGTTCAACAGCTAATGGTAATTGGTTGAAAAAAGATTAGAGAGGCTGATGTTGTCTGTTAATATGGCTCTTTAGAAGTTGCTTATGTTGTCTTTGAATATAATATGTTCAATAACAGACAAATACAACAATGAGTGAATTTGTATATATTGATGCCATTCTAAAATTTAAATCTGATTACGAAACAGAGGAAGTGGTGAGCAAGGAATTAGAATAAGTCGATGACAATATTAGGGGACATATAGGTCATATAACGCGAATTCAAACGCACTTGTAAAGGTGTAACCGTTGTTTTGACAGAAAAGTGTTTAATAATTTACAACACTTTGTTTCTTAAAGTAACAAAACACCTTTTGTTACTTTAGAAGTGTTTAGTTATTAAAGAGCTGAATTTAGGATTATTGGTTTTTCCGTTTTTTTTCTGCGATTCATTTATTTAGGAAAGTACAGTTGAAATTATAGGAAATAAGAAGTGGAAATTCTTCGACTTGTGGAACGTGTATAATTTTAAGTCTGTAGACACAGAACTTCCAGATTTTAACCAGAGTCTAACGAGCATCCAGATATGGATTTTGTCAAAAACAATATAAGTTGTTTTTTTACAAGTATATTTAATCAGTGCCTATTTATTATCATTTTTGTCAGTGTCTTATTAGTCTTTATTTCCATTTTATTTTCTTTTTAAGCGTAGATTTGCTAATCGTTGGATAAAATTGTTGCTTTTTGTTGATTTCTCTTCTTTCTTCTGAGTCTTCTCTGCCTGATGTTGTATATTCTGATACTCTATAGCCTTTGATAAAATGAAAGAATTAGTGATTGTTTGAAACTTTAAGCTGCTTATTCGTATACTTTTCTTCAGTGTTCCTGTCTCTCTTTCACTTTTTCTTTTTTCTTACTCCTCTTTAGTGCGCCTTTGTTACATATAGAACATGGGTGACTCCAGCGAGGGACCATGTGAGGGATGCCTTATCCCACTGAAAAACAAGAAAATGCTTTATAAATGTTTCAAAAGATGATTGTGAGAAAAATTCCCATATAAATCTTGGTAAAAACAAAACTCTTGGTAGTAATTTTCCCTCCCCCCTGGAGAACATCTCTGGAGGCGTTCTTAGTACAGAGGATTAAATACTTCTGCCTTTTTGACATAATTAATAAAAAAAAAACAGTTAGAAGTCGAAACTAGGGGAAATTTTCAGAAATTTTCGTGTATTTTCACCATATTTGGAACTCCAAAACTGGATCCTAGTTTGCTTTACAATCAAACAGTTCGTAGTAACGAACTGTAAGTAAGGAGTGACCCGGCTCAATAGTAACCGAAACTCTAAAAACCGGAAATTTGATACTCATAGATACATCAATGGAATCGGATTTTTAAGCTGATTTCAAATACATAAGTTTCATTAAGTTTAGTCTTAACTATCAAAAGCTATGCGCCTGAGAAAATTTGCTTCCTCAACGCCTCGCTCTTTACGCTAAAGTTTGACTCTGTCACACAACTTTATTTTTTAAAACAATAAGAAAAATTTAGCGTGAAGAGCAAGGTGTTGAGGAGGGGACAGCCCCTTTCATATACGGAATAATTTCTGTTCGTTTTAAGTTTAATGTCGCTCCTTACTTTCAGTTAAAAAAAAAACTTGTTTTTTTTATTTAATATTTTAGAAAATAGCGGTCTATGGCTTTTTTTTTTTTTAATAAAAGCTTGAAGTAAAGTTAATTTAAAGCTTGAAGTAAACAGTTTCCTGGATTGAAATTTAATGGACAGTTCCTCTTTTACTCAGAGTATTTTCTTTTGTTTAACCATGGAAATAACATTTTCATCTTATAATACTAGAATTTGTTCTTTTTATTGACAAAACTCACTATACTATTTGTAAGTGTTTCGATACACTAGCCTACTGGTTTATTGCCCAAAGTTTTCCTGGTTTCTTATTCAAAAGACTATAAATCACTCAACAAGTACATTCCCTGGAGATTACTTTTTAAACTTAAAACATTATTTAGGGTGGTTTTTCTGATCATGTCAATTTTTCTTTTCTTTTATACCGCATAAAGTGGAATGAAGGTTCTTCCTTTTGATCATGATAAATGGGATCTATTTTACTCTCGGAAAATTTCGTATTATATCATCAGAAGGCTTGTAAGATGTGTTTGCCCTTATTTGGTTTTGTTCCTAAACCAGTCACGCAAACAGGGTTAAGCGTTTTTGGGCCTCTGACCAAAGGCCTACCCCGCCTCCCAAAATATTTCAATATTTTGAAACTTATTTCTTGTGTTTTCAGTAAAAGTTGTCTATTCCTTGAGTTTCCCTCCTCCCCATAAAAATTAATTAATTCACGTATAACTGCCTGTGTTATAGAGTAACAACTAGCGGTCAAATAGCACCAATTTCAAAGCTTAAAATGATAGAGCAATAGTTAACTTCAATAGTTAAGTGTAATTCTATAAAACTAATTTTCAACAAAAAATCTAGCCTTTTTCGATAATTTTTTTTGTTCATTCGACTCAAAATTATCAAAAAATAATCAAATTCTAAAATTTCTTCAGTTAGCTGATTCGTTCATTTCAAACACAATTGCCGTTGAATCTATTGCCTTTTACCTTTGAATCTACCAGCCTTGTACCCCACTTTCTTTTTCAGTGTCCTCCATTACGCTACCTTGTTTTACTTTTTTAAACCCATCTTCTATTAGCAACTAATATGATTAATGTCAAACTGTCTTTTATAGCTATCTGTGTTGAGTGTTGTTGTTTTGAGCCCCAGGCTCAGTTTCTAGTGTTGGATCTTCCGTTTTGTGTTGACTTTCTTGTTGTTGTAATTATTGCTCTGTATTTAACGGTCTTTCACTGACTTGTTTTGTTGTCTGTGTTTCCTCTCTTGTGTTGACTGGGCTAAGATTCCGTTGTATTGAATGGCCCTTGTTAAGGAATCCTGTGTTGAATTGTCGGTGTGTTGATTAATTTCGTGTTTTTGAGTTCCCTCTGTTGAGTTAATTACGTTGAGCTCTCTATGCTGAGCTAATATGGTTATCTGTATTCATAAATTAAAAGCAACAGTTATTAACATGGGGTCCTTCCCATCTTAAAAAAAAATCCAGCATACATCCCCATTGTTAATATAAGCATATAAAATCAAACTGTTCGTATAATGGAAATAATCCTGATAATTTTTAAAAAAGGAAAAAATCTAAAATCATAAGAGAATAAATATGAAAAGTCAAACCAATGTATACAATACAGCATACATTACCAATGTAACCAATGCTACTGACGTTTTGGTCAGTAGCTAATGTAACCACATTTAACTCACTATATATCTCTCTCTGCATGTCGACTACTTTCTGGTATTCTCCACAGCGTTTTACAAAATGTTTCTGTTTCAAGTAATAAACACATTTGTCCACAAATCTCCTACAAGTTTTCAAGGGGTCTATTAATTCAGCATCCTATCTGTTTGACGAGACGCCTTTCTTTTTCTTCTTCTTTTTTTTGCTTTTACCTGAATGTTATTTTTACTTTGTCATGCAAATTATTTTCTAGCAACTTTTATGACTAGAATCAGGGAAAACTCCTTCGCAATGATTAATATCTGCAAATTTATTGGTTACATTAGCTACTGACCAAAACGTTCCATACACCTGACTCATTAGACTATAAATCAGTTATCAAAAGAATTTTCCTAAAATTCTTCTTTTAAATTTTAGATGAGATTTTTTTTCCGACTATAGAAATTTTTCTTTTTTTTATGCTGTCAAACATTAATCTTTCTCTTTATCATGACAAAGAGGATTTAGATTCTGGAAAAAATTTCATCATTCCATTTGCGGGTTTCATGATTTTTATGCTCTTGTTCTTGTTGGTAGTTCTGTCCAGACAGACAAGAGTAAATCTTGTTTGTTTTTTCTTCTTTAATTACCTAAAGTTCTCTTAGCCGACTTATTTATTCAAACATATTTAAGTCAAACATTTTACTCTAGGTAAGAACGTACTTATTGTATACATTGGTTTGACTTTTCATATTTATTCTCTTATGATTTTAGATTTTTTCCTTTTTTAAAAATTATCAGGATTATTTCCATTATACGAACAGTTTGATTTTATATGCTTATATTAACAATGGAGATGTATGCTGGATTTTTTTTTTTTCAGAGAAGAGAAATGTTCTTGGTGACCTTACGGCCTTATTTGACCAGATTGTCATGATAGGAAGAAAAAAACTGAATTTAGGGTTATTCTCAAAGTGAGTTAAATGTCAACCCAAAAAGAGTTGGATAATATCAAGAAATACAAATTTCAAAATGATTAGAGAGGAGAGGAAGGGGACTGAGAATTTTGATCAGTGAAATTTTGATTTGCTGAAGGGTTGCCAGCATTCAGAAATCACGTTCACCAGGTGGCACGTGGTGGAATTATGCCAAGCGTTGCGAAGACCGTGCCATGCTTGGCAGAAGTGTTCACTGCGTGGTGGAGCTGCGTGGCACGCATGGCAATTTAAGATTCGCGCTAGGCGGCAGAGAGCGGGTGACGCTCAGAATTTCTATCCATTTAAACAAATGGATCAAGTGAGTTAATTTACTGTTAAAACTGACAATTCAAATTTTTAAGATTCAAATAAATTTAATCTACATTCAAATAGCTTTCATTTCTTAGAGTTTGGTCTTTTAAATTTTGAATCATATACAGATACTCATACATTCAAATTCAATTTCATTTAATTCAGAAACAAGATATAGCTCTAGTGGGCAAAGCCCAAATATGATGTCTCTTAGTCATAATTAGCAAAATAAAGTTGTCTGATAAGACTTTGTCACGATAAATAAACTAAAGGATAAACACCCTTGAGATTGAGAATAAAATTGTCTGGTAAAACTTCGTCAGGATAAAACAAACTAAACAATAAAAACACTAGAGATCATTGTAATATTTCACAAAGCTTGGCACAAAGCTTTTACTGTAGCGCATGGTGTTACAGTGGACTGGGGTTAGTTTCGGAACCTTCTCAGCCACTTCCCTGGGGGGCCGAGATCTTATAGGGACAAAAGGTGGGGGAAGGAATGATTGGTAGATGGGATGTTGAAGAAGGGAGGAGCCAAATCTTTGGCATAATTTTTATCGGCGGGAAGAAAGGGATTCAAGTTTAAATTCCTTGAAGTAAAAGGAGTAAGGTAGAAGGGAACCGCCATAAATGATTTGCAGTGATCTCTTCTGAACTCGTTCTATTTTATCATTTTCATCCTGGGTAAGGGCAAAGTGCCAAACCGGACAAGCATATTCAACTAAGGGGCGGATGAAAATGTAAAATATTAGTTTCAGCTTGTCCTTAGGAACTCGAAATTTTTTCAGTGTTTTTAGCATTTAGATTGCACCGTTAGCTTTTTTTACAATTGTCTTTGTATTCTCCCGCCATGAGAGGTCAGAAGAAATCACCATACCAAGTAAAGTTATTTTATGGCTTATTAGCTCGGAAGCGATAGGGGGTTCGAAAGACGGTTGAGTATTCTGAAAAAAAGAAAATGTTGTGACCGAGCATTTGTCTTTATTCACGACCGTGTTTAGTTCAGCCGCCTCTGAGGTAACTTGGTCGATGAAACCAGCAGCATTGCTCTTCGAATCCATAGGTATGATTTCCGTTAAGGACAAGTCGTCAACGTATTTCCATCTATCCTCCCGCTCAGCGGCAATTTCATTTATCATGAGGAGGAAGCCCAGCGGCCCGATCACAGTTCCTTGTGGAATTCCACGAAAAAACTGGCAGAGAAGTGGAAAATTGGTCTTTGTACTTCACAGTTTGCTCTCTATTTGTTAAGGAGCTCTTGATGATTTTAATAATAAAGCTGGGTATATTTTTTTCCGTCATTTTTCTAAAAGGATTTTGTGATCAACAAGGTCAAATGCTTTTCTGAAGTCAATTGCAATTAAATTTATCCATTTTCCAGGTTTATCCAGGTGTTTTAAAATAAAATCAATTAAATTAACGAGGTAAAGAACTGTCGAACACTTAGGAATGTTACCAAATTGCTTTCGATCAGTTACTTTCAAAAGATATTTTTCAGCCATGCGGCAACACAGCTTTCGTATATTCTGCTAAAAACTGACGTAGCTGTGATTGGCCGGACACCAGAGAAATCATTAGCTGCTCCTTTCTTTGGAATGGGGGTAATAAACCCTTTCTTCCATTTTTTTGGAAAATATCCTGTTTTTATTATATTATTGAAAATTATCTGAAGGGAAAATGATAATTCTTTAGCAAATGCTTTAATGAGAGCAACTGGAATGTCAAAAGGGGCAACGGAAGTTCTTTTTAACGAAGAGAGTTTACGGATTATAATTGTCGATGAAATATCAGCAATTAAATTATCATCTGAAGGAGTAGTTAACTTTACTGGAGGATCATCGGGTGGAAGAGGGGGGAAGACTGCACAATTGAAGCAAAATGGGCATTTAAATCATTCGCAGTTTTCTCTAGAGGCTCCTCCTTCATGAAGTCAACTGGTTGAGAACTTTTGCCAGTCAGACTTTTTACTTTACTGAAAAACTGCGACGGCTTGGAATCCAAAAGATGGTCAACTTCATTTTCATAGTAATTTGCTTGTGCCTTTTTGATTTTCCATTTTATTTGGTTTGCCAACTGTTTTGCTTGGTTCACTTGACCTATTCGTATTAGGTGCAATTTATTTTTTATCAGTTGCTTTATTTTTGAATTTACGTATGGTTTATCACTAGAACAGAATTTAGTCTTACTTTCGGGAAAGCACTCAAAAACTTTTGAATTTACCTTATTATGGAATTCTTTTGCTTGGGAATCCAAGTCTTTAGCTGAATTGACCGCGACCCAGTTTTCTCCCGTTATTCAGTCACCGAATTGCAGCAGACCATGGTCAGTGATGGGCCTTGAAGTAACTTCGGTCACTGAATATTTAATTTTTACTTTTTCCAAGGGGTTCCACTGTAACATATAATGATAACTTCCACCAAGTGGTGCTAGTTTACTTGGATTCTGGTAATATTCCGAAAGATTTGTCAGGATTACATCCAGAGAAGTATTCCCCTTAGTTGTTGGGAAATCGACTAGAGTTTTAAGGTTAAGTGACCTGGCCAGCGATTTGCTATCGAGTTCGTTAGCATCTCCTAGCATTACTACTCCAAAATATGGGTGAGTTCTCTGGACGTAATCTGCCGATTCCTGCAGCTTCTCCCAAAAAGCTTTTCTTGCTGCAGCTGGATGACCAGGTGAATAATAGAAAACGCACACTGCTACGGCCTAGGTAGTCGCTTAGGTTGGGCTGTGACCCAAATAATTTCATCATTATCTTCAAGAAAAGGTATATTTAACAGCTGAGGTTTAAAATATTCGTGCACGAGAGTCATAATTCCTCCTCCTTTTTTCCAAGAGGATGGTCATCAGGCCGAAGTTTAATAAAAGAAGAAAAGTTGGGAACCCTCAATAAATTAAGATCTTGCCGGTGGACCTCGGAAACACAGATAACGGAAGAGACAAGCATTTGAGCCGTAGTCTGAATTCCAGTAAATTTCTCTAGATTTAAACTTTCGGCGTTGCTGTAAAGGAAAGAAGGAAATACGTAACGTTTGTCGTGAAACTCCCGGGAAAAAGGTTTATTTTGGAATTTCTTGCCCCCTATCGCGACTGGAGCAGCAATAGGATTATTTAAACTGAAGTCACCAACAATTTTTTCCTTCTGCAGGGAAAGGGGTAAAGAGGAGGGGGAATAGAATAGGGACGGGGCTGGTTGTTGATTGGCTGTTGATAAAAATGGATAGGTGGGGGAGGAGGAGAGAGGGGGTCTAAGAGGCTCAGCTGTTGGCCCCCTCGTCTCGATAAGTTTTTTGACACCGGCTCGGGTCTAGGATTATTGCTTGAAGCATTGCTTCCATAAACAATCTGGCTATGGCTTGGCATACTATAATCGAATACTGGATCACGGTTAAAACGATTAAAACGAGGCAAACGGTCAAAATACTTAAAAGGCACTGAACGATTAATGCGACATTTTAAATTACTAACACTATGAGCAAAAATGCATAACTTGTTGGCACAGGCCATCATAGGGCAAAGATCGACATGATCGAAATTGTAATTTGTTGCTTTGCACTTTTTCAGTCTATATTTTCGGCATATATGTAGAAATTTGCAATTCTTTTTTTTTTGTTGCAGGAACCTCCTT
Organism: Artemia sinica; assembly: GCA_027921565.1. Lineage (NCBI taxonomy): Eukaryota > Metazoa > Arthropoda > Branchiopoda > Anostraca > Artemiidae > Artemia > Artemia sinica. The sequence continues at coordinate 4,832,585 of CM051263.1, read as the reverse complement.
CGAAATACTTGCACACTTTATTTACACGGGAATTCTCTCGTTGATTTGGTTGTTTCTTCTTATTATTAACATTTTTGCTTTCATGAATAAACGGACACTGTTCACCAAGTTTGCATGTACCAGTTGACATAAAAAGAAACACTTTTTCTTAGTTTCTCGTCTTTCGGTGATTCCTAGTCCTTCAGCAATTTTTACCACAACGTCATAACTTTTTTCAAATAGCTGTAAATTCAGAGCGTCGATTTCTGTCTGTTTCATCGATAGGGTTCGGGCTTGAGATTCATTTTTTTCTTCCATGCTGTGAATCTTTTTGTCAAGTTGCAGGATTAAATTGTCTTTTGAAAGGCAACTCTCACAACTTTTGGGACAATTTTGAGGGGATGGGTTCTCCAAAGGCGGGGAAAACATATTCTTGGGGTTAACGACAGTGTATGCAGGAGTATCAGCCTCAGCGTGCTCAATTACAACAGCCATAACTCATGAGCTGCATTTCCAGTTGGGGTTTTCTTGCCGTAATACTGGTGTGGTTCCAGCACAGGGGGGATTGAACCATAGACGGCATTTCGAGCACTGAATCGTCACACCTTTCCCACACGGCCTCTCACATCCCCGGCAAATATAAGTTGCTCTGGTTTGTGTCATATTCGTAGTGAATTTTACTGGTAATACAATTGGCTAATGAGTCCAAAGTCAAATTCCTTCCAAAATACTTGGCTGTCAAATAATTCAAGTCCCTATTCTGAACCTATTTTCAATAAAAAGTCCCTAGGGTAATCAAATAACTAAATAATAAATAATCCAAATTCAAAAGTTCAAGTTCAAAAATGTTGATTATGATAAGTCCGTAGGGAATCACAATTGTGTCTTACTGTATAATGAGATTATATCCAGACTTGATTATGTTGATTATGATAAGTCCGTAGGGAATATACCATTGTCACAAAATCTTTCTTCTAAGTATCTGTTATGAGATTTAATTTCACCCTTGTGAGATGTTAGTTTCACCCTTGTAAGAATATCACACTCGTGAGATATCACACTAGTGAGATATCACACTTCTGAGTTTGAAGTACAAAAGACTCTAAATGCTTTCTTTCTATCGCTTTTTTAAATCTCTATTAAATTGTTCTTCTTCTTCTTTTTCTTCTCACTGTTCATAGATCCACTGTTTTCAAGATTTATTTCTTTGAAATTGCAATTGTAAGTGTTTCTCAGTCTAAGTCAAATCTCTTTGTTGGGTGTGTTTTCCATGGGATATGTGCGTTTCACATTTTTGAAATATTTGAAATAATACTCCTTTCCTACCTTTTTGTCCCAGGATTATTTGCATATAATGCTACTGGAGCCAATAAGCTGTTAAAAAGGGAGACTTTTGTGAGGTAGGATAGGAATAAAGGGTGTCGCAAAAACGACGCCGGATTTGAATCTACTATAGATCAGTTTTTTTTTTCCGACTATACACCACAAACTTTAACCTGAAAAAAAAAATACAGTTTCGAAACATAACTTCAATATTCAGTGATAACTAAACATGCAAAACGATATTGGCAGCACCGACAAAAGGGGCTTTTTCAGACTTGGCGGGCTTTTTGAGACACCCTTTATTATCATATAATGCAGAGTCCTTTGAATCTTGAATTTCTAAAAGCCGGGTGAAGTAATGATTGTCTAATATCTAGACTAGGTGGCTCTCACTAAAATTCGCCAGGCCACTGCTCCTCGGGATCTAAAATCAGGGTAGCAGCTTGCTAATTTAATAACCAAAGGGTTATAAAACCTGGATAACATCTTGCCAACCTAGACAGCCTAGGAAAACCAATAAATAATATAGCTTTCATGATATACTATCCCTGTATACAAGGTCAAGAAATCGTGGATACTTTCTCGCAAAAACTAATTTTGAATTCCTCTTACTCTAGATTTTGTTTTCTTTTCGGGGGAGGTCAAGCATGAGCGAACATTTATCCTTAATGTTCTTCCAATGATACTACTGACTTTTTTTTTGTGACATAACAGTTACAAGATCTGTATTACCGTATCCATTTTTCTAGTGCTGAAATTAGCAGCAAGTAGTGATTTCACAGGCACTCCACATTATTTACTTGTAATAGCACTCCACCTTTGTTATTTTAATAAATTTCCTCGGCACCGAACTTAGCAATGGGTATTCCAGTTTTGAATTCTTTCAAATTTCTTGAGTACCAAAATTAACAGAAAGTCGTACCAACTTTATATTCAAACAGGCCCTATCCAGAGACGGTTTTAGTGGGGACAGAGGGGGTGCTTGCCCCCTGGTGCAGAAATTTTATAAGCGTAAAATTTCAAATAAATGATTTAACGTCATTTGCAATCTTCAAAGTTTATTTTTATTAAAATAAAGTAGACGGCGCATTTGGCAGTAAGTATAATCAGAATCTGAAATATTCATTCATGAAATATTATCTTTATACCATTCCTAGAAAATAAAAATAAGCAGACCGAAGTTGACTATTTTTAATGTATTTGTGATATTTTGTATTCAAGTTGTGTTAATAAATGAAGATTTTGTTGAAATTTGGCATGAAAATTTTTGGGAGAAGGGGGGGGGGGCTAACCAAGATTTTACCCCGGTGTAAGAGAGGCCAGAATCACCATTGACCCTCTCGTATGTACTGAAGAACCGATTGTAATTTTACCGAGCGTTGTGGCAGTAATAGAATTTACCAAGAACGTTAAGACACTCGAGCAGTTCCACTGATTCTATCTTCTTTTCGCCTATTTTCCGTATATATGTCCGTCTTCTGTCCATCTATTTCTATCCGTCTGTCCATCTTCTTTCTATTCGGCTCTGGTTTAAGCGATATGCCTGGAAATGAATAAAAAAAAAATCATCTTTAACCTTGACCTCATTGATTTATATATGTACACGATAATAGCTCATCGCTCTAATAAAAATGGGGATACTTGTTCGAGAACCTGACCTTTATTAGACACATTTCTAATCCTACTACTAAATCCTACTAATCCTACTTAGTCGCTCCTGTCCCATAATCGATCTGAGATACGTTAATATTAAAGTTTACTAAACGACCGCCCATTATTTGCCACCGACACAGCAATTTCTAATAATATTTGATAGGTAACTCTTACGTCTGTGAAGATGCCTTCATCTACTTATTGTACAGATTAACTCCAACAACATTAAAATTAATGAAATCTGGTCTAGTTACTTTTATTTTCAAGGAATGGGGATGAAGATACGGGAAAAATAAACATTTCGGATCAATTTGTTCTCCTGCCAACTGTTCCCACTATTTCTAATCCTATTTCTAAGACCTATTTCTAATCCTATTTCTAGATGAGTATGGTTTTGTTTTGAGTGACAGGCAAGTCGAAATTGGTTGAACTTCTGAGCTCAAAAGTGTATCCTGTTAACGCGTGCATAACATTTCCTGTAATTATTTCCTGTAAACGTCTAGAATAAACTTTCCTGTAATTGTTTCCTGTTGAATTACAAAATACACTTTCCAATAAGAATTGTTTATTAATAACTCCTTTCTTTTTGTCATCATCATTTCTTTTTCCTCCCAATTTCTCAGGAATAGTCTGGATTTTTTTTTTCTTTAGTAAGAGCTTTTACGACCTACTCCAAACATATTTTGACTTATTCAGGTGTTTTAGCTTAAGATGTTTAGCTTAAAATTTTTGGAGACAGGAGGGGGGGGCTTCTGAGCTCAAAAGTGTATCCTATTAACGCGTAAAATGCAATTTCCTGTAATGATTTCCTGTTAACGTCTAAAATAAACTTTCCTGTAAACGTTTCCTGTTAAAGTGTAAAATACACTTCTGTCAAAGTTATTTTTTTCTTTTTATGAGAGAAAAAAGGGTTTTATTAAAAAGAAATAAAACACATTAACAACAAAGTCCAGTGTACACATTATTCAGTGTTGGAATAGTGAACATGTTGTACAAGTTTGTATGCTACCATCACAGTTTATAGAATTATCCAGTATGATCATTCTCTATCTCACCCATTATAAAAAACCCGGACCGGGGTGCGAGTGCTCCGGAGAACGTTTTTGCAGATATAAACATAGGCGAAGTCAGATTAGCGGGAATGCGGGTTAGTCTGTTTCCGATTGTTTTCAACAAAGTGCATGGAAACAATCGGAAACAGACTAACCCGCATTCCCGCTAATGCAGAAATAAGTGGGAGGAGCTTTTTGTTCGCACCGAGAACGAAGACCAGAAATGGTCTGCGATAAGCTTACTGTCTATAAACTGTGGCTACCATATACAAAAAGTGTTATTTAAGCCTAGTTATTGCAAGCTATTCAGTAGATATTACTATATTGCCTTTTTTTTTAGTCAGTCACCTGTGCAGCTGAAATCAGAAAAGGGTATGCTACACGAGGGGAAAATTATAGGAATTGACGACTATGGGTATCTACTAGTTCAAGTCACAGACAACAGCATTGTAGAGGTTCATCCTGATGGCAACAGTTTTGACTTGTTGGAAGGGTTGATTATGCCCAAATTTAAACCTGCTTAGCAATTATACTAGTAGAAAGATAAAGTGCTTTAATAATGGGGGAAATGACTCTATTTGTAAGTTTGTTAGATTTAAATATAGACAAAAACATAATTTTTTTGCTTGGAGCTTCATAATAAGTCTTGTTGTTTATAGTGTTACATGTTATAGTATAGAATGCAATATAGTATACGCATCTTATAGCATTATACGACATTCTATATTCATAGTAGTAGTTTTATAATATTATAAATTGAATTACTACTAATAGGGCATGATCATGGAAAAAAATAAGTTGTTCTATGAGAGGATTCGAAGCAGTAACAATAAGCCCTTAGATACTGATAGTGTGGTAAGCAAGTTTTTAAATATGGTTTCAAAATTAGATAAATTACTGAAGATTGTGAATATTATCATAGGCAGCACAATAGCAATGCCTAGGTAAAGAACGATGTTGGCAAAATGTATTATTGTTTTTTTTAGAACAGGGTACTTCGTATAGAAGGAGTTGTTCTCAATCATTTGATTGGAAATTTTCAATTGTGCCTTTTTCAATAGTCAAAAGTGATTGGAGAGCAACCAGATCCCCCCTCCCCCACGGACATCATCTGCCCAAACATACCCAATCAAAAATTTGAGATAGACATTTTGTTCAGCTTTGTTGAGAGGCTCAGTAACTATGTATTTAAGGATGACAACCTCCCTCAGCCCTCATGGCAAGGGCTATAAGCTATACTAGTTCCCCATTATTAAAATGTAAGTCTTTCTATGGAAGCGGTTGCTGTATAAACTTCGGAGTAGGCTCATTCGACTGGAAGTCAGAAGTTCTAGGGCCCTTTTTAAGACTCAAAAGTGATTAGAAGGCAAATAGCCTCTCCCTCACGTCCTCTTTTCCCCAAATGCATCTAATAGAAATTTAGGGATAGTAATTTTATTCAAAATAGTCCAAAGACCATATAACAAGGTATTTGAGGTTGAAACAGAACCCCAGAGCCTGGGGGTAAGGGTTGTAACTAATGCCCCGGGAGCACATAAAGTTTTTCTGAAAAATGGTTATGCCAGCTTTTCCTCTCACTCAGACTATCTGTCTAGGATTTTTCTCCAATTAGACATGGCTCTCAACTTTTTCATCACAGTCTACCAAGTTGATTTTAATTCAAAAATCAAACTTCATTTTTTTTTTTTTATTAATTATTTGTAAAGATTGCAGATGCAGAGGTGATGTAAAAAGTAGAATAGCGAAAGCGCAGAGTGTCTTTCTATAGTTGAAAGGGATGAGGGAGATTTTTTGAAAATTTCCAGATGAATTATTATAGGTACTCATTTGACTGACTGTACATCAAACAATAAGCTGCAACGAAAAATTTGGTTTGTTCCAACAGTCATGCATTTTTTCATGCAGAAGTACTTCTTGTGGGAAGAAATTTTTCTTGTTTAATTTCTTGTGGGAAGTGAATTTTCCATGGAGGGGAGCCGGATTTCCCGGCATTTAAAAAAAAAAATCAGAAATTAAATAAAAAAAAACAGGTTTTTTTCAACTGAAAGTAAGGAGCAAAATTAAAACTTAAAACGAACAGAAATTATAACGTATATATGGGGATAGACCCCCTACTCGATCCCTATCTCTTTACGCTATAGTTTTTTTTTAAAGTTCAAAGAAGATTAATATTCTAATTAAACGGTCCTTGTATTTCAGGAGTCATTCTTAAATAACTTGAACAATTCAAATTTTACCATAAAAAGTGAGGTATCGAGGAGTGGACAACCCCCCTCACATTTGTAATAATTTATGTTCGTTTAAGTTTTAATGTAACTCCTTTCTCTCAGTTGAAAAAATGTGTTTTCTTTTATTTAATCTTATTTTCTAGAGCTATAATGAGAGTAAGTTTTGGATGGCTAGGACGCGTTTTATGGATGAAGTGCGACAGATTGGCAAGGACCGTGCTTTTAAGCCATCCATCTGGGGCCTAACGAAAAGCTCCACCCAGCTGCACCCGAATGGGATGATTTGACGTCATAAGGAAGGATTTAAAGAAAATTCAAACTTCACGGGAGGGGGTAAAGAGTTAAGCTTCAAATAGATCGCGGGTGGAGAGGAGTATGCACAACTATATGAGTCTAAGTTGGCCTGGTGCTACAGTGAGTTGCTAATGCTATTAGTAATTGTTATTTGATAATTGTTAATTGTTATAATTACTTTTAGTAATTGCTATAGTTATTTGCCCTTGTTCAAAACGTTTCTAAGTGTCTTTGTTAGTCTATTAAATATAAAATACAAAAAGTAAAGTAAGTGAAGAGCAAAGATGAAGAGCAAAGAAGAGCAGAGCAGGAAAACTAAAAGAAATTATAATGAACTAAAAATTAAGACACACACATTAGACTTTATAAAAAATGAAATCAATAACGAACTTATAATGTATAAAAAATAAAACTGGCATTCAACTCAAACTCCAAACGAACAGAAATTGCTAGATATTTCAACTGGAAAATCGTCCCCCTTGTACCCTAAAGGTACCGCCAGTGTCATTCGTGCTTTACTGAAACCAAAATAACAAAACGGGAACTTTGTTAAATAAAAACTCAAGGCCGTATCCAGAGTGAAGTTTGCTACTAGGCTCCAGCCCCAAGTTCCTCCAATGGCCACGCCCAATAGTTCAATTTCACTCGTTGAAAGCTACGAAGACGCATATAACAAATTTTGTGCGTTTTGTAATTTTTTGTAAACACCCCCTCTGTCAACAAATCATAACCTCTCCCATGAAAAAAACTCAAAGATATGGCCGTATAAAAACTAAACTGTACAAAATACATATTATTTTTAATGAAATACAGTTTAGAATTTGTAAAATGAAAGAAACCACCATTTTTGTGAACGTACATTAGTCCTGGGACGTCATTTTTCTTTGTCACTTTGTTGCTGATGTCATAACAGATAAAAACCAAATTAATTTTTAAATTAACTATAAAATTACAATAATCGAAAACTAAAATTCCAATAAAAATTAAGATCGAGCATAAGAAAATATAATTTTTTTTAAAAAAAGTCTAAATTATTCTTTTTTGGTCTATTTTATTTAAATATACAGAGCAGTAGTGCCTAAATTACACTTTGAAAATGAATAGTTTTAATTTTTGAAGAAATCCTTTTCGTTTCTTAAAGTGAAGTTTTTCAATGACAAATCTATTCGGCTCTTTTATGCATTTTAAAGGAATATGTATAGAATATAAATGGAACTTTAGTTTATATCAGCCTGATGGAACTAGATTGATATTGTAAAATATAATCGCATTAATTTCGACAGCTTTTGTTAATCTATTTATTTCTCAATATTATAATGATACAAGAGAAATTTCTCAAAATATACATTGTTTTCAGTAGAGCGCAAATGATACTCTGCCTATAATTAGGGTAAAAGAGGACACTTCCCCTTAGTTTTAGTTTGTTTTGATCTTGAATTGAATATCAATGTTTTCTGGTACATTATAAATTCATTATTGGTTTCATTTTTGATTAAGTCTAATATCTGTTTCTTTAAATTTAAAATCTGTCTTTGATATTTTTATTTTTTTACTTTTTTTTTTACTTGGGGTACAAGGAGGACGACTTCCCATTCCATATATCTAATAATTTCTGTTCGTTTTTAGTTTAAGTTGAATATCAGTTTCATTTTTGGTACATTATAAGTTCATTATTGGCTTCATTTTTGATTAGGTCTAATATCTATTTTTTGCAACTTTTAATTCATTGTTCATTATAATTTGCTATTTTTTTGTTTTTTTGCTCTGCTGAAGACATAGCTTCGCTCTTTACATTTAGTTTTAAAAAAAAGCTTGTTTTTTATTTAACCTATGTTCGTTTTTAATTCATTTTTATAAAAAGGAAAAATAAAAAAGACAGAGGAAGAAGTAAAAAATGTCTGGACGATAATGATCGAGTAATTTATGATTGTAATCGAAGGCCCTAGTTGAATGACCAGTTAATATTGAACGTCACTAAGGAACCAAATAATAATAATAATAAAAATAATTGAATCTATGTAAAAAGCAAAATTTGTGAATGTATATTGCCTTGTAAGCAGAGACTAAATGAATGAAATGTTTCAGTATTTTTTAAAGTTTACATTTTGGGACGATTTTACCCCAAGAAGTATTTAAACTTTTCTTTTGTCTCTGTAGTGTCGCGGTGTCAAATAGAATACGGATTAAAACTTATCTGAGATCTTCAAAGGAGGAAGATAATGCTAATTTTAAACAGATTTGGAATATGGCGAACTCACTAAAAAGGAGAAAAAAGAAACAGTATTACTCGGCACTTTTTGAGGAAAATAAAGCAGATCCGAAAAGAACTTGGAAAGTTATCAATGAACTGGTTAGTGGGCCTCGGAGAACTCAAGACCCTCCAATTGAAATCGAAGGAGTGGTTGTAGAGGATAGACAAGAGTTGTGTGACAAGTTTGGTGATTATTTTACCAATATTGGAACGAAGATACAAGCGGAAACTAGAAATTCCCAAGCTCTTGTGAACGGCAACTCGATTGCTGGTGATCGAGGCGTGGGAATGGAAAAAAAAATTCGTCCCTGTGATTCAACTGAATTAACAAAGATCATTAGCTCGGTTGGATCCAACAGTGCTGGGTTGAATGGTGTTAACCTGAAAACTATTCGATCAATTCTGGTGTACATTCTTCCTGTCTTAGTGCACCTAATAAATTTAGCAATGGAGAAAAGAGTTTTTCCAAAATTATTGAAAACAGCAGAGTCTCCCTCTCTACAAATGGGGCACTCAAATGGATGTATAGAATTGGAGGCCTATTTTTATTTTGCCAGTGTTTTCGAAAGTTTATAAAAAAGTTATCCATGGAAGACTTTATGATCACCTCACGAGCCTGCATGCATTGTATGATGGTCAGTTCGGATTCTGAAAGCGCCATTCGACTTCGCATGCTGTACAGCATCTTTTAGAAAATATCATTTTAGCTTTAGAAAAGAGTGAGTATTGTATTGATATTTTTTTAGATTTTAAAAAAGCGTTTGATACCGTTGATTTCAGTATTTTATTGGATAGATTAAGAGATTTGGGTGTAAAATTGAGATGTTTCTATTGGTTTAGTTCGTATTTAAATGGTAGGTCAGTGAGGGTAAATCTGGGAAAGAAGTTTTCTAGGTTTTTTCTATTTCACATGGAGTTCCTCAGGGTTCTGTTTTAGGACCCCTGTTGTATTTAGTGTATATCGATAGTATGCGGTTCTACATTCCTGGTGCGTCTATGACATCTTTCGCCGACAATACAGCACTTGTTATGGCAGCGAAGACTCTTGAAGAATTTGTCCAGAAAGCAAACAAAGCTCTACAAAGGTTGAGTGAGTTTATAGGCACTAGCTTACTTAGCATTAACGTGACATAACGTGACAAAGAATAATTATGTTCTGTTTAACCGGACTGGTGTACCTCCAAATCTCCCCTGTGAAATAGGAATAAAGGGTTCTGTATTAGAGCAGGTTGAGGAATTGCGATATCTAGGATTCATTCTTGATCAGAACCTCAGCTGGAGAAGACACGCTGATGTGCTTGCGTGTAAGGTTGCGCGTGGCCTTGGAATTTTAAGACGTTTTCAACATTTTTTACCTTCTCATATTTTAGTTCTTTTATAATACTCTTTGATTGCGCCGTATACAAGTTATGGATGTATGATTTGGGCTAGTAATTTTACGTGCAATTTTAAACGAGTGTAGATTCAGCAAAACAAATCAGTGAGGTTAATTGGTAAGTAGGATACAGGAGTTAAGTACAGAGTTGATTTTTAGGAAACTTAGGATTTTGAATGTTGCCCAAATTAGAGATTTTCAAATTGGTATTTTTGTGTTTCAGAGTTTGAATGGTTTTGCGCCTGATGTTTTTAATATTTTTTTTGTTTTGTTTTAATTCATTTTATCACGGATATGCTACGATAAACGCTGAAGACCTGGTAAGTGAGCCAAGAAGTACGGTTCGTTCTAGCCTTGTGGCAAAGCACACGGGTCCGGTGGTCTGGAATACCTTTCCAAACTCAATGCGGGAAGCAGAAAGTGTGCCGCAATTTAAAAACCGGTTGAAGAAGCATCTTTTTGCGGGCAGTTGGTGAGTTTGGGACTGGGTTGTGAGAGAGGACAATTTAAGTTTTTTTTTTTTTTTTCTTCTGTTAATATTTTTTTTGCACTAATCACTTTAACGTATTTGTCTGGTATACCCTACAAGGATAAGACCTTCGCTAAAGCTTTTCTATCAACAGAATCGAACGCTTGCTCATAATATATAAAACTGAGGACCAATGGTGTTTGGTAACTCAGGTACTTCTCAATTATCAATCTAAGAGTGATAATTTGGTCGATACATCCTCTACCCTTTCTAAAACAGCACTGTTCTTCTCTTATAACTTTGTCTACAGCCTCTCTCGGTCTAAAAAGTACCATATTACTAAGTAATTTGCTACATACAGAGCCCAGGCTAATGCCTCGATAATTACCACACTCATTCTTATCACCTTTCTTATACAGTTTTCAAAAATCATGTTCATAATCTACAGTAACTTATTTCTAACCTCAGAGCCACGACATTTAAGAAACTTATTTACCACAGTATTAGCACCCGGGGCCTTATTATTTTTTAATCCTTTTAGAACTTTCGCTAATTCTCCTTCACAAAACAAATCTTCCTTCACATCTAAGGTAACAAAAAAACTTTTTCATTTTGTCTAAATCTATTCCTGCAACCCTATCTAGGTTTAGGACATTCTCAAAATGTTCTGCCCATCCCTCTTTAACTCTTTCCTTATCATTAATTGTAGCCCTGTTCCTATCTTTAGCTGGGACAAGACCAAATTGACTACTCCCTCTCAATTTATTAACATGCCAGTACAATATTTTACTATTATGCCGCCTAGCTGCATCTTCCAGATCCTCGGCAATTTTATCCATGGCCTCCACTTCACATCTTCTTAGCTCATATTTTAATACTTTCTTCACTTTCGTTACATATGATCTATCACTCAGATAATTCTTGTGCAGTCCCTTCTCTTCTCTATTAAACATAAAGCTTTTTCACTAGCATTCCTAGCTGAGTTCCTAATTTTCTTCACTATGACATCATCAGCAACTTCGAAAATTATTTTCCTAAAATTATTCCATCCATCTTCTGCAGTGTCAAGGTCAACATATTCATTCGAATATAGAATTCGGCAGTCTTGTGAAAAGAATACCCTATTGTTCTTCCTGTTTTTGATGTTTATGATGGAAAGGCAGTATGGTCTTCGTCGCTATTTAAGTAGCCTTAGCTTTAGTTGCATTAGTAGTAGTAGCAGTAGCAGCAGTAGTAGTAGGATTAGCACTAGTAATAGAAGCATTACTAGTGGTAAAAGTCAGTGGCACAGCTAAAGGGGGAAGGGAGTCGTCCCCCAAAGTTTGAATACCTAGGAACCGACGGTCCCCACTTGTGTTGGCAAAGGTCCAAGGCGACGGCAGTCAGCACCGACGATGCCAAGCCGGCGAGACGTCGGCTTCCCGCCGGCCATCTGTAATTTTAATATAAGCATGAGTGATTTTCAGTTTTTCCAATCTAATTCTTTCTTGAAATTAATCTATGCACGTTGATACACACCAAATTAATGCGTTGCTGTTCCCAACTCATTTGACAGGTCTTGTCGGGTGGAACTTGTCGCATATCGAAAACTGCGTATGCAAGGGTAAATAGATACCAGTTGACATAAATAGATCACTTGATACAATTTGTGAAAGTAACGTGAACTTCGGTGAGACTTTGTAGACTTTTTTGTGCTAGATACAGAGATAAATTGAGTTAGTTTCTGTCATATGTCAGCGTCAGTAACTGGTCAGTGTCCGTGTCAGTGTCCATAACTGGATGTAAACGACCGATTAAGATTACTTTGATTAGTTCCGATTCCGTCCTCATCGTGTGACTGTTGTCGAGTGCAAAAATAACTTTCTGGCTTGACAAAGCAGACGAGAGAAACTTTCTGATTTATGTTCAGTTATGTCAGTGTCCATAACTGAATGTAAACGACCGATTAAAATTACTTTGGTTAGTCAGACAGTCAGGTTAGTCAGCTATGTCAGACATTAAAGTCTCTAAAAACCTAATAGACTGGGGTTAATCTGTTTGGAGGTGAATTCGGGTGCTCAGATTGAAGGGAAGCTCAAGTGTTCGTTAGTTTCAGCTCAAGTCATTTATTTTTGGATGAGCAACTTACGTAGCAATTTCAGTTATTTTCTGTCATATGTCATATATTCAGTAATGTCAGTGTCTATAACTGAATGTAAACGACCTATTAAGATTACTTTGGTTAGTTTCGATCCCGTCCTCATCGTGTGAGTGTTGTCGAGTGCAAAAATAACTTTCTGGCTTGACAAAGCAGACGAGAGAAAAAGAATGCAGCGAAGATAAAAAGTGAAGAGAGGTAAAGTTGTTGTGTGAAGACCGTAAAGAAGCTGCAAAGCCCGTCACTGTTTATGAGTTTCGTGACCACTACCGTAGCACTCATGCAGCGAAGTACCAGTAGTATGTACATGTTGCCTTATGGTCAATCGAACACCCCGTCATGATTCTCCGGAAGTTCCATCTTGATACGGTAAGCCGTTCAAAAATATTGCTGATACACCCTTTTGACAATCTGTATACAAATAATTTATTTTGATTTAGTCCAATTTTCCCTCAACATGTCCTCAGATGGTGACATCATTACCCTCGGTCTTGGTAGTGCTCGCTGCAGAAGCAGTATTTTTAGTGGTAGTAGTGGTAGCAGTAGTAGCAGTAGTGTTAACAGTAGTAAAGAACAAATTGAAGTTCAAGTAGGGATTTTTTTATCTGTTCCTCATAAAAAGGTAGTGTGGTCTTCAAAAAAAATACCTGCGTCGTAATAATAGTAGTAATGGTAGTTGTAGTAGTAGTAGTAGCATGTAAGAATTGCCTTTTTGGTCAATTGATCATCTCCTTTATCATTTCCTGGAAGTTCCAAATTAATATGCTCAGTCATTCCTATGCTACGTCCTTTGCACAACCGGTATGCACATAACGTGTTTCAATTTAGTTCAATACTCCCTTAGCATTCTCTGAAACGCTCACCTTAATGGCCTCCGTCTTTTTGGAAAGTAAAGGTAAAACATGTCCATCCTTTTCAATAATATATGCTATATGTAAACAATGAATGGATTCCCTAAAACACAGCCCTTACCCTGAGGCATCAGGGGGGGAGGCATCGTCAAAGACATAATTACTTGACCTTTCAACTATGCTGAACAAAATAGTTATTTCAAAATGTTGATTGTATGTGTTGGGGGATATGATGGGTGTAGGGGGTGGTATGGTTGCCCTCCAATCACGTTTGACTCATAAGTAGGGCACTAGAACTTTCAATGTCCAATTGAATGAGCTCATTTCGAAGTTCCTACGACAACTTCTATACAAAGTACCTTGGTCAGAAAAACAAGATAAGTAAATAATACAGATTGTCCACTTCGTTCTTTACTTAGGCAGCGCTGTTGAGCTGACTAGGATACAGATGTATATGAATGGCAGTAAAAATCATCTCCCTGTAATTGTCCTACCATATCTAAAAAAAAAGGTCAAGCTAAAAAAAAAGACTATGGCAGAAAACAACTTGATTTTATTTATTGTCTTAAATTTAGTCTGTCGATATCTGCTGGTAGAAGCGATGCGCCTATCATTGAACGGATGATCAAAGTTCAACAGTTTGACAGAAAGCATTGTCTCAATCGTTACGATCGAGGTGAGGAGGCCTTTTGACTTCTTTTACAAGAAGAAAAACTGCCATAAAGTGTAATTAATTGATAAATATTGACCATTCATCATTCAAGTCCCGCTTAATCTTGAGTCACCCAGGATTGGCCTTGTCACTGCCCTTTTTAAAGTACTGAAGGACTATAATGTTTTAGAGGTAATTACTTGGCGAGAAAAAAAAATCGACTGTCCTAATCCAGTAATTGAGGTAAATGTGCACTTGAACGAGGTTTTAACCTCACTCATCTAGCTACCTAGGACAAAACAGTATAACAGAACCATCAACCAAATCGAAATGTCCAAATCCATGCAAACGCACAATTGAACGCACAAAATAGTCAGACTGGCAGACTGTTATTACTCGCTTTGCTTCCATACCTACCTCTTTAGTATAAGTTCTTAAGTTTTTATTTAGTCTCATGATCAAATTTTTATCTCAAAATCTTTTGATAAATATGAATTCATCAATTATCGACGATTCAAGCAAATTTTGGCGAATAAAATCCAGAAAACTTCTCTTCATTTATAGTTTGAACTCAGGAAAAGTAGCTCAAACTCATGTAGCTGAGGTTGCAGACCGTGAACCATATTAATTTAAAGCAAAGCTAGTTTCTCATCTTAAAGTAATGAGTGACATTAGAAAATAAAACGGAGTAAAATTATTCAGTAAGGGAAGCCATTACTGCCTACCCCCCTCCTCTTTACGCTGAAGTTATGTTATCTGTTAACTATAAGCTTTTCTAGGTGCAAAAATATAGTTTGCTTTGAAAATGTTTTGAAAGCTTTAAATAGGTTCGGGTGGAGGAGGAGAGGGCGCAGCTGTGTTGGCCTCAGGTAACTTGATGCTGCAGTGAGTTCTTGGTAGGTATTTATAGCAACAAGTATAGTTGGGAAATTGTATATTGCTATGTTTCATCTTTTTCATGCTTTTAGATTTCAGTGTATTTACTAGAATAATTCATTGGTTATTAACTTGCTGCTTCTCAGTAAACAGACCTTCATTTTTGGATTTAAGATTTTCCCATCAGTTTTTTGTTATGCTCCTTTGGTGACCAACATCAGCTTGAGCAATTATTCACTTTACTTTCTCTTATGCAGTAGTGGCTCTTGTGTTAAAATAAAATTAAAATATTGAAAACAAGTATAACTCTTCATAAGACGGTGAACTTCGCAAAAAAAGAAATAAAGAACTTTTTAATCTTTGATAATAGAAGTCCTAATATTTTTCCTTTTTATCTTTAGCCTAAGTCTTTTTCAGCAGGGGAGAAAAGAAAAAAAATAGCTGGAACAAATGAAAGCGTACATAAAATGATGAAAAAAGAAAACACAAATGCTTTTCATGTTCTTATGTATCTTAATCTTTTAAGCAAGTTTTTTTTCTTTGCTTTTTTCGGTTGATAAAGGCTTCTTAATGTGAGACTGAAATATACGGGCTTCTATTATTATTTGCACACACAAAAAAAATGCTTAGTTTACGTTCTTGTTAAGTTCTCAGTGTAATTAAGAGTTATACTAACTTTTCAATACTTTCATTTCATTATGGTTATAAACGGAGAGGAAATGTGGTCTAAGTAATCATTTATGGTGCTTATGCAAGTTTTTTTCAGTAAGCAAGGACTACACGAGGGACACAAGCAATGTAAATATAAAAAGCCATGCACTAAATTCAAGACGGTCGAAATTATACCGAAAGGTACCGTATAAAAGTATACCGATTTATCGCATACGATATGATAAATACAGGTATATCAGTTACAATGCCGTATTTAGCATACTAAAGCGCATGAGAACAACACTTCATCTATTTTTCATC
Source organism: Artemia sinica (assembly GCA_027921565.1). Taxonomy (NCBI): domain Eukaryota; kingdom Metazoa; phylum Arthropoda; class Branchiopoda; order Anostraca; family Artemiidae; genus Artemia; species Artemia sinica. The sequence goes on along the minus strand of CM051263.1, from coordinate 4,816,473 downwards.
AATATTCATGAAGAGGGGAGATTTGGGGTGATAGCCCTACTCATATACAGAATAATTTTCTGTTCGTCTCAAGCTTCTCAGGTGCTTCCCCCAAGCAACTCAGGCGCGTCCCCAGGTGGCGGACAGGGGAACATCCTTCAGATATGGAGGATATCCTCGAATATTAAATAAGAGGGCGCGGACCAAGGGGGGACCCAGTCTCTGGGGGTCTTAAATAGCCGGTGCACCCTTGTCTGGTGGATATAAATACGGACAGAGGAGGAGGTGAGCCCCTCTGATAGCGATCTTGCTGGGCCCACCGGCGCGTGGATATGTCCCGAAGACGTTAAACTCACCCCCAGTAATGGGATAAATTGCTTGGTGACGCCGTGATGCCAAGTGGGATGATCCTCCCAGCGAGGACAACTGCGAAGAGCGGAAGACACACTCGAGGGTGTCAACGGTCCCGGCTATAAGCAGAGAGGATTGGCTTGCCGTTGCTTCAAAAGCTAGCCAAGAAACTTTTCCTCTTTATGAATTATGAATAGGCAATCAATGAGAACACGAAATAGGGCTACCGCGTCCGGGGAAACCGACGGACAAGCTACCGCGTCCGGGGAAACCGACGGACAAGCTACCGCATCCGGGGCAACCGATGTATTGACAGCCAACAGCGTTGGAAACGAATCAAGGCAACGTTTGACAAGTCCGTCACAAACGGACGCTAGACCGGTTTTATCTACAAAAATCACCACCAGAATCGGCACGTTAAATCTTCGGACACTTTCGAAACCAGGAAAGAAAGACATGCTCCTCCGTGAAGCAAACCGTTACAATTGGGACATCATCGGCCTCTCAGAGACTCATCTACCAGGTATCAGCGAAGAACAGATAGGAGACGGAACACACAGACAAGGAGTCGGCTTTTTGCTGACAAAAGCAGCAAGGAAATCTCTTCTATCAGTGGTGCCTGTCTCGGAGAGATTAATGATGATCCGACTCAAAAGCAAGTTCAAAAACCTCTCCGTGGTACAGGTCTATGCTCCGGATTCATCAAGGTCGGACGAAGAGTCGGAAGATTTCTACTCTCAGCTCCAGAGCCTTGTCGACACCATTCCGAAGAAAGACATCGTGTTAGTCCTCGGGGACTTCAATGCCATCGTGGGGAGTGACAATAGCGGAAACGAAGATGTCATGGGCAAGTTCGGGATCGGACAGATCAACGGCAGAGGAGAACGACTCACTGAATTCTGCCGAGATAACGAGCTTTTTATCACAAACACAATGTTCAAGCACAGACGAAAGAGAAAAGTCACGTGGTGGTCCCCCGATGGAAGGACTGCCAACATGATAGACTATATACTGGTATCCAGCCGATGGAAATCTTCATTCACAGACACAGTGACGCTAGGAGGTGGGGACTTTGATAGTGATCACAATCTCCTCATGTCATCGCTTCGCCTAAGATTAAAGGCCGTTGTCAAGCCAAAACAAAAAGTTCCAAGATTCCGGATAGAAGCCCTTAAAGACCTTAAGACGAGACAAGAGTACAGAATGCAGCTCAACGAACGACTGTCAAAGACCTTGCAAGAAACACCTGATCTGCTGAGTCCAGCCGACATCGATCTACTTGTTTCGCAAAGCAGCCTGGCCGTATGCGAGACAGCTGAGCTCGTCCTCGGCCGTAAATCTGCATAAGACAAGCCATGGATTACCCAGGAGATTATTGATATGTGTACCGAGAAACGAACTCTCCAAAACAAGCAAGATCGAGAAAGCAAGGATAGATTCAAAAACCTTAAACGTCAAATTGAGAAGAAAACCCGCCAAACACTAAAAAACATGATTGCTGAAAAATGCCGGCAGTGTGAGGAGGACTCCCGTAGGGGTAACTCACACCTCATGTTCAAACGTGCCAGAGAGCTGACAAACCGCAAAGAAGCGAAGTGCCTCGATCTCTTAGATAAAAATAGACACAAAATCACTACTTGTGCCGGAATCCGAGATCGCTGGAAAGAACACTTCCAGGAAAAGCTTAATCTCACAGTAAACCCAGATCCTGAAGTGCTTCGAAAGTTCCCAGCACACAGAGATGAGGAACCACCCCCACCACCCTTAAGGTCAGAAGTAGAAGCCGCACTCAAATCCCTCAAGTCAAATAAGACACCCGGAATAGACGGTATACAGGCAGAACTGCTAAAAGTGGAATCTGATATCGTCGTTGATCTGTACCACAAAATAGTAACAGCTGTATGGGAAATAAAATACTTCCCCGAGTCTTGGTCGAAATCTGTCATAGTGCCCTTGCACAAGAAAGGATCTAAAAGTAACTGCGAAAACTACAGACCCATATCGCTTACTTGCCAACCAGCTAAAATCCTTACGAAAATTCTCCTTGATCGAATCAGAAACCTGACAAGACACGTAATCCCTGAATATCAAGCTGGCTTCCGTCAAAACCGATCCACCATAGACCAAATTTTTGTGATCAGACAGATTATGGAAAGATACCTGGAATTCGGGAAAGAGCTATACCAGCTGTTTATCGATTTCAAACAAGCTTTCGATCTAATTTGGCGAGATGGCCTATGGCACATCCTGGCACACTACGGTATTCCCACTGACATTATTGACATTATCAAGAGCATGTACGAGAAGTCGAGAAGCATGGTGCAGACCAGTGAAGGCTTTACTGAAGAATTCTCAACCTCTTCAGGAGTGCTGCAAGGATGCCTACTCTCCCCCACTCTGTTCTCCCTATTCCTGAATGCTGTACTGGCACTGGTGCCCAATGACACGGGAGCACTCATGAGTGGACACCTCTTTGACATGCTTGCATACGCCGATGACATTAATCGCCTAAACGAACAACTAGAGGAACTGCAATCAAGCGCTAACGATATTGATCATGCAGCTAGTTCCTTTGGGATGAAAATCAATGCTAACAAGACAAAAGCCATGAAGGTAACGCGGCATGCAGATACAGGCCTTCAACCCAGCAAAATTATGATCCAGGGGGAAGAGATCGAGTGGGTTGACCATTTCGTTTACCTAGGAAGTGAGCTGACGTCCACAAACGACTCCTCAAAAGACATTAAACGACGCCTCGCCCTTGCCTCAGCATGCTTCAAGTCGTTGCGATCGATCTGGAAAAACAAACATCTGTCGCTGAAACTAAAAACACGCCTTTTTCGAGCTCTTGTGGTTCAAGTAGCAACGTACGGAGCAGAGACATGGACCTTGAAAGCAGAAGACAAATGCCGGTTGGCGGCCTTTGAAACAAAATCCCTCAGGAAGCTTGCTGGCATCACCTACCTTGACCGAATATCAAACGAACGGCTATTGTCTTCGCTCAACTATTCCCAGACCATCATGCAGACCATCCAGCTTCAACAGCTTCGATGGTTAGGCCACGTTCAGCGGATGTCCCCAGCCCAACTTCCGAAAATTGCGTTTGAAGGAAGGATTGATGCCTCCCGCCCAAAAGGACGACCTCCCAAGCGCTGGAGGGAAAACTTTCCCAGTCATCCCCTGTCGGCACTCCTTCGGGCTGCAGCGAACAGGGAATCGTATAAGAAGCTCTACCATAGTTCAGTCAGAGGAGAAGCCCCGAGTCGGCCAATCTGGCCGGATGGGAGTTAAATGAAATAAATGAATCAAACAGTTCGTGGTAACGAACTGTAAATAAGGAGCGACCTGGCTCAATGGTAACCGAAACTCTAGAAAATGGGTTTTTGATACCAATAGACACATCAAAAGAATCAGATTTTAATGCTGAATTCAAATATATAACTTTCATCAAGTTTAGTCCGACCCATCAAAAATTGGCTGAAAATTTGGCTGATTTTTAGAAAAAAAGGTTATAGAACCTTAATGAAAATCACACCATCATATTCAGCGTATCAGAGAACCCTACTGTAGAGGTTTCAAGCTCCTATCTACAAAAATGTGGAATTTTGCAATTTTTGCCAGAAGAAAGATCACGGATGCGTGTTTATTTGTTTTTTTATTGTTTTTTTCCCAGGGGCGATCGTATCGACCCAGTGGTCCTAGAATATCGTGGGAGGACTCATTGGAATGGAAATTAAAAGTTCTAGTGCCCTTTTTAAGTGACCGAAAAAATGGAGGGCAACTAGGTCCCCTCCCACGCTCATTTTTTTCCCAAAGTCATCTGATCAAAATTTTGAGATAGCCATTTTGTTCAGCATGGTTGAAAATATGATAACTATGTCCTTTAGGATGACTTAATCCCCCGAAGTCCCCGGGGGGAGGGCTGAAAGCTATGAACTTTACCCAATGTTAACATATAGTATTGGTTATTAGGAAGTATACAGACGTTTTCAGGGGGATTTTTTCTGGTGGTAGGGGGTGGGTGGTGGGGGGTTATGTGGAAAGATCTTTCCATGAAGGAAGTTTTCATGGGGAAGGGACATTGCTATGAAGGGGGCGCCGGATTTCCCAGCATTATTTAAAAAAAAAGATCAGAAATTAAATATAAAAAAAACAAGTTTTCCAACTAAAAATAAGGAGTAACATCAAAACTTAAAACGAACAGAAAATATTAGGTGTATGATTGGGTTCACCCCCTAGTCAATACCTCGCTCTTTAAGCCAAAGATTTTTAGTACTTTCATAAGAGCTATTTATTCTAAATAACGGCCTTTGTGATTAAGGGTCATTTTTAAAGAATTGGAACAAAATTCGAACTTTAGCAGGTATTGACTAAAGATCTTCGAAAGAGCGAGGTGTTGACTAGGGGGCGAGCCCCCTAGTATACGTATTAAAAATATATGAATAGAGAAGTTTGTTACGTAAGTTACGTATATTTATTACTAATAAAAACGTTCGTAAATAAAATTAAACAAGTTTCGAGAAGGCCATTTAACCAGATAAAAGTAAAATTAATATGCAAATTTTGTTTTAATTATTCATGTACGGTGAGCCAAAATCAAAACCTGCATTAATTCAAAAACGTTCAAAAATTAAATAAAAAAAAACAAGTTTTTTTGACTGAAAGTAAGGAACGACGTTAAAACTTAAAACGAACAGAAATTATTCGGTATATGAAAGGGGCTGTCCCCTCCTCATCTCCTCGCTCTTTACGCTAAAGTTTGACTTTCTCACAACTCTTATTTTTTTTAAACAATAAAAAACTTTAGCGTAAAGAGCGAGGCGTTGAGGAGGGGACAGCCCCTTTCATATACCGAATAATTTCTGTTCGTTTTAAGTTTTAACGTCGTTCCTTACTTTCAGTTAAAAAAACTTGTTTTTTTTTATTTAATGTCTAAAAGGAGTCATCTGTTGATGCTTTGCTTTAAATTTGTTCAAGTGATTAACCGTTCATTTACGAATAGCCAGTTGTTATATTATGTACTTGTTTTTTTTACAAAAAACTTGTTTTTTTTTTATTTAATGTCTAAAAGGAGTCATCTGTTGATGCTTTGCTTTAAATTTGTTCAAGTGATTAGCCGTTCATTTACGAATAGCCAGTTGTTATATTATGTACTTGTTTTTTTTTACAAAAAACTTGTTTTTTTTATTTAATGTCTAAAAGGAGTTATCTGTTGATGCTTTGCTTTAAATTTGTTCAAGTGATTAACCGTTCATTTACGAATAGCCAGTTGTTATATTATGTACTTGTTTTTTTTTACAAAAACTTGTTTTTTTTATTTAATGTCTAAAAGGAGTCATCTGTTGATGCTTTGCTTTAAATTTGTTCAAGTGATTAACCGTTTATTTACGAATAGCCAGTTGTTATATTATGTACTTGTTTTTTTTACAAAAAACTTGTTTTTTTTTATTTAATGTCTAAAAGGAGTCATCTGTTGATGCTTTGCTTTAAATTTGTTCAAGTGATTAACCGTTCATTTACGAATAGCCAGTTGTTATATTATGTACTTGTTTTTTTTTACAAAAACTTGTTTTTTTTTATTTAATGTCTAAAAGGAGTCATCTGTTGATGCTTTGCTTTAAATTTGTTCAAGTGATTAACCGTTCATTTACGAATAGCCAGTTGTTATATTATGTACTTGTTTTTTTTACAAAAAACTTGTTTTTTTTATTTAATGTCTAAAAGGAGTCATCTGTTGATGCTTTGCTTTAAATTTGTTCAAGTGATTAACCGTTCATTTACGAATAGCCAGTTGTTATATTATGTACTTGTTTTTTTTACAAAAAACTTGTTTTTTTTTTATTTAATGTCTAAAAGGAGTCATCTGTTGATGCTTTGCTTTAAATTTGTTCAAGTGATTAACCGTTCATTTACGAATAGCCAGTTGTTATATTATGTACTTGTTTTTTTTACAAAAAACTTGTTTTTTTTATTTAATGTCTAAAAGGAGTCATCTGTTGATGCTTTGCTTTAAATTTGTTCAAGTGATTAACCGTTCATTTACGAATAGCCAGTTGTTATATTATGTACTTTTTTTTTTACAAAAAACTTGTTTTTTTTTATTTAATGTCTAAAAGGAGTCATCTGTTGATGCTTTGCTTTAAATTTGTTCAAGTGATTAACCGTTTATTTACGAATAGCCAGTTGTTACATTATGTACTTGTTTTTTTTACAAAAAACTTGTTTTTTTTTATTTAATGTCTAAAAGGAGTCATCTGTTGATGCTTTGCTTTAAATTTGTTCAAGTGATTAACCGTTCATTTACGAATAGCCAGTTGTTATATTATGTACTTGTTTTTTTTTACAAAAAACTTGTTTTTTTTATTTAATGTCTAAAAGGAGTCATCTGTTGATGCTTTGCTTTAAATTTGTTCAAGTGATTAACCGTTCATTTACGAATAGCCAGTTGTTATATTATGTACTTGTTTTTTTTTTTTACAAAAAACTTGTTTTTTTTATTTAATGTCTAAAAGGAGTCATCTGTTGATGCTTTGCTTTAAATTTGTTCAAGTGATTAACCGTTCATTTACGAATAGCCAGTTGTTATATTATGTACTTGTTTTTTTTACAAAAAACTTGTTTTTTTTATTTTATGTCTAAAAGGAGTCATCTGTTGATGCTTTGCTTTAAATTTGTTCAAGTGATTAACCGTTCATTTACGAATAGCCAGTTGTTATATTATGTACTTGTTTTTTTTACAAAAAACTTGTTTTTTTTATTTAATGTCTAAAAGGAGTCATCTGTTGATGCTTTGCTTTAAATTTGTTCAACTGATTAACCGTTCATTTACGAATAGCCAGTTGTTATATTATGTACTTGTTTTTTTTACAAAAAACTTGTTTTTTTTATTTTATGTCTAAAAGGAGTCATCTGTTGATGCTTTGCTTTAAATTTGTTCAAGTGATTAACCGTTCATTTACGAATAGCCAGTTGTTATATTATGTACTTGTTTTTTTTTACAAAAAACTTGTTTTTTTTATTTAATGTCTAAAAGGAGTCATCTGTTGATGCTTTGCTTTAAATTTGTTCAAGTGATTAACCGTTCATTTACGAAAAGCCAGTTGTTATATTATGTACTTACGCGTTCACTTTTGAAATTATCGGAGAATAGACGTCAGCTTTGCTGAATCAAAAGGATGAAAGTGGAGATAATTTCATGCTATTAAGGAGCTTGTGAGTGAAAATCTGGTTTTCTCTATTCCTTGACGGTTTAAAGAAGGCAAATTCAATTAACCACTTGAGAGGGGTGTCCGCAATCATTGAAGTCAAATAGGCATGCAGGTCATCATAAGTCACCCTCACAGACACCGAAAAGGGGTTCAAGTTTAAAATTGTTTTGGGGATATCTTCTCTAAGATAATTTCTTAATCCACATTGGCCTGCCCTAATGTGAGACAAGGAAACAATCAAAAATGAGACCTTTAAGGCCAAACGAGAATACTGAACAAACAAACAAAGTGAATATTTCGAGAGGACAACCGACTCTCTTCTTCAGTGGGAAACGAAATAATATATTCAAGGAAAGTGCCGAAGAAAACAACCAACAAAATAAACGTGAAAAGTCAATATGAAAAATAACAAATAATAAAAAAAATTAAAAGATGAATAAAATTCAATAAAAGCCAAAAAATTTACAAGAAATAAAACCAAATACCTAACAACCATAAAGCGAGTCATTCGCCAATATCCGGGATTTGCACGAAATTCAAAAAATTATGAACTGCCATCGACTGATACTAGCGAACAACCGAGAAATAAAAGAAAATATTCATTCACTCAAAACGAACAAGCAATTAAATAAGTTGGAGAAGTATGACATCTGATTTCTGATTTTAATTATTGCATTCCTTGCAGAAACCCTTTGAGACCTAAGGGGTTGTTGATGTGCTTGATTATATGATTGGGAAAGTGGTTCAAGGTTTATTTCAGGGATTACTGAACTATCGGCTTCTCTTTTGAAGAACCGAAATATGACTCGTTTATTCTTCAATCACCGGAATCTCTGTTCAAAGCTAGACCTAAATGTTAGTATTGAAAAATTTCTGGCACTTCCCTGTAGTTCTGGACAATACTTTTGTCATGAGAAATTAAACTAGCTTGGTTGTATAAAATAGTATGCTCCGGAAAATCAAAGATTTGTTCTGCAAGGGCAGAGTCAAAATTTTCCGGTTTTTTTTCGCTTTTTAAGGGGGTTATCAATCGAGGGAGAGTGTTGATTTAATCTATCCGTTAGCCGTTGGCGATTTGTTCTGATGTACCAAAGACCATACGAGCATGGAATTCTGTAGACACCAGTTTTGACCTTTTGGGATAGGGTCTTTACCTTGATAAATTTGGGAATTGATAGTTTTACTGGGTCTAAAATAAGTGTACATGTTATTTTTCTTTAGATCTTTGGAAATGTGTTCCAAAGCCTCTTTTACGTACGGGAGATCTTTTCCCTTTGATTTGTGTTAACTGTGTCACCATCTGATAGCTTTTTGATACGTTTTTTAATTACAAAATTCATTAAACTAATTGGAAAACCATTCCCAAATAAAACATCCCTAAGGTGGTCGACCTCTGAGAAGTGATCACTCCTCTTTTAACGGTAGGAGAATGATTAAAGGAACAGTTTAGGTAACGGTCACTATGTGTAGGTTTTCTATAGACTCCGAACTCTAAACATGTATTATTTCGGTGCACCGGAATATCCAAGAAAGGAAGACGCCTATCTACCTTTGGCTGCTGAGAAAATTTGAGTTTTGGATCCAAGGAGTTAAGCAAGTGAAGGAAAGACCCCAAAGATTCTTGACCATGCTCCTATGAATAAAATAATCTCATCTTTAAAACGACCCCAGAATTCAGGTTTACAAAGACTTTATGAAATAGCCCTTTCTTCAATGTCTTCCATGAAAATATCAGTCTCTATTGGTGAAAAGGGGTGCCCATTGGAAGCCCTTATTTCTGTTTATAAAAAATTGCTTGTATAATGGAAATTAATTTGATAAACTTTTTCTACAAAATAAGTTTTTCAAAGAAAAGTAAAGAACTCCATTACACAAAAAATGAACAAAAATAAGATCAAATAATCTACCAAGCGTGAAACTACCACAAATCAGCATTGATAAATAAGTGAAACCCAAAACGAACAGAAATTACAATAATTAACCGAGTCAAACTCAAAACGAGCAGAAATTAACATAAGTGGGATGCAAAACCCCTATGCCTTCCCAAGGCCAGAACAAAGTTTGCACTTTACTGAAAAAATATAAATGTTTTTACTTTTATAACTTTAATAAATCAAATAATATTAACATTTTGATTACTAAATATGAGTATATGTATATTAAACTGACTATGCGCATTCATTTGTATTTTTTCAGTAAAGTGCAAATTTTGTTCTGACCTTGGGAAGGCATAGGAGTTTTGCTCCCAACTTAAGTTAATTTCTGCTCGTTTTGAGTTTGACTCGGTTAATTATTGTAATTTCTGTTCGTTTTGGGTTTCATTTATTTATCAATTCTGATTTGTGGTAGTTTCAAGCTTGGTAGATTATTTGATTTTATTTTTGCTCATCTTTGCTTAATGGAGCTCTTTACTTTTCTTTGAAAAACTTATTTTGTCGAAAAAGCTTTATAAATTAATTTCTGTTCGTTTTATATTGACATAGTCTTTTCAGGGAAAAAGAAAATAATACTTTAAATCTTTTCGTTTTTTAAGACTTTATAGTGTGGCCTGCTATTTGTATGCTGGAGAAAAATTTTCAGCAATTTTTAACAACATACACCCTTTTAAAAATCTGTACACAAATAGTACTGTTTAATTTAGTTTCATGCCTCCTCCAGTTGGCCTGAAATGGAAAACTTGATAACATTCGCAAAAATATCTGTTCACTTTCTTTGATAGCTTGGATACACTTACGCTATTTTGATTTGGTTAGGTTTTAAGATCAGAAATAGGAGGGTTGGCGTGGGAGGGTGGGAGTGGAAAGGGGATTAGTTGCCCTCAAATCAATTTCCACTATTAAAAAGGGCATCGGCCCCTTTATATTTTCAATCGAATGAGCCCTTTCCGAAGTTCCCACGACAACTCCTTCGATACGAAGTGCCCTGGCCTAAACAACAACAACAACAAAAAATAATACATTATAGCCACATCGATCTTTACTATAAAAATGTCAAGCCTTCCAATCACTTTCGACTATTAAAAAGGGCACTAGGCCTTTCGATTTCCAATCAAATGACACCTTTTGGAAACGACAACGCTTTCTATAAATACCTTATATGCCCCCAGGGCATTAATTACAACCCTTACCCTAAGGTCTGTTACGGTGGTTGTCATCCTCTAAGACCGAATTTCCAGAACTTACAACTACGTTAAACAACATGGCTATCTCAAAATTTTGATTGGATGTGTTTGGGGAAATGGTGGGCGTGAGAAGGGTGTTAGTTGCCTTCCAATCACTTTCGACTCTTAAAAAGGGCACAAGCCACTCCAATTTCCAATTAAATGAGCGCTTTTTGAAGTTTCTACGACAAATTCTTCGATACGAAGTGCCCTGCTCTAAAGGAAACAATTAATAAATGATACATTGTGCCAACATCGTTCTTACATGCCCCCAGGGCATAACTTAAAACCCTTGCCCTAAGGGTTGTTGGGGAGTGTCCTTCTCTTTAGATAGTCCCCGTTTCTTGTCTCGTTCTCGAGTGTCCCCGTTCTTTACTTAGGCAGAGCGATTGTGCTGCCTATGATTCATACAACAACTTTCTATATAAACCTTATATAACCCCAGGGCATAACTTACAACCCTTGCACTGAGGTCTCTGACGGGGTTATCATCCTAAAAGACCTAACTTCCAGAACCTTCAACTATGTTGAACAAAATGGATATCTCAAATTTTTGATTGGATGTGTTTTGGAAAATGGTGGGCGTGAGAGAGGCGTTAGTCGCTATTCAATCATTTTCAACTAATAAAAAAGGCACTAGCCGTTTCAATTTCCGATTAAATGACCCTTTTGAAGTTTCTACGACAACGCTTTCAATAAAAACTTTGTGTGCTCCATGGCATAACTTACGACCCTTTCCCTGAGGGCTGTAGGGGGAGGGGTTGTCATCCTTAAAGACCTAATTTCCAAAACTGCAACGACGTTAAATAAAATGGCTATCTAAAAATTCTGATTGGATGTGTGCCCTCAAATCACTTTTGACTATTAAAAAGGGTACTATCCCTTTGAATTTCAAATCGAATGAGCCCTTTTTCAAGTTTCTACGACAAAGATTTCAATAAAAAACCTTATATGCCCCCAGGGCATAACTTATAATCCTTGTCCTGGGGGTTGTGGGGGAGTGTCCTCCTCAAAAAAATATTTTCTATCTGAAAATCAACTACGCTGAACAAAATGGTTATCTCAAAATTTTTATTAGATGTGTTCGGTGAAATGATTGGCGTGGGGGGGGGAGCTTGTGGCCCTCCAATCACTTTCGACTATTAAAAAGAGCACTAACCCTTTGAATTTCCAAGCGAATGAGCTTTTTTGAAGTTTTTGCGACAACACCTTCTTTAAAAACCTTATATGCCCCCAGGGCATAACTTAAAACCCTTGCCCTGAGGGCTGTATGGGAGTGTCTTCCTCAAAAACATATTTTCTTACTGGAAATCAACTACGCTGAACAAAATGGCTATCTCAAAATTTTGATTGGATGTGTTTGGGGAAATGATAGGCGTGGGGGGGAGGCTTGTGGCCCTCCAATCACTTTAGACTATTAAAAAGGGCACTAGCCCTTTGAATTTCCAATCGCATGAGCTTTTTTTGAAGTTTCTGCGACAACACCTTCCATAAAAAACCTTTATTTGCCCCCAGGGCATAACTTAAAACGCTTGCCCTGAGGGTTTTGGGGGAGTGTCCTCCTCAAAAACATATTTTCTATCCGGAAATCAACTACGCTAAACAAAGTGGCTATCTCAAAATTTCGATTGGATGTGTTTGGGGGAATGATGGGCGCCAGGGGGGCTAGTTGCCCTCCAATTACTTTCGACTATTAAACAAGGTACTAGCCCTTTGAATTTCCGATCGAGTGAGCCTGTTTTGCAGTTTCTACGACAACGCCTTCTATAAAAAACCTTAAATGTCTCCAGGGCATAACTTAAAACCCTTACTTTGAGGGTTGTGGGAGAGTTTCCTCCTCCAAAGTATATTTTCTATCTGGAAATCAACCACGCTGAACAAAATGGCTATCTCAAAATTGTTATTGGATGTGTTTAGGGGAATGATGGGCGTGGGGGGCTAGTTGCCCTCCAATCACTTTCGACTATTAAACAAGGTACTAGCCCTTCGAATTTCCAATCGAATGAGCCTGTTTTGAAGTTTCTACGACAACGCCTTTTATAAAAACCTTATATGCCCCCAGGACATAACCTAAAACTCTTGCCCTGAGGGCTGTGGGGGAGTGTCCTCCTCAAAAACATATTTTCTTACTGGAAATCAACTACGCTGAACAAAATGGCTATCTCGAAATTTTTATTGGATTTGTTGGGGGAATGATGGGCGTGGGGAGGATAGTTGCCCTCCAATTAGTTTTGACTATTAAAAAGGGACCTAGAACTCTCGATTTCCAATTGAATGAGCCCCTTTTGAAGTCTCTAAAACGACCCTTTGCATATGAAGTGCCCTACTCTAAAGTAAAAAAATAATATATGGTACATTGTGCCAACATTGTTCTTATATGCCCTCAGGGCATAACTTAAAACCCTTGCCCTGAGGGTTGTGGGGGAGTGTCTTCCTCAAAAACATATTTTCTTACTGGAAATCAACTACGCTGAACAAAATGGCTATCTCGAAATTTTGATTGGATGCGTTTGGGGGAATGATGGGCGTGGGGGGGGGCTAGTTGTTCTTTAATCACTTTCGACTATTAAAAAGGGCACTAGCCACTCAAACTTCCAATCGAATGAGCCGTTTTCGAAGTTTCTACGACAACTCCTTCGATACGAAGAGCTCGGGTATGGAGAAAAAAAAACAAAAAAAAACACATTGTGGCCACATTGTTTTTTACTTAGGCAGCGCTAGCGCGCTGCCTATGATAAAAAGAAATGCTGATGCACAAGGCTGAAAGTGAAAGAAGTGTCTGATTCGAAAGTGTAGATTTTTCTGATATAGATGGGCTAGAATTGAGTTTATGCTCCAAAATGAGTTCGGCCTTTTGGGGATCACAATTGGTATATGTTGAATCCGCATCAAAACTGCCAATTCTTGTATTTGGTTTAACCGAAACTTGCCTTATCCTGGAAACGAAATCAGCGGAATTTTTAATATAGGATTTTTGAGCGTGAATTAGTGGGCGAAATACAACTAAAAAGAATTTTCCAATTTTTGCTGTAGGAGAATTAAATGAGGAAATAATAGGTCGAAGTGGATTACCGGGCTTATGAATCTTAGGAAGACCATAAAAACGAGGAGATGTGCAGCCACGTGGGTAAAACCTTTTTCACAATTGATCTTTGATGTCACCTTTCCTCTTTAAATACGAAAGCTTTTTTCGGACTTCCTGGACAAATTTTTCTGTGGGATCGGTAGCTAATTGTTCATATGTGTTAGAATCAATTAAATTTCTCTGCCTTTTTTCCCGTAATCATCTGAATCCAATACAACAACAGTATTGCCTTTATCTGCTTTAGTAACAATCCTGGAATTATCTTTATGTAGCGATCGTAATATTGAGTGTTCATATATTCTAAGACTTTTTAATTTTGGATCGTGAACAGAAGGCGAATCCAATAAGGTTTCAACAAAATGTGCTCTGACCTCATCAATCTCTCCAACCTCCGCACAAGAGTTATGAAATGCCCCTTATGTGTTCGCGACAATTTCACTATAAGATATTTTTGAGGGGGCTATTGAAAATTTTAATCCTTTCTACAGAACCTGATTTTTCTCTGTTGTAAGGGTTTTGTTTTAAGTTAATGAGTGTTTTCTTTTATTTTTCATTTGCTCGCTAGTATCCATCGATGGCAGTTCATAATTTTTTGATTTTTGTGTAAATCGCGGATATTGGCGAATGACTCGCTTTATGGTTGTTAGGTATTTGTTTTTAATTCTTGTAAATTTTTTGGCTTTCATGAATTTTATGCATCTTATAATTTTTTGTTTTTTTCATTGTTTTTCTCACATTGACTTTCCGCGTTTAATTTGTTGGTTTTTTTTTCTTCGGCACTTTCCTTGAATATATTATTTCGTTTCGCGCTGAAGAAGAGAGGCGGTTGTCCTCTCAAAATTTTCGCTTTGTTTGTTTATTCAGTATTCTTGTTTGGCCTTAAAAACCCTATTTTTGATTGGTTCCTTTTCTTACATACCTTCTCTTTCACATAATTTGCTATTTTTTTTTTTTTTTTTTTTTTTTTTGTTATTTTCTCCTTGCATGTCATTTTTGAACCCCCAGAAATACCCAGACGAAAGCCATAATTGGAAACAAAATTAGTAATTCAAACCACCTTCTTGACATTCCACTTCTGCAGAACAAGTGTGAAGTCAAAATAAAGGGTAACGCATATCATTTATGTATCTTGCCTTCTTTTATTGACATACTTTACAATGATGTAATAAAAAACAGTTTTTAACGTTTGAATGCTGCTTGAGTTGAAAATACCTAAGAAAACTGACACTAAAACTATTAAGTAAAAAACAGGAATCATTGCCATTATGAAAATGGCCACATAATTACTAATTATTTAGCGAGAAAAGTTACAATGTTGGAACAAAAGGACAATCTCAAATAGCAACAATTTTGATTTAATGATAATATGAATGCCATTATTTCGTGTTTTATAGTTTAATTATAAGCCTGGTCTTTCATCATATCCAGCGTTTTCTAAATAAATTTTTCACGTACCTGGAGGCCATCAAACCTAGCCTACGATCATGAAAATCTTTTTCAGGGCTCATTTGAACTCGAAGTACAAAGTCAACGAACTGTTAATATCATGTTGTGCTCGGCAGTGCCTTTTGTGAGTGCCGTTAGTGTCTGATCTGGGCCTTTTAATATCGGATTGGAATTCAATCATACGGATTGAAAATCTGAAGTATCTTTGATATTCTTTAGGGCCGAAGCCATCTGACTCCCATCGTCTAAATACCTTTGTTTATACACGCATCTTAATCCGACATTGTATCAAAATTATCTTTTCATGTTCTATTTTCTGTAACCGTTACTTTGTTTAAATAAAAATGAATATTTCTGTTGTTTTGTAGAAAAAAAAAAAAACAAAAACAAGAAGAAACCTGATATCACGAATCGATAAAGCCGGATTTGTTTCTAAATTTTTTGTCCATTTTGATATAAATATTTAGTTGCCGAAAAAGAGCGCCGTTCATAATTGGTCCTTCCACAAGGAAGCGAGGGAAAATTTGAATTTGAATTATTAAACAAGCATGATTGCTACTTCAGCTGGAAATGTAGTCAAGCTGTGGAAAGATGATTCCCTTAGAACTTGCATTAAAACCGAAAAATGTTAGTTTATGCCTTAAATATTGTAATTTACTGGAAATTATACTTACTTTTAAGTATTTGAGCCTGCTTGAAATAGCCTAGGCTAGCTAGTGAATTTATGGTAAGGCCAGGATAGAAAAAAGATTACACCTCATGTAATCACTATTTTCACATTTGTGTTACAGACACCCCCCAGGGGGATGAGATATGACCCTAGGCTGATTCCTTGTTTTGCACACTGGAGAAAGAAACATCCAATGCTGAATCTGTTTGACTCCATCATTAGTAGGCTGTTGATAGTTATTTATGTCCTAGCCTATATGATAGCCTATACAAAAAAAGACTATCAGTATTTGTACAGCCAAGTAACATGGTTTCACTTAGGGTAAAACCTCTAGTACTTAGCCAGTGCATAATCTTACACATATAGGCTATCCTTATTGAAAAGTAGCCTATATTTTCTATGCATACACAACAGGTGCTGGTAAAATTCTAGACAAGTATTTTTTACTATCTTGGAAAGGGGTTATGCTAGGAAAATGAAACTTTCAGTAATGAATCCAGTGCCAAAACACTCCAGGAAGGTATTGCCTGGCTAGCCTACTAGCCTATGTTAAACATCTTCTGATTTCTAAGTCTTAGAAATTTACCTGCTTGAGAGGTGTTTTGAAATTTTGACAAAGTGATTTTATACCTAATTTATCAGTTTCTAGCCTAGTTTCTTTTTCTCTGGTTTTAGTTTTGAAAATGCAATTTCTGTTATTTGAGTGGAATTTTAAGCCAAATAAATTTTTTTTTTATTCTTCTAAATTTAGGTAATTTAGTTCAAGAGTTTTTGGATTTTGTGCAAATTGCTGGATATTGGTGAATGACTTGCTTTTGTGGTTGTTAGGTATTTGGTTTTAATTTATCTAATTTAGGATTTTATTCATCTTTTAATTTTTGCTTTTCATTGGTTTGTTTTTTCACATTTCAATTTCAATTTTTCACATTTCAATTTTTTCACATTTCACATTTTAATTTTCCTTGAATATTAAGGTTCAGTTACAAGAAATACTCAAAACTACCTTAAAACAACCATAAATACTTATTTATCTAATTCCTAAAACTTTCTGGTTGATTCTCTCACTTCCCCTATTAATGGATAAACATACAGTCTACTATATATATTCAAACTACTTATATATTTTTTAAACTGTTTTTATATTTTAGCTGTTCTAAATTATAGGAGGATTATTTATAATGGACTGTATATTTATCCATCAGAGGAGAGGGTTAAGCAAAGCCCTGCACTTTCAATATTGAGATAAGAAAGTATTTATAGTTGTTTTAAAGTAATTTTCAGAATCTTTGGTATGTTAGTTATTTTCTGCTGGTAATTAATAAGGAACAAGGTGTCACTATAAGGGCTCAAAATAAAATTGCAAAGAAATCAATTAGTATTTTTGGTAAGAGTAAAAAAACAGACATTGAGCAGTGTATTTATATTCTACCAAGCCAAATCATGGTAAAAAAAAAATCAAAATTTGCCAGAAAAGGGTAGGTATAACTTACAGGAACAGTGCCTCTTACTAGGATATCATATCCTGTTGTGGCACTCTCTAATCTTGGCTCTACATACTGCACCTAGTGCACAAAGTCATATCACTTTTGTATGTTATGTAGAATGAATAAACACTTCTTTCTGTAGATGCTTGTCAAGACGGTTTTTGAAGCTGTTTAGAGTTGGTGCTGACACTACTTCTTTGGGTAATGAGTTCCAGTCTTTAACTGCTCTAACTGACCAGAAAGAAGATCTCTGTCTAGTTGATGTTGTCTGTTTCTCTGTCTAGTTGATGTTGTCTGTTTCTGGATTTTTGCAAAATTACCCCTAGTATAGACATTTGTCTGACTACAGAAGAATTTGTCAAACTTGGTTCTATCTAGATCCTTTCTTGATTTGTAAATCTGGATCAGGTCCCCTCTTTTTCTTCTATAGTTTAGGCTTGGTAGCTTCATTTGTTTCAGGCACTCTTCAAATGGCATCTCTTTTAGTCCAGGGAGTTGTTTAGTAGCATGTCTCTGCACCTTCTCAATTTTGATAGCATTGCCAATGTATGAGGGACCCCAGACTATGTTTCCATACTCAAAGGTTGGTTGCACAAGAGCTTTGTAGAGTCTGGTGAAGGTATTAGTGTATAAATGCTGGAAAAACTGCCTGATTAGACCAACCAGCCTGCTTGCCTTATTTGCAATGAGATCTGTGTGTTGGTGGAATTTCAGCCCTGAGTCTATAAAGATCCCCAAGTCTCTTTCACAATCAGTGTGTGATATGACTGAGACAGTGTTTGGTTTTGCTAATGTAAGGGTGTCATTGATGTTTTTTGGCTTGGGTCCAATCCATAATGTCTTGCAATTTTAGCATTGAAGCTTAATCCTAGGCTCTCAAGATTCCTATTCAACATGTTAATCTTGCTCTGCAGGATGGTTACATCTTCTTGTTTTGCCACTGGCCTAAAAAGCTTTGTGTTGTCTGCAAAGAACTTGATGCAGCTGATGATATCCTCAATTATGCTATTTATGTGAAGGATGAAGAGTAGTGGCCCTATTACGCTCCCCTGGACAATGCCACTTGGTACACTAGCTTTTGATGACAATGTGTCTTCCACTTTAACAATCTGGCTACAGTCAAGTATAATCTGCTTACTTATACCAAAGGTACAAAGTCATGAGAGTAGGGTGCTATGGGGGACTTTGTCAAAGGCCTTTTCAATGTCTAACAGAACCACCAGAATACTCAGGCCACTTTCCAGGGCTGTTGTCCACTTGTCCAAAACTTCCAGGAGCTGATTTGTGCAGTTGCTTCTTGGTATGAAGCCAAACTGTTTTGCACTAATCAGTTGAATTTCAGATACAAAATTCATAATCTTGTTGTGGACTAATTTTTCCATAATCTTGAAGAGCTGGGAAGTTAGGGTTATTGGCCCATAGTTGGAGGCACTGCATTTGTCCCCCTTCTTATATATTGGCACAATATTAGCTTGTTTCCATTTAGCTGGGACTCTACCATGCTGTAGGGATGTATCAAACAGGTGAGTAAGTGGCTCTGCTAGTTCTTCAGCTGCAATATTCAGCCACCCAGCTGCTATACCATAGGGTCCAGGTGATTTGTTTGGATCTATTTCCCTGAGTAGTTTGAGCACATCACCTTGCCCAACCTTGGTTTCCTTCATCTGGGGTCGATTTGTTGGACTTACAGGGCTGTCAGTAGTAGTGCTGGCTTCTGGGGATTTGGTAGTGTATACTAAGCTAAAGAACTGGCTCAGTACTTCTGCTTTTTCAGCTGGGGTGGTCGCTTTATTGCCATTTTCTTGCTTCAGGTCAGGGATTCCAGTTCTACTTGTGAACTTTTTGTTGATGTGTTTCCAAAAAATTTTCTGGTTGGTTTTTGCCTTGCCTGCAACATACTGTTCCTGCTCCTTTTCAACTTTTCTGGATTCACTGGGGACTTTATTGCTAGCTTGTTTGTTCTCCTTGCTCCTGAATTTTCTTAATTTCTTAAACTTCCTTTGTTTAATGTTAATCAGTTGCTTCATATTGGGGTCTAATTTTGGTTGAGTTTTGGGGACTGTTTTCTTGCTAGTGACTGAGCAGCAAGCAGCTGCTGTTTTGATGATGTCAGTGACTAGTTGTAGCTGATTGTTTACATCATCTCAAGCCTCATGCATTCCCAATCTACACTTTGCATCATGCTCTTTTACTTAGCTGCATCTAGCCTGGTCATGGTCTTCTTTGTATATTTATTTGGCTTTGCTGAGTTTAGTATATTTAATTTATTTTGTGTCTTATTTCTGTGTACCATAAACTAACTCTGGAATCATAGGGTCAGCTATGCCCAGGTTAGAACTAGTAGCATAGCTTCTCTTGACCTCTTTTTGGGTGTGGCACATAGAATAAATTGAATAACATAAGTATTAAAATAAAAATATATTGAATATATTTTTGATGGGATAGGATTGACCTGATTAATACATTCCATATTATGAAGGGTGTTAATAATGTGGACTGGGCTGATTTCTTCAAACTTAGTCATTACTCAGCCACTCAATAAAACTTGTATAAACTGTATCAGCCACAAGTGCACAATAAAATAGGTCAATGTAGCTTTGTTAACCATGCAACAAAACTTTGGAATAGTCTACCTGATACTGTAGTTTCTATTTGAACAGTGCAATCATTTAAGAGTGCTCTTGTTGAAACTGAGTTCTATGAAAAACAATTTCTGCAATATAGTTGTTGCATAGTTGTTTTACTGATGAATATTTTTTTTTTTTTATTTTTCGTTTTGTGTTTTGCAGTGTTGCTGTTTGAGCTGTTATTTTTTGTATTTGTTATGCAACAAGCCTATGGCTTCCTCCTCTATTGAATAAAATAAATAATGTTAGTAATCTTGCTGCAAGATTCCTTTTCTGAGCTAAATACTACAATAACAAAAAATTTATGTCTTCAATTCCTTATTAACTGCTCTTTCAAAATATAATAGATACTACTCTGCAGATGTATCTCCCCCCCCCTCCAAATGCCTGGAAACTTCCTTGGGCTGTATGTACAAAATTTTGCTAGTTATTTTGGTTTTAATTATTTTTTTTACTAATCTCTCATCAACAGTGTTAGTTCATGATGCCAATCTGAAAACAAAAATAAATTAGAAAACTTTTATATGTAGCCTAGGGTTATACAAAGACATATAGCCCTATCACCACTATAGCAGAGATGTTTTTTTTTTTAACTTGTCTCTACTATGCAAATTAGCAAAAAGTTAAAAATATTCATAGAATTCCATTCCAAAAAGCCAAAGTAAATTGCCAATTATTAGCTAGAGTTTCATTTTGCTACCAATTGCAACCATATTGAGGAATGGTTAATATTGTTTTTACTGCAGCTTAGTTAAGTAGCATTGAGCAATGCTACTTGACAAAGTAGCCTCAATATTTCCTCAATGTTACAGCATTGAGGAAATATTTTGTGAAAGTATTCCTATAATCAGAAAAAAGTATGTGCTGAAGTAGTAATGCTCCTGCAGAACTGTTATATTCATTTGTTGAAGAATTTGGAAATTATAATTTGCTTTGAGTGTTGGAAGTGAAAATTGTGTCACTTTGGTAGATATTATAGGCTAAGCCACCTGGGCTATGTAAATTTTTTTCTGCTCCTTTAATTGAGATTGAAAAATTATTAAAGCATTGGCTGAAAAGCCATAATTTACCCTAGAACAGTTAAATATTTTTTTTTTTTTTTTTTTTGGTGCTTGTCTCACCATATTATCATGTTTTATTTTTCAGTGTTTTTTTTTTTACTCTTGTCTGTCTGAATCTAATTGACGCATTTCATACAGATGCTTACCAAGAAAAGTCCAAAAATGGGATAGTATAACAAGCTATAGCACCATCATAGATCATCTGTATAGGCAAGGTTTATATATTTATTTTATTTATTTCCCTCAAAATTGAGGAGTATATAAAATACAAAAATATGTGTATATGTGAGAGAGCATGTCTCTTTAGTCTCACACCTAAAACTAACTGTTATATGCATCTTTATTTCTTTCTCATTGAACTGAATATCTATACACAACACATATCAACTCTAGTAATTATCAAATAGTCTTCTTCTTGAAATTTTGAGAATATTGTTAAACCCTTTTTAGGCCCCTTCTAAATTAAATTACTGCATGTACTGATGTTTTAAATGTATTATAATTTTTTTTACAGCTGCTAAGAATGTTCAGTGTTTGGCATGGTGTGGACAAAAATTTGGTTATCTTCAGGATGAATCTGTTCACTTTCTAAACAATCAAGAAGAGCCCCATATGTTTGAAAAATTGGTATCTCTAATTTAATGATATAGTTTTGTGTTTTTTAGTTTGTTTTCAAGGTGTTGTTGCATTTTTACAAGACTAAAGGTCATTGTAACTATTGTAGTCTTGTAATGGAACCAAAATAAGGGTGTCAAGCTTTTTGCTGACATGTTTTTTATTAGTATTCAGTAATTAGTGAAAAACAGCTATTATGTTTAACAAAAAAAAATGTTTTGTCTAGTTGTCTTTAGAACAAGGCTAAGGCTAATAGAAAATAGTTAATATGCTCTAAATTCAAGCACTGTTTGCAATGATTTTATTGTATTTTCGAAATTTCACTTTTTTATCAACCAAATGAAGTTAATCCCCTATGTTGCAATATTAATGTCAATGTCAATTTATGATTTTCATATGTTTCCAGGATATTTTGTTGTATTGTCCAACTATAATCCACTAGCATTTGTTTGACTCCACTTGTCTTGATATGGTTTTCTATTGTAGAAATGTCTTAGTATTCTTTTACTGTGGTCATTGCTAGTGCTGTCCCAAATGTTCAGGAAAGATATCTAAGTTTGAATGTTGAAAGCATATTTTCAATGAAAAATTATTGCTGAAAGCCCCATAAGTAGATAAAATCTCTGTAACTATGCTTTTATAGTCACTTGATCTTTGATTTCCAGGAAAATTGAAAGTCACTTTCATGAAAGACTTTCATAATGATTTTTTCAATAGGGTAAAGGTACCAAGTGATTTGACAGTCTTTGTAAAAAACCAGCTTTTCTACTCCTGAAGTCCTAATTTAAAGACTTTTGGTTTGAAAAGGGTTTCAGTATGTAGGAATAACATCTAGGGATCTAATTGTTTGATGAGAAGTTTGAAGTTTGATTTTCCAAAATTAGAGCATTTTCACCTACAAATTCGACACAACAAAAAAGTTACCTGTTTTTGATGCAAGTTGGAACCCAATTTGACATGGTTCAAAATACTTGGGGAATACCTGTGGGCAGAACCTGGTGTATTTGACATGCATTGAAATACTTGGGGAATACCTGTGGGTGGAACCTGGTGTATTCAACATGTATATTCTTGTTTCTTTATTTTTCTTCAACTTCGTTTAATGTATTAAAGTATAAAACACTATTTAAAAAGCAGAAGTAATAAAACTAACAAAATTGTTTCAAGTATGTAGTATTTAGTATAGCAAAATTGGTTAATCATAAGGAGTGTTATATTGTGACATAGATCACATAAATCTTCTTTATTCTAAGTGTTGCATGTATGCCACAGGAATAGCATCTCCAAACGCCATCCGGAATGTCCCACTTCCTGTCAGTTTTAAAGGCCCAGCAAAGATTTGTTCATTGTTGACAGTGTAAATGTTATCAACCATTTCAAAGTGTGATCTGCGAATCTAATCCACTTGAAAAATTTTAGTTTGGACTGCCCTTTGCCAGGAAAGTCCAGAATCCTACCAACAAAATATAGCATCTTGCTTTTTTTGTCACTAAAAAAATGGCATAGTATTTGTCAAGCTGTGGTTCATTTTCCAACCCAAATTTGAGAATTTTTTTTTTAGTTTCATTGATAAATGCTAAGGAAAGGGAAAAATGACTTCCATGTGAACCTCTGTAATTTTTGGCAGTAGCAGGCACCCATAAATTCGAAAGCTATATTTTTGTCAGTGGACACTGGAATTTTGACACCAATTATTTCTTTTTTGTTTTACATGTTCAGTAAAGTTTCAACAGAGTCACCCACATTTTGACAGGGCCTGTTGCTGTCTGTCAAAAATTTTGACAAAGTTACTACAAGATATTTGCAAAAGATATAAATCAATTTATAGAAGCCATTATCTATGTTGGAATTTCACTAAAGGAACATTTTTTATGTGTCTGGTATTCCACATCATTAAACAAGAATTTTTGACACTTGGAACCCAGTTACAACAATGTAATATTTGTTGCCATTTTAATTTACTGTTATCAAGAAAAAGCTAATATGACTAGAATTCAGATAAAATCAGATGTATCTTGATGCATTGGTGCTAATCCCAACTTTTTTTTTCATAAGCAGCTCGCTAGCGCTGCCTAAATAAAGAACGATGTGGGCACAATGTGTGTTTTTTTTTCTCCATACCCAGGCACTTTGTATCAAAGGAGTTGTCGTAGAAACTTCAAAAAGGGCTCGTTCGATTGGAAATTGGAGTGGCTAGTGCCCTTTTTAATAGTCGAAACTGATTGGAGGGCAACTAGCCCCTCCCCCACGCCCATCATTCCCCCAAACCCATCCATTCAAAATTTTGAGATAGCCATTCTGTTCAGCGTAGTTGATTTCCAGATAGAAAATATCTTTTTGAGGAGGACACTCCCCCACAACCCTCGGGGCAAGGGTTTTAAGTTATGCCCTGAGGGCGTAGAAGATCAGTGTTGACACAATGTACAGTTTATTATTTTTTCTTTAAAGCAGGGCACTTCATGTAGAAGGGGTCGTCTAGAGACTTCAAAAGGGGTTCATTCAATTGGAAATCGAGAGTTCTAGTGCCCTTTTTAATAGTCGAAAGTGATTGGAGGGTGTTGGGGTTCCATCCCTGTTTCCTTTCTTTTCAGATAATTGACCCATTTTATTTTCTGTTAATACATTTGCCTATAAGATAATTTGTAATCCTAAGTTGAATTCTGGTTGCTAAGCTAGATCCTTTCGCAATAAGTAAGCTTTGAACTAAATTCTATTTTGGACTTCCTGGTCTGAGTCATTGAAAGGTAAAGCTAAGAAAAAGTAGAATGGTTTTGAATGGGGATTAAGAGGATTGACTGGGCCAAGCGAATGTCCACCCTTATGAACAGTTGCTGTACAGAATATTATTTTTGAGTTAGTCTGCTTTTAGACCCCGTTTGGGGAAGCATATTTCTTGGTTGCTATATGTGACTGTTTGGAAGAATACAAGTAAGGTATTTTCTACAAACTGTGTACTAATTTTCCCGGAACTCAGGCAGGGTAGGAACAGAGTTACGAGATACCGTCATTATTATATTGACAGGGGTGTTCGTTACCTCCAAGGATAGAGTTAGAGATTTTTAGTGATAACCCAGGGCGGGTACACTTGGCCTTAGAAAGTGGCCGTTTAACCACTCGATCACGTTATCATACCCTGGGGCAGGGTACACTGTAAATAGGGTAGTACCAAACCCGATATTTGCATAACCGGTGTGGTAGATGCGGGCATCCCATTATAATTTGGTACCGCCGGGGCTTTCCCCTCCAATGGGTGGTGACACCCGTACATTACCACGCCAATACTGGTGGCATTGTAACCTACCTTGTAACTATTTGTAGTCTTGTAATGGAACCAAAATAAGAGTGTCAAGCTTTTTGCTGACATGTTTTTTTTAGTATTCAGTAATTAGTGAAAAAGAGCTATTATGTTTAGCAAAAAAAAAATGTTTTGTCTAGTTATGTTTAGAACAAGGCTAAGGCTAATAGAAAAAAAGTTAATATGCTCCAAATACAAGCACTGTTTTGCAATGATTTTATTGTATTTTCGAAAATTTCTCTTTTTTATCAACCAAATGAAGTTAATCCCCTATGTTGCAATATTAATGTCAATGTCAATTTATGATTTTCATATGTTTCCAGGATATTTTGTTGTAATGTCCAACTATAATCCACTAGCATTTGTTTGACTCCACTTGTCTTGATATGGTTTTCTATTGTAGAAATGTCTTAGTATTCTTTTACTGTGGTCATTGCTAGTGCTGTCCCAAATGTTCAGGAAAGATATCTAAGTTTGAATGTTGAAAACATATTTTCAATTAAAAATTATTGCTGAAAGCCCCATAAGTAGATAAAAGCTCTGTAACTATGCTTTTATAGTCACTTGATCTTTGATTTCCAGGAAAATTGAAAGTCACTTTCATGAAAGACTTTCATAATGATTTTTTCAATAGGGTAAAGGTACCAATGATTTGACAGTCTTTGTAAAAAAAACAGCTTTTCTACTCCAGAAGTCCTAATTTAAAGACTTTTGGTTTGAAAAGGGTTTCAGTATGTAGGAAAAAAATCTAGGGATCTAATTGTTTGATGAGAAGTTTGAAGTTTGATTTTCCAAAATTAGAGCATTTTCACCTACAAATTCGACACAACAAAAAAGTTACCTGTTTTGATGCAAGTTGGAACCCAATTTGACATGGTTCAAAATACTTGGGGAATACCTGTGGGCAGAACCTGGTGTTTTCGACATGCGTTGAAATACTTGGGGAATACCTGTGGGTGGAACCTGGTGTATTCAACATGTATATTCTTGTTTCTTTGTTTTTCTTCAACTTCATTTAATGTATTAAAGTATAAAACACTATTCAAAAAGCAGAAGTAATAAAACTAACAAAATTGTTTTAAGTATGTAGAGTTTAGTATAGCAAAATTGGTTAATCATAAGGAGTGTGATATTGTGACATAGATCACATAAATCTTCTCTATTCTAAGTGTTGCATGTATGCCACAGGAATAGCATCTCCAAACGCTATCCGGAATGGCCCACTTCCTGTCAGTTTTAAAGGCCCAGCAAAGATTTGTTCACTGTTGACAGTGTAAATGGTATGAACATTTGGCCATTTCAATGTGTGATCTGCGAATCCAATCCATTTGAAAAATTTTAGTTTGGACTGTCCTTTGTCAGGAAAGTCCAGAATCCTACCAACAAAATATAGCATCTTGCTTTTTTTGTCACTAAAGAAAATGGCATAGTATTTGTCAAGCCGTGGTTCATTTTCCAACCCAAATTTGAGAATTTTTTTTTAGTTTCATTGATAAATGCTAAGGAAAGGGAAAAATGACTTCCATGTGAACCTCTGCAATTTTTGGCAGTAGCAGGCACCCATAAATTCGACAGCCAATTCGGGGCTTTCCCCTCCAATGAGTGGTGACACCCGTACATTACCACGCCAATACTGGTGGCATTGTAACCTACCAGTATAACACTGGTGGCAGCAAGAACGGTCCTATCAGTACGCCTTATAGTAAAAGAATTCCGCGTTTTCGAAGAGACAAGTTGAGTTAGCCTACATAGTAGCCTATTGTGGTTACAGATATAAAAAATCGCGAAAAGAGAATCTTTTTTATATGGGCTTTGCCTAGTTAAATAATAATAAGTAATAAAATTTAAGAATCAATATACCACGTGAATAATTAACTTGTGAGACAAGGGAGGCTGCGCCGCCCACTTAGAATCGGCAAATTAAAAGGAAACAATTTTTCACGAAAGTATAAAAAGAGACATTGGTAAAAGGATTTCATTTGGACGGAAGACGTTTAGTAAACCTTGAAGTAATGGCAGACAAACGGAGAATTCAGACAAGATCTACCGCGGTAAAACAAAAATCGAATTCAGACACACAATTGTATGCGACTCCCGCTGGAAATACCCTAAGAAAAACACCATAAGATAGAACCATATATCACTCAGGGGGTGAAATAGACATTTCTGACACGTGTGAAGGGGAACTATTCAAAACAAAATCAGTAATAGAGCGATCTCCAGTACAAACCATGAAGGAAGAAAAGAGTTTAAGGCAGATTCAAAAAGAATTATTCCCAGATAGAGAAACCCAGACAAAAGAAACAGTGGCGATAATCCATGAAGAAAAATCATTATATAAAAATACGGGTAAAACAAAACCAACTCACCCTTCAGATGAGGTACAAAATGTAGGGGAGTTGCGGGTAAGAGAAAATATAATTATAGAACGAACAGGCTCAGAAAATGAATTAAGAGGATATAAAGACAGAGAAGATCATAGTAGGCCAAGTAGCAAGAGTAGTAGAAGCTCAATTTCCAGCAGGGGCTGGCGAAGAAGTACTCAACTAGATATGACACAACATATATTAAATTTCATGGAGAAAGAGAGGATGGCCAGAGAACGAAAAGAGGAGGAAGATAGAAAAGAAAAAGAGAGGAAAAGAAAAGAAAGTGAGGAAGAGAGGATAGCTAGAGAGCAGAGAGAAGAGAATATTAGAATAGATAGAGAACGAAAGGAAGAGGCTGATAGAATAGCTAGAGAACGAAAGGAAGAGGCTGATAGAATAGCTAGAGAACAAAAGGAAGAGGCTGATAAAATAGCCAGAGAACGAAAGGAAGAGGCAGATAGAGAGGATAGAAGAGGACTAATGCAAATGATTGCAGGGAGAAATTCCCAAGAGCCTCAGAAATCGTCTACAGTAGAGGTAATGCAGGCAGTAAACCTTCAACCAATGAAAGAAAATGAAGATGTACATTTATACATGTACAATTTTGAAAAACGGTGGAATTAAGCGGATTGCCTAGAGAAAATTGGGTGACAAGAATACAGCCCCTCCTTAACTACAATGCACAAATTGCATATAAAGCATTACCAATACACTACTCAAAAGATTTTGAAAGACTAAAACAAGCCATTTTTGAAAATTTTCAACTCTCCCCCGAGCACTTTCAAAGGAGGTTTAGAAGCGAAAGAAAACGAGACAACGAAACTTATAAAGAATTCAGGCACAAATTGAAAGATGGTGTTCAAAATGGCTAGAGTTAGAAAATTATAGAATGCTTGAAGACCCGGAGGAGATAAAGGAAAAATTGACGGAAGTGATACATAAAACCGTAATGGAGCAATTTTTAGAAAATACCCACAGAGAATTGAAAATATATTTGAAAGAAAAGAACCCCAAAACAAGCGAAGAACTTGCGGAAATGGCAAATAGGTGGACCGAAATAAGAGAGGAAGTTGAGGAGACAGACACATTTCAATATAGAGAGTATAACAAAAATAGGCACTATAACACAGCGCAAGGATAACTAACTTGCTATAACTGTGGTACCACGGGGCATTTTGCAAGAAACTACCCCAGTAAACATGACCAAAACCACATAAAACGAATGCCTGGGCCATGACCCTTAATAAGGAAAAAAATTACACATTTGCAGAGTCGCATAAAATATACGGAAAATTGAACGGGGAATTAGTTGAAATGGCAATTGATTCTGCAGTGACCAAACCTATGTGCGAACTGACCTAATTAATAGAGCGGAGATAGACCATAAAAATAAGATTACAACATTATAATATTATGGAGACAAGCACCCATGTCCGTCTGCTTGGGTAAGAAATAAAAATTGCAAAGAAGGATGGTACGGTCCAGAGAAAAACGACAAAAGTAGGTTTAGTACCTACGCTAGCAGTGGATGTTCTAGTAGGAGGAGACTTTGGGGATATCGGAAATCTCCTATCGCTAAAAGCGACTTCTTTAACAGTGGGAAAAGTACAAAATTACACTACGACGGAAAAATATACAACTTCGTTGACTACGGGGGGAGGTGGATCGGCCCATAAAACAAATTGGGAGGCTGTGCCGCCCTGTTGGAAAAGCGAAATACTTGATACGCGTGTTCGAAATATTGATAATCCACAGAAATGGGATGCAGAAGTAAAAAGACAACATAATATTGAAAATAAGACGCGCGAAAATGATTTTTCAGGAGAATTTGCAGAAAATATAAAACTTGAGAACACTTTTAATGAATATGAGACGCTAACAAGTACAGGCCAAAATGAAACACTGATTGTACCAAAAAAATGAGACGAAATGTATTGTACGCGCTTTTCCTCGCAAAGTTCGGGAAATTTTAGTACAATATGAAAAACGAAATGTCGGAATTCAGCTCCCATTTGATAACGAAATATTTGTTTCTGCGGTAAAAGTAAAGAGAACTAAAAGAGAGAAAAGAGATATTAAACGGAGCTACAATGAAGTAATGCAGTCAAAGATGGTGGATACTGGAGTCCAAATCAGATTTAACGATGATTTATTATCTTGCGCGACAAAATTGAGAAAAGTGAAAAAGAAAAATAAATGCAAAAAAGAGACAAAATTTGGAGATTCAGCCTGAAGTGGCGAAGAATAAAAAAAATGTTGGATGGGCTGTGCCTTGATAACATAAATAATAGGGAGAAAAATAAAATGTTGGATGGGCTGTGCCTTGATAAACATAAATAATAGGGTGGAAAAAGAGGTCAAAGACCCATGGGGAATAAAGCAAGATGATTACAAAATACAGATGAATGACCTACAATGGGTTGGGGGAAAGTTGGGAGATATTGAATGTCGAGTCGGATTGGAAAAACTTGGAAAGGAATTTGAGATTAGTATTATCAACTCAAAAGATATGTTGATCCTTTACGAGGGGGGGGTCCCTTGGGGATGATCCCCTGCGGGAAGTCGCGAAAGATAGCCCTTTTCCTCGATGCGCAACTGGCGGAAAAGTTGTGATCTCTTTACCGAGGTTTTGCCTCTCTGATCTGGAGTCCTTGGGGGATACTCTCTCCCAGTCACTTCACATTTCCCCCGAACCTTTGTCCAGTCACCCTATTCATAGTTGTTATTCTTCATGGGAATCGACAATTATTTCCGGAGAACCATATTCAGTATCTAAGTTTCATCTACAATTAGCATCAACGCATATTCTGCATTTGATTATCCCAGGGGAGGGAACCCAGAACAAAGGCGATTCATGGTTTGCTCAAAATTTTACTTCATTCCCAGTACCCTTATCGTTTTCACAGGCCTTTGCAAGTTCGGCCTTAGATTATTTGAAATTATGCCAAGGGGCAATTTACTTTTTTATTGAGATGTGGGGTTGTTTCCACAGATGGAAATTAAGAGGCTAGTGCAGCCAATTTGTCATGATGGCTGGCATCATCAAATGCGCCAGAAACTGATTCTCTGCTCCTCTTGAAAATTGTGAGAGCGAGAAAATTTGTTTTGATTGTGGTGCGCACGATCATTTTCTACGAATCTTGGGGACTTCAACTTTCAAAACCTAATGCGGATGCTATACGATAGAGACCATGGTGGCTCTACGGTAGAGACGTGTGGATGACGACAGATCCTGAGCCAAGTGGTGGAAGTACAGGCACTGGTGGGAGAAAGAAGACAAAGGGATTTTGTTAAGTTAAATTTAAGTGTTATATTTGTAAGGTTGGACCAGCGTGGTGCGTGGGTGGTCATTTATCTTACGGTGGGAGGTGTTGGAGTTTCACCCCTGTTTCTTTTCTTTTCAGATAAATGACCCATTTTCTTTTCTGTAATTACATTTGCCTATAAGATAATTTTTAATCCTAAGTTGAATTCTGGTTGCTAAGCTAGATCCTTTCGCAATAAGTAAGCTTTGAACTAAATTCTATTTTGGACTTCCTGGTCTGAGTCATTGAAAAGTAAAGCTAAGGAAAAGTAGAATGGGTTTTGAATGGGGATTGAGAGGATTGGCTGGGCCAAGCGAAGGTCCACCCCTATGAACAGTTGCTGTACAGAATATTATTTTTGAGTTAGTCTGCATTTATACCCCGTTTGGGGAAGCATATTTTTTGGTTGTTATATGTGACCGTTTGGAAGAATACAAGTAAGTTATTTTCTACAAACTGTGTACTAATTTTCCCGGAACCCAGGCAGGGTAGGAACAGAGTTACGAGATACCGTCATTATTATATTGACAGGGGAGTTCGTTACCTCCAAGGAGAGGGTTAGAGATTTTTAGTGGTAACCCAGGGTGGGTACACTTGGCTTTAGAAAGTGGTCGTTTGACCACTCGATCACGTTATCACACCCTGGGACAGGGTACACTGTAAATAGGGTAGTACCAAACCCGATATTTGCAGAACCGGTGTAGTAGACGCGGGCATCCCATTATAATTTGGTGCCGCCGGGGCTTTCCCCTCCAATAAGTGGTGACACCCGTACATTACCACGCCAATACTGGTGGCATTGTAACCTACCAGTATAACAGAGGGCAACTAGCCCCCCCCTCACGCCAATCATTCCCCCAAACACATCCAATCGAAATTTTGAGATAGCCATTTTGTTCAGCGTAGTTGATTTCCAGATAGAAATGTGTTTTTGAGGAGGACACTCCCCCAAAACCCTCAGGGCAAGGGTTTTAAGTTATGCCCTGGGGGCATATAAGGTTTTTATTGAATGCGTTGTCGTAGAAACTTCAGAACAGACTCATTTGATTGGAAATTCAAAGGGCTAGTGCCCTTTTTAATAGTCGAAAGTGATTGGAGGGCAACTAGCCCCCCCCCCCCCCCACGCCCATCATTCCCCAAACACATCCAATCAAAATTGTGAGATATCCATTTTGTTCAGCGTAGTTGATTTAATGATAGATAATGTGTTTTTTAAGAGGAGACTCCCCCACAACCCTCAGAGCAAGGGTTTTAAGTTATGCCCTGGGGGTATATAAGGTTTTTTATAGAAGGCGTTGTCGTAGAAACTTCAAAAAAAGCCTCATTCGATTGTAAATTCAAAGGGCTAGTGCCCTTTTAATAGTCGAAATTGATTGGGGGGCAACTAGCCTCCACCCCCCACGCCCATCTTTCCCCCAAACACATCCAATCAAAATTGTGAGATAGCCATTTTGTTCAACGTATTTGATTTCCAGATAGAAAATAGGTTTTTGAGGAGAAAACTCCCCCACAACCCTCAGGGCAAGGGTTTTAAGTTGTGCCCTGGGGGCATATAAGGCTTTTACAGAAGGCGTTGTCGTAGAAACTTCAAAACAGGCTCATTCGATTGGAAATTCAAAGGGCTAGTGCCCTTTTTAATAGTCGAAAGTGATTGGAGGGCAACTAGCCCCCCCACGCCCATAATTCCCCAAACACATCCAATCAAAATTTTGAGATAGGCATTTTGTTCAACGTATTTGATTTCCAGATAGAAAATAGGTTTTTGAGGAGAAAACTCCCCCACAACCCTCAGGGCAAGGGTTTTAAGTTATGCCCTGGGGGTATATAAGGTCTTTATAGAAGGCGTTGTCGTAGAAACTTCAAAACAGGCTCATTTGATTGGAAATTCAAAGGACTAGTGCCCTTTTTAATAGTCGAAAGCGATTGGTGGGCAACTAGCCCCCCACGCCCATCATTCCCCCAAATACATTCAATCAGAATTTTGAGATAGCCATTTTGTTCAGCGTAGGCTAGTTGATTTCCAGATAGAAAATATGTTTTTTAGGTGGACACTCCCTCACAACCCTCAGGGCAAGGGTTTTAAGTTATGCCCTGGGGTATATAAGGTTTTTATAAGAAGGTGTTGTGAGAAGGACGCTCCCCCAGAACCCTCAGGGCAAGGGTTTTAAGTTATGTCCTGGGGGCATATAAGGTTTTTATAGAAGGCGTTGTGGTAGAAACTTCGAAAAGGTTAATTCGATTGGAAATTCAAAGGGCTAGTGTCCTTTTTAATAGTCGAAAGTTATTGGAGGGCAACTAGCCAATCCCCTCTCGCCCATCCTTCCCCCAAACACATCCAATCAAAATTTTGAGGAGGATACTCCCCCACAACCCTCAGGGCAAGAGTTTTAAGTTTAGCCCAGGGGGCATATAATGTTTTTATAGAAGGCGTTGTTGTAGGACCTTCAAAAACAGCTCATTCGATTGGAAATTCGAAGGGCTAGTGCCCTTTTTAATAGTCGAAAGTGATTGGAGGGCAACTAGCCCCTCCCTCCACGCCCATCATTTCCCCAAACACATCCAATAAAAATTTTGAGAAAGCCATTTTGTTCAGCGTAGTTGATTTACAGATAGAAAATATGTTTTTGAGGAGGATACTCCGCCACAGCCCTAAGGGCAAGGCTTTTAAGTTATGCCGTGTGGGCATATAAGGTTTTATAGAAGGCGTTGTCATAGAAACTTCAGAAAAGGGCTCAATCGATTTGAAATTCAAAGGGCTAGTGCCCATTTTAATAGTCGAAAGTGATTAGTAATATTTTTTGTTGTTGTTGTTGTTTAGACCAGGGCACTTCGTATCGAAGGAGCTTTCGTGGGAACTTCGAAAGGGGCTCATTTGATTGAAAATAGAAAGGGCTGATGCCCTTTTTAATAGTCGAAAGTGGTTGGAGGGCAACTAATCCCTCTTCCAGTCCCACCCTCCCATTTGCCCATTATGTTTAAAAACTAAATGTTGCCTTAAGATTAAATCAAAATGCACTGTGATAATGCTAATTCCCAATAAGGCATCTTAGCAGTATCCCAAGAACGACTGAGGGTATTATGTTCAAACTTTCGAGGCTACTTCTGCTCTTAAAATTTAACCAAATCAAAATAGTGTAAGTGTATCCAAGCTATCAAAGAAAGAAAACAGATTTTTTTGCGAATAGTATCAAGTTTTCCATTTCAGTTCAACTAGAGGATGTATGAAACTAAGTTAAACAGTACTATTTGTGTCCAGATTTTTAAAAGGGTGTATGTTGTTAAAAATTGTTGAAAATTTTTCTCCAGCATACAAATAGCAGGCCAAACTTTAAAGTTTTAAAAACGAAAAGATTTAAAGTGTTATTTTCTTTTTTCCTTAAAAGACTATATCAATATAAAACGAACAAAAATTAATTAAAAAAACTTTTTCCACAAAATAAGTTTTTCAAAGAAAAGTAAAGAACTCCATTAAACAAAAAATGAGTAAAAATAAAATAAAATAATCTACCAAGCTCGACGAACTACCACAAATCAGCATCGATAAAATAAGCGAAACCCAAAACGAACAGAAATTACAATAAATAACCGAGTCAAACTCAAAACTAGCAGAAATTAACATAAGTTAGGCGCAAAACCCCTATGCCTTCCCAAGGCCAGAACAAAATTTGTACTTTACTGAAAAAAATACAAATGAATGTGTATTGTCGGTTTAATACACATATACTGATAATTAGTAATCAAAATGTTAAAATTATTTTATTTATTAAAGTTATAAAAGTAAAAAACATTTATATTTTTTCAGTAAAGCAGCTTTTACTTCTTAGTGTCTCGTCTGGCAGTTTTGGTGTTGATAATAACGTTTTATCTTAAAAAATTTGGTTATTTTATTTTGTAAATAGGTTATAATTCATTCTTGTAATTCTCTTATATGAAACTTTCAACAATGGTGATTCCAGCTTTTATTTCATTCAACACTATTACTGGGTGGTTTCAGGCTCTCTTTTGAAATTCCTGATTTTTTTTTTTAATATAAATATTCCTAAGTTTGCAGCATCGGTTATATTTAAATATTTGATTTGTTACTACAGATGTCTGAATTGAGAACCAACAAATATTCCTTCTGCACTCAATACTTTTCCTCAAGAATTGTCAACCATTATAACAAACTCGGTGAACATACAGTTACTGCTGTCACAGTAACAGTTACAGTTACTGTTGACATTTTCAGACTAAGGTTGGAAGCTGAGTGGTGTCCAGGGGAGAGGAAATTTAACTGGGAAGCTATTGATCATCCAACTGCACCTGGTCACTAACAACATTTAACTCAACTGGGAAGCTATTGATCATCCAACTGCACCTGGTCACCAACAACATTTAACTCAACTGGGAAGCTATTGATCATCCAACTGCACCTGGTCACCAACAACATTTAACTCAACTGGGAAGCTATTGATCATCCAACTGCACCTGGTCACTAACAACATTTAACTCAACTGGGAAGCTATTGATCATCCAACTGCACCTGGTCACCAACAACATTTAACTCAACTGGGAAGCTATTGATCATCCAACTGCACCTGGTCACCAACAACATTTAACTCAACTGGGAAGCTATTGATCATCCAACTGCACCTGGTCACTAACAACATTTACTTCAACTGGGAAGCTATTGATCATCCAACTGCACCTGGTCACCAACAACATTTAACTCAACTGGGAAGCTATTGATCATCCAACTGCACCTGGTCACCAACAACATTTAACTCAACTGGGAAGCTATTGATCATCCAACTGCACCTGGTCACCAACAACATTTAACTCAACTGGAAAGCTATTGATCATCCAACTGCACCTGGTCACCAACAACATTTAACTCAATTGGGAAGCTATTGATCATCCAACTGCACCTGGTCACTAACAACATTTAACTCAACTGGGAAGCTATTGATCATCCAACTGCACCTGGTCACCAACAATATTTAACTCAACTGGGAAGCTATTGATCATCCAACTGCACCTGGTCACCAACAACATTTAACTCAACTGGGAAGCTATTGATCATCCAACTGCACCTGGTCACCAACAACATTTAACTCAACTGGGAAGCTATTGATCATCCAACTGCACCTGGTCACCAACAACATTTAACTCAACTGGGAAGCTATTGATCATCCAACTGCACCTGGTCACCAACAACATTTAACTCAACTGGGAAGCTATTGATCATCCAATTGCACCTGGTCACTAACAACATTTAAAACAATTTGTTGATAATCAAGTGTGGAACTTCACAAAGAAAAACCCTTAGATTGCTGGAGCTTCAGTTTAAGGTAATAAATTCCAAATTTTGGAATGTTGGACAGAATTTTCCATAAATTCTATCCCTTTCAGTCAGGAGCCCAAGAGTTCTCCTTGTTGTTTAGCCAAATTTAAGCCATATGCCTAATCATTGATATCTTTTTGAGATAGTAGACATGGCGTGTTAGATGAGGAAGCTTCTTGAAAATCAGGATCTAATGTTTCATTTTTTGGTTTCTTCTGACATAGAAGAAAGATTGTAACATTGAGATGGCTCTGGCATTAGGAGGTTCTTCACTATAAGGCAGTCGTTCCCAACCCTTTTCAAACCCCATATCCCTTGAAAAATAATTTCATCATGGAGCACCCCCTACAAAAATTAAAAGAACATTGAAAACAATACTAAACCTTGATACGTAAACACATTTTTTCACATAATTTCCAAGTAACAGAACATTTTGGATTGATATTTTTTAAACTATTTAGCATGAACATTTATAAACAGAAAATTTAATTTTTCTCATTGCGATCCTTGAGCTTCAATATTCTACCTAAAGCTTCTAAAATCTGGACTAACTGATTACAAGTAGAGCCTTAAGTCTGGAGCCGCATCGAGTTTATTGCTATGTTTGTTCTTGATACAAACATGTTCTTGATGACAACGCCCTCTCAACAAGTACTGAGCTTTGGTACAGCAACAAACACTAAATTAATAATTCTAAGAATGAGAATGTTAACCTTATGTACAACGCGAGTGAGCAAAACGAGTGTATTTTACTACTACTAGTACTAACAACTCACCGCAGTACTAAGCTGCCAGAGGCCAAAACAGCTACTCACGCTCCACCTTCATCCCAAACTGATGGAGTCAAATCGATGTGTCAGCTGCTGATGCATGGTAGGTTTAGTCTAAACGTGCAATATCAAGTATTCTTACTTAGCACCAGCACATAAATATTATCAGCGAAAATTATTTTTCAACTTTAATCATTTACAAATTAAATAAAATACTGAATTTAACATTCCAGTTTGTCTTATTTGACTCTGCTCAGTGTAGCCTTTGATAGCTGGTATATCAAGCTCTACAGTTGTGTCATCCTTCAAATATTTAGCAATTGACCTGTCAAGGTATTTCAATTGTAACCAAGATCGGAACGATTTAGACACCCTTGCATATAAATCTCTTTTGCATAAAAGGACCTTTTTATGGAACGAGGTTTTCCTAGCTGGATCTAGTTTGGAGGTTACATCGACACTAATTAGTAGTTCTCTGCATGGACTAGTTGCCTTATTCCTCCTTTTTATTGCTTTACATAACATGCCTTTCTTATTTCTTTATTTCTAAACTCTACTTTAAAAATTGGTCATCCTTCTTACATTGAATCACTGTAAACTAAAACACTGTAAGTTGTTCCAGGCCAGCTTTAACTGCTTCATCAAACGAATTGTTTTTTTCTCACAGACTATATTACAAATCACTTATCCTTATCATCACTTATCAATTACTTATCCCTGAAATGGTTCTACTCTGCCACTGCATACTGTTTAAAGTCCCCTCACCTGAGCTGTGTCATTACTTGAGGGAGAGCATGACGGTAACACTTGCAAGGAAAAAAAGGACCTTACCAGGATAACCCCAAGTTTTACCTATGCTGGTGAAAACTTGCAGTATGCTTAGCAGCTGTTGGGACACACTGAACGGATTCATCAGCATGTTTGAGAAATTTCCTTAGACCTTCAATCTAAGGCAGTTTACAAGCAGCAGGCTTGACGTCTCAGGAAAACCAATTGATAAACTTATATCCAATTCAAACAACCGTAGATTTTACACTGGCTAGTATTACTCTTTATAAAGCTAATGAATTTGACCTCGTTTAATGCCAGATAGCAACTTGAGTGTTAACTAAGACCCTCAGTGCTAAAGCCCATGAAGTGTGGCAGCAGGGTAATACTTTTGACTTTGTTCCTTGGGCAAAAATTTGTATGTTCTGTTTAATTTGTTATTTACCTTGCAATTAAAGGTTGTTTTCTACCATTTTGTCAAAAACGCGTTAGTTACATTTTTCTCAAGTGTAGTGGTTCTCTAAGCTAACAGAAAATTGTTACTAACAATTTTAAGTAAAATTATATATACTTCAAATGTTGGAAAAAATTGCTGATGCATTATGAATGCGAAATTTATCAAAAAAAGGAGTTTCCATAAATCTCTTAATTTGTGTTTTACAATTCTTTATTGTATTTTGTTTTGTCGTTTTCTGTAGAAACTTAAATTGTATCTTCTGAAGCTATTTTAAAAATTTAAGTTTGAAAGTGTGTAGTGGGGGAGATCTCTGATTTAAATTTATGATCATAAGGCTTTTTTTTCCCTACCTTTGATTCACATACTGTCTTTTCAAAAATAAAAAATGGCTTTTTTAGGGTTCAAAAGTCGTGTCTGCTGAGTTTTCAACAACAAACAATCATCTAATTGCTCTTGGCTTGCATCATGGTGCAGTAATGCTTTATGATATCAAGAGAGGGAAATTGCATAAAAAGTTCTCAGTAAGTGATTGTTTTGTTTATTTATTAATAGTCTATATTATGTATAACATAGGGCACATTGTGGCTGTTACTTGTATAAAGTATTGGGGAAACACCTGTTTTAGAAAAAGGGTAGAAAACATCCCTAAAAATGATGCCATGCTGATAAAATCAGTAATTTCATCATATTCATGAACCTTATACTGGATGGTTTCAAATTATGCAGTAACACAAAGCTTTATATGTTGTCAAGAGAGCTGGTCAAGGTTGTTTGTTCATTTGTTTTATTGTTGTTGTTTTTTCCAAGGCGCAAACAACCACCAAAAAGGTTTTCATGCTGATGAAAAGTACACTATGTCCATGAACCTTGTTCTGGAGGTTATAATTTATGCAACAAGACAAAGTTCAAAACTCTGTCCAAGAAAGCTGATCAATGACGCTTATTTATTTGTTGTCGTTTTTTTTCTTAGAAATCACATTGTAGCATTGTATGTAGCATTGTAGCATTGTAGCAGTGCTTGTAGAAAATCAAGAAAATTTTAGAGATCCTTCTAGATAACAAAATACAACATAACATAAAGAAATGCCACTTGCCGCTATTTTTTCCCGCAGGATTGAACTTGAGGCTTGATAAAGGGCTTATGCTGGATGACAACAAATCTGTACCTAACCATCTTAGTGTATGCAGTCCAAACAAAATAATTAGTTAGCCTATTATGTAGAACTTGTGTATTCAGTCCCTGCTATAACAAATATTGATGAAAAAGTTGAGATATTATGCTCGATTCTGCTGGAAAAGTACCACGAATTTTTCCAGTTACAGAACGCATAATTTGTGAAACAGAAAAGCCGTTGTTAGATACAAACATAAAAGCCATAATAAAAGAACGACGTAAACTCCATGCCACAGGAGATACACCAAATGTGAACAAAATGAGAAATAAAATTGTCCTGGCCTTCCAAGCTTCCCAAAAAAGGTACTTACGGGGAAAGTAGCTCTGCTCCTGGAGTCAGATTGTCACAAGTGACTCAGTGAAGTAAAACGGCTTAGTGGAAAAAACAAAGGTACTTCAACTTTGTTTTTGGAAAAAACAAAGTTTTTTCAACTTTCTTTGAGATATCCTTCAGATCAATATGCAGGGAGATTTAATCCCTAATATCCCTTTATTTTGAAGAGTTGGAATAAGCATTTGCTGTTGGTAATGAGAATGAAATAGCTCACCTCTTATTAAAGACATATTTTTTGATCGAAATAAAAGATCACGTTCATGTGCTTACTTGCACAAAAGGGGTAGCAGGGATCCCTCGGGAGCAATATTTCTAAAATGAATCACTCTCCTCTCTGACTATGTTTTAAACAACAACCCGAAAAAGTCATTTATGAATATTTAGGACCCAAGATCCCTTCCCCTTCTGAGTACTCCTAAAAAAGTATCAAGAGTGTACCTTTTTAGGGGGGATTTTCAAGACATTTCTGTAGAAAGTTTAAACGTTAGTGTAAAGAAGTGAGGGAGGGGGGTAGAATTGGTGGTAGTTCCCCTGAATCCTAGCTCCTCATTACCCGTGTGAACCTGTTGACCCTCAATATAATTAAAAAAATTGACAAAAACGAAAAGTTAAATCATGAAAGTAAATGGCTCCGTCTTCATTTTTATGGGAAATGTTCCTTTTGTTGCATTACTGGGTACTATTTATTTACAGTATATTTTATAAGAGTGTGATTTAATGGTACAATCTTTGTTTAATTTTTTTGTTTGAAACAAGCATTAAAGTTGTTTTTTATATACGTTGGCTATATATATATATATATATATATATATATATATATATATATATATATATATATATATATATATATACTATCGTTATAAGTGAGCAATAATTGTGTATATGTATGTGTATATATGTATGTATGTTCTCGAAAACTGCTCCATATGTTTTCGGGAAAATTCGTATCTTGGGATATTCTTGCATTAAAAAAACGATCTGAATAGGTCAGAAGTCTGAGAAAAGTCGTTAACACCAAACATGTGAGCGAATCAGTGAAAACCAACCTGGACAGTGAGAATCAAAATGTGTTGAAAATAATAGCGATGATTATTGGGCTTGGGACTTCGACATGGATAAGGTCATCAATGCCTACCATACATTTGAAAATCAAAAACCTTAACTAGATAAATTGTTGGAATAAAAAAAAAAAGTTTTTGTCCCACCGCCTGAACAACTAAAAGAAACAAAGGTTCTGCGATATGTCATTCATAATGACAGAAGACCAGCCGAGGCAAAAGAAGAAGGTTTTGTCCCACCTCCTAAACAATTAAAAGAAACAAAGATTCGGTTATATGTCTTCCATAATGACAAAAGACAAACCGAAACAAAAGTCGAAGGTCCAATAAAAAAAACGTGATTTTACAAAGGCACTATTTTTACTTTAAGGTTCATTTGGACGTCATAACATCAAGAAAAGGCTCAAATTGGGTGCATTTAGAAAACAAGTGACAGTGAGAATCCATATATAGAAGCATGCCGCGTGCCGGGACCCTGTACTATATATATATATATATATATATATATATATATATATATATATATATATATATATATATATATATATATATATATATATATATATATATATATATATATATATATATATTATATATATATTATATATATATATATATATATATATATATATATATATATATTATATATATATATATATATATATATATATATATATATATTATATATATATATATATATATATATATATATATTATATATATATATATATATATATATATATATATATATATATATATATATATATATTATATATATATATATATATATATATATATATATATATATATATATATATATATAATTGGTGCAAACTGATCCACGTAGGGAAAAGATGCTATTAGAGTTAAATGCTTTTCCCTACGTGGATTAGTTTGCGCCAAATGTATATTTTTTGATGGTGGTTTTATTTGTTTTTAGTTTTAGTTTGGTTTTTTATCTTGTTCTTCTTGTGTTTCTCTCGTGCTGAAGACGCCATGTTTTGATACAGGCGAAATATCCGCGTTGTTTTACATTTTTCGTCTTTTCTCTCCACTGGCCGCAGTCTCGTTTTTTTTTTTCTTTTTTTCATTGAGATTTTTCTCTCTATTGGTGTTTTGTCATGGCTGGCCAGTTCGGCTTAAGATCTTTCATGTATGTAAATATATATATATATATATATATATATATATATATATATATATATATATATATATGTATATATATATATATATATATATATATATATATATATATATATATATTATATATATATATATATATATATATATATATATATATATATATATATATATATATATATATATATATATATATATATATATATATATATATGTATACATACGGTGAAGATTTTTCGTTGATGAATGCGGATTTCTTAATGTAGTATTCCGTATGGAGGGATACACCTGAACAGACGATAGTTTGGAGGACTGATTTAGCGAAATCATTCAAACCAATTAATTTTTAAATGTAAAAATAGATGATGTTATTGATGGTATTGTAAATGCTATATCCAAAATATATATATAAAAGAAACATCGTTGAGCGGAGTGGATCTAGGATTTAAATTAAAGCTTAGGGTCTGTATTTTGCTTAAAGCAATTTGAATTTTGCCAATAGTTCTCTTTTACAAAAAAGCTATAAAGCCCGTTCTATCTGTCTTATTTAATCCATAAATAAAAGTTGGAGGCAAAACTAATTTGGAAGTAAAGTGCAGATGGTAGAACTAGGTTTTGACAGTGACTGTGGAATGGAACTATATATTTATTTTTTCTCTTTTTTTGCCGGGATCTAGTCCAAAACATTAGTTCGTCATACTCAGTTAGATAAAATGGGGCTATAATAATAGGCAGATGCAGCTCCATTCCTTCAGTAGGTATGAGAGGATTACCCTTAGAAGAAGGGGGGGGGTCCTTGTATTGAAAATAATGTCGTAGTGTTTGATGCTTCTAAGAATTTTTTTTTTGATTTCGCTTTGCTGGATTTTAAGTTGTCAAACGAAAACGGGATCTTAGCGTGGTTCAGCTTTTCGTTTGTTTCAGTTTCAATTGGAAGCTGAAAAATGTTGCTTTTCATTCTGGCGAATTAGTTTGTAAGAGAATGCAAGCTTGTTCTTTAAGCTTATCGCTCAACTTTGAGAAAATCCCCAATTGTTCATGATAAAATTTAGTGTGAACATTTAATTTTGGGTTGGCACTCAGCCTTTTTCAGCAACTGAATAATAAGCGAAAAGAGTAACTTGACTTAAAGCTCCTTCTCGGCAGTATCGCCAGTGTAGAAGGAAGCGCTGGCGACGGGTAATGATTGGAGCTTCGTTGGGGTTAATGCTTCGGGAAGTAAGCTCGGGGATGTTTCCAGCCCTTTGCAGTTGGGTCAAATTCGAAAACTCAATAATATTTATTTTATTTATTTTTGGTACACGGTTTCATTATAAGCGTCTTCGATTCATGTATAGAATTTCTATCTCCTCTAGGTATTGGTAAGGTGGGGAACTCCCTCCAACGTACATTACCTTACGACGCTGTTAGGGCTTAAGTGAAGGAAGCCCACGCTTAAAATAATAACTAAAAACTTGTCTAAAATCTATTTTTTTATTGACTAACGTTCCTAGCCTATAACCTCCCACCCATACATCGGTGCAAGAAAACCAATGCTATAATACTTCCTATCTCTCTGGGAGTAGCTTCTACTTAGCTAAGGGACCCACACGCCTAGGCTAAATCAATTAAATCAAAACTTTCCTATCCTATTTCGGGCTGAGGAACTATCACTCTCGCAACTTAAGAAGAAAAAATCACTTTAACAATCATATTACAGCAGATAATTAACACAAACTGAAATAAAAGTCATGCAAACAAAACAGGGTAAGATTGCTTCCGCCATGGACCAATATTCGCTGCGCCATCTATAGTAGCGATTCTGATTTCTCTCTACGCCATCTAATATTGTGCACTCCGCACGTTATCTACTATTAAGACCACCTAAAATTGCAGGGAAAAGGTCCGGAGTCTACGTTGGTTTACACTATCCCTACGAACAATGACTCATTATCTCTGCGCTGTATATACTCAAGAGTTTACAAATTTGAAAACAAACGGAGGTGGGGCTAGATTAAACTCCAATTGTTTGTTATGGTGCCATTGGAAATGTGTTAACCTGAAGTTTACAGCAAAAGGACTCGATACGTCCTTCAAATTTCCTCGCTGCAAACCTATTTATATGGCTGTATGCCACAGAAAGCAGGAACTCCAACGGCACCTAGTCACCCGGCTGTTACAATATCAGGTCAGTCTGCAAAGAAAAGCCTACCTAAAGA
Source organism: Artemia sinica (assembly GCA_027921565.1). Lineage (NCBI taxonomy): Eukaryota > Metazoa > Arthropoda > Branchiopoda > Anostraca > Artemiidae > Artemia > Artemia sinica. The sequence continues at coordinate 4,772,596 of CM051263.1, read as the reverse complement.
CCAATGATCGAAGTAAACTGGGTATAAAGTGACACTGCAACTGACTTTACTGGCAACCTCCACAGAACAGAACAATACTACACAATTAGAAGCCTCGCAGACTATCCTGAAGTTCAACGGCTGCAGTCTTCAGTAGAAAATTGCAGTGGCCATCTTTGCTGTGAATGTCATAAGGCAGTAGACGAGCTGGACTCACTGAAATGCTTTTTCCTTTCACAGTGGGGGCATGCAACATGCCTTGGCATGAGCGGTCACCTTTTCTTAGCCATCAAGCGTCATGGCGGTATGTCTGCCCTCTTCAAATACGAATACTCTTGCTGTTGAAAAGGAAGCGTCTTTCTTCTTTAGGTTGAAATTTAAAGAAGCTCCTTCAAACCGTCAGTAAACAATGGCTAAATATTTACCTATTACTGCAGGTCTAATATCAGAAGCCGCTGATAAAGTTGTACCAACAGTCGACGCAACACGTCCAGCAGAGAAAAAGTGAAGAGAAGAGAAAGATCAAACCTAGTGATCTATTGACTGCCAAATGTGCATGATGCTGAAAAGGTCAACCTGACTACTGGCAACGACTTCACATCATAGCTTGAAATCCAGGACATTGTTGATACTGTCCGGCCGGGCTAGGTGGGCTAGGTGCCCTCCAATCTCTTTTGACTCTTAGAAAGTGAACTAGAACTTTCAATTTCCAATCAAATGAGCCCTCTTTAAAATTTTTACGAGCATCCCTTCCATAAGAATCATATATGCCCCCAGGGCATAACTTACAACGCCTGCCCCCCAGGCCATGTGGGGTTGTGCCGACACCTGAGTTTATGCTATATGATCTTTGAACTATTTTTAACAAAATAGCTCTCTCAAAATTTTTATCGGATGCATTTGGGAAAAAAGGGCGGGGAGGGGGCTGGTTACCCTCCAATATGTTTTGACACTTAAAAAGTGAACTAGAACTTTCCATTTCCAATCAAATTTGCCCTCTCTAAAGTTTATACGGGCATTCATTCCATAAGAACCAGATATTCCCCCAGTGCATAACTTATAACCCTTGCCCTGAAGACCTTTGGGGGAGTGTCATGCTCAAAGATATAATTTCCAGAACTTTCAACAACGTTGAACAAAATGGCTATCTCAAAATTTTATGGATGTGTTTGGGGAAATGGTGGGCGTGGAAGGGGGTGTTAGTTGCCTTCCAATCACTTTTGACTATTAAAAAGGGCACTAGCCAATTAAATTTCCAATCGAATGAGCCCTTTTTGAAGTTTCTACGAAAAAGCTTTCTATAAAAACCTTATATCCCCCCAGGGCATAACTTACAACCCTTGCCCTGAGGAATGTGGGGGGTTGTCATCCTCAAAGACCTAATTTCAAGAATTTTGAACCACGCTGAACAAAATAGCTATCTCAAAGTGTTGATTGGATGTGTTTGGGGAAAAGGTGGGCGTGAGAGGGGGGTTAGTTGCCCTCCAATCACTTCCGACTATTAAAAAGGGCAATAGCCCTTTGAATTTCCAATTGAATGAGCCTTTTTTAAAGTTTATACGACAAAACTTTCTATAAAAAGCTTATATGCCCCCAGGGCATAACTTACAACCCTTGCCCTCAGGGCTGTGGGGGAGTGTCCTCCTCAAAAACATAATTTCTATCTGGAAATCAACTACGTAGAACAAAATGGCTATCTCAAAATTTTGATTGGATGTGTTTGGGGAAATGGTGGGCATGGAAGGGGTGTTCGTTGCCTTCCAATCACTTTTGACCCTTAAAAAGGGCACTAGAACTCTCGATTTCCAATCGAATGAACCCCCTTTGTAGTTTTTACGACGACTCCTTCCATATGAAGTGCCTCTGGGAAAAAGAATAATAAAACATTGGAGCCGTATGACCTTTACTATAGGCAACGCTATAGCGTTGCCTCTGATAAAGACGTCGATTCGGTTGAACGCGTAGAATGACAAAATTCAGCACAACTTTATCTCAACTCCCTTATGAAGAACGGCTCCGATTTCACCAACTACAAACTTTGGCTTACCGTTTTATCGGAGTGACATGATTTAAACTTAGAAGATCCGCAAAGGAAACTGTTATGATAAAATTGCACCCACCGACATTCAACAGTTCAGTACATCAAGTCTACGAGGCCATCAGTTTAAAATGCAAGGTTGACGCTTCTTCAAGAGCATCGGAAGATGGGCCTTCTATTACCGGGTCATCAGCTAATGGAATATTCTACTCTCGTCAATTGTATATAACCCTGAGCTATTAAATTTTACTAAATCGTGTAAATTTTAAGCTTGTTTTGTAAATTATATTATATAAATAATAAGTAATGTACAAATAATAAGGTAAATTTAGCACATCGAGACAACCAAGCGACTTTGCTATTTGAATTCTTTCTCGCATGTTTGATTAAAAGCAAAATGCGCGAACTCTTCCAAAAACACTTTGAAAAAAAATTTCATTTGAATACCTGTCTATGAAAAAATGTCACTGAAGAATTTATCAACTATATTAGCATATCGAATTAATTTTAAATAATATAAAAATAAACATAGCTACCAAGAACAAGAAACAATTCATGCTAGACCGTGTAGTAGTGTGAAAATGGGTCTGGTTAGACTAACTGCATCTGTTTTACCAAAATAATTCATTACCATTGATCAGTCCTTTTATTTGTAGTAAGCAAGAAAAATTTACTCTCTTGAAATAATAAGCACTAACTAAAAATTAGGTATAACATTTAACAAACCGGAAAGTAAATCAAAATTTTGAAAAAAGCTCAAGAATGGAATGATATATTGTAAAAATTTTAAAATTTTGGGTTAAAGTTAATGACAATAAAAATTTAATGATGAGTTTTATCTGTGAAACTGTAGCTGGACTAGTCCAAATCCTTAATTTTGTTGGAGAATTATTAACTTTGGTGTTAGGTATTGAGATGCCCATTCGGATATCAGATTATCTTTTCCCATTTTTATATAGCTTCGATTACCGATGCCCTTTAAATGTACTTATTTTAGTTCCTTTAATTCTGCTTTAAATTTAAATTCTGCTAATTGATAATAATAATTTAATGCAAAAAAAGGTCTAGAGATATCCATTATAAGAATATGAATGGAAATTTAGGAAATTTTTTAAGACGTCCATTTTTTCAAGAGGGCTATATAATAATCTTAAGGTAGAATTGTTAACAGAATTTTTTGCTTACTTTTCAAAGTAAGATTATTGTTTGGACAATATTTTCACAATATAGTTTTTGATATGATCAACATAAAACTTTAGATTTTGAAATGTAAAACCTACTCTGAGGAAACGATACACTTGAAATAAACATTGTTTTTTTTTTCCAAATGGTACGAAAATAAATGTCCCAAATAAACTAAATGGAATATTAAATTCTTTTTTTAAATTTAAATTCATTATTTTTTTGTCTATAATTAATTAAATCTCTAATAGAGAGCCAAGTGAAACTCACATTTATGTCTAAAAATATAATTACTAAATAAAAAATATAAAAATACAAATATAGACAATATATAGTTACTTCTTTTTTCTCAGGACTCGTCACAATCGCCAGTTATGAAAGTCATCTTAATGCCAAAGGAGACAAGAGTTATTGCTGGACACCAAGACGGCTCTGTGGTGCTTACCTCACTGATGACACAGCAAACATTTGCCCCTCTTGAGAAAAGGACAGACTCGGTAAAGTTTTGCTTGTTTAATTAATTTTAAGACATCTATCTCCCTCTCTCTTCGTAGGAATGGTGATTTTATGCACAAATCTGTAGTTTTTGAATATAAATAACCAACTAAGGAATATCTCTTGGTACTAGTGCATTATGACGCAATGAAACCAGTCATGCAATGACAGACGAAACCCGCCAGAGACCGGTTATTTTCAAAGAAACCGCTATTAAGAAATGGAATGCAGAGTTGTTTTCATTGTGTTTACAATATTTAAACTGTTGTTTTTTGGGGCTTAGGGGGGGAAAAGGTACCTAGGTTAGGTTAGGTTACGTATTTAATATATGTGGTGTGCTTTACCCTCCACCCCAAATAAACACGTATTTTTTTATTATGAAGTTACCAAATTTGTTGTGAAATACCTATATCTATTGAACGTGTATTTTTGTGTGAATAATTAATTGGCATAAATATTTCTATAATTAGGAAGCAGATTTGAACACACACACACACCCCTCCCTCTGTCTGGGAAGATCAAATATACGAGTTTTGTGATCAAATACAGTTTTGTGATCAAATGTACGAGATCAAATACACAGTTTTGACCACAGTTTAGATAATTATCCAGTATGATCATTCCCTATCTCACCTATTATAAAAACCCGGACCGGGGTGCGAGTGCTCCAGAAAACGTAGAAACATAAGCGGCATCAGATCTTTTCACGGGTAGACAAGTCAGACGCGAAACAATCGGAAACAAGTGGAAACCCGCTATTACGAATAATGCACTTTATAACCATTTCTCATTGATAGACGCAAACACACTGATCCATAACTGCACGAAGAAGTGGGAGGAGCTTTTTGTTCGCACCGAGAACGAAGACCAGAAATGATCTGCGATAAGCTTACTGGATAATTATATAAACTGTGGTTTTGACTATGGGATCGCTGAAATCTACCCTGAAGTGGCTCCTAGGATCCTTCGGATCCCAGGTTCCAAAGGAAAAACTTCTGATTGTTTATAACCTCCGAAGCTAAAAGTACGTTTATATTCTAATTTATTTATTGAAGCAATTGCAGAAGGTTTAGAAAAAGGCTTTTCGACAAATAAAAGAAATATCAATAGTATGAACGCACGTACGAAGCTGTGATAAGAAAAGAAATAAAGCAGACACAGATATTAAAATGATTGGCCTAAAATGATGAATCTATGTCAATAGAAAAGAAATGGTAGCACGGAGAAAGATTGCAGTGAATTTCATTAAAATCGCTTGGACTTTTCGTGGGATTCCCCCCCCCTTTTTTTTGCAAATCGAGCAAATTTCTTCAGCCTCGTAGCTTTTGATGGGCAACATTAAACTAAATGAATGTTGTATATTTGGAATCAACATAAAAAGCCCATTCTTTTGATATATCTATTGTTGTAAAAATCCCGCTTTTTAGAGTTCCCGTTACTATTCGGCTGAGTCGCTCCTTACTTACAGTTCGTTACCAGGAACTGTTTGTGATCGACTGCAGAAGGTTACAACAGAAGGCTTGTTGCGAAAAAATAAATAAAAGAAACTCAAAATAGTGAGATAGAATGTACAAAGCAATCATAAATAGAAGAACTAAAGCAGACACGGATATTAAAATGATCGGTCTAAAAAGAAGACTGTACCTGATCTTCAATGGTTTGTGATCATAGGCAGCGCAATAGCGCTGCCTAAGTAAAGAACGATGTTGGCACAATGCACAATGTATTTTTTTTCTTTTTTTTGACCAGGGCACTTCGTATCGAAGGAGTTGTCGTTGAAACTTTGAAAAGGGCTTATTCGATTAGAAATTGGAAGGGCTTGTGCCCTTTGAATAGCTGAAAGTGAACTAACACGCCCACCATTTTCCAAAACACATCCAATCAAAATTTTGAGATAGACATTTTGTTAAACGTAGTTGCAAGGCCCGGAAATTATGTCTTAGCTTAGAGGATGACACTCCCCCCACAGTCATAAGGGCAATGGTTGTAAGTTATGCTCTGGGAGCATATAAGGTTTTTATCGAATGTGTTGTCGTAGAAACTTCAAAAAGGGCTCATTCTATTGGAAATTGAAATGCTAGTGCCCTTTTTACTAGTCGAAAGTGATTGGAGAGCAACTAACCCCTCTCTCACGCCTATCATTTCCCCAAACACATCCAATTAAAATTTTGAGATAGTCGTTTTGTTCAACTTGGTTGAAAGTCTGGAAATTAGGTCTTTGAGGATAACACTCCCCCCACAGCTCTCAGGGCAAGGGTTGTAAGTTATGCTCTGGGGGCATATAAGGTTTTTATAGAAAGTGTTGTCGTAGAAACTTCAAAAAGGGCTCATTCGATTGGAAATTGAAAGGCTAGTGCCCTTTTTACTAGTCGAAAGTGATTGGAGAGCAACTACCCCCTCCCCTCATGCCCACCATTTCCCCAAACATCCAATCAAAATTTTGAGATAGCCTCTTTGTTCAACTTAGTTGAAAGGTCCGGAAATTATGTCCTTGAGGATGACCAACCCCCTACAGCCCCCAGGGCAAAGGCTGTTATGCTCTGGGGGCATATAAGGATTTTTATAGAAAGTGTTGTCGTAGAAACTTCAAAAAGGGCTCATTCGATTGGAAATTCAAAGGCTAGTGGCCTTTTTAATAGTCAAAAGATATCGGAGGGCGAATACCCCCCCTCCATGCCCATCATTTCTCCAAACACTTCTGATCAAAATTCTAATGCAGCCATTTTGTTGACTGTAGTTGAAGGGCCCGGAAATTATGTTTTTGAGTATGACAATCCCCCACAGCCCTCAGGGCTAAGGATGTAAGTTGTGCCCTGGGGGCATATAAGGTTTTTATGGAAAGTCTCGTAAAAACTTCAAAAAGGGCTCATTTGACTGGAAATTAAGATGGTTATTATATATTTTTAATATTCGAAAGTAACCGAAGGGAAAATCACCCCCCCCCCCCCCTCACGCCCATCATTTCCCCAAACACTTCCGATCAACATTGTGTTTGGCTATTTTGTTCAACGTAGTTTAAAAGTCTGGAAATTATGTTTTTTGAGGATGACAACCCCCCCCCCCATAACCCTGAGGACAAGGGTAGAAAGTTGTGCCCTTGGGGCATATAAGGTTTTTATAGAAAGTTTCGTCGTAGAAGCTTCAAAAAGGACTCATTCGATTCGACTAGTGCCTTTTTTATTAGTCGAAAGGGATCAGAGAGCAAATACCCCCCCCCCCCAAGCCCACCATTTCCCCAAACACTTCCAATCAAAATTTTGAGATGTCCATTCTATTCAACGTATTTGAAAGGTCCAGAAATTGTGTCTTTGAGGATAACGAATCCCCCCAGCCCTCAGGGCAAGAGTTTTAAGTTATGCGCTGGGGGCATATAAGGTTTTTATAGAAAGCGTGGTCATATAAAATTCGGAGGAGGGGGCTCATTGGATTGGTAATCAGGCGCTCTAGTGCTCTTTTTAAGGGTCAAACTGATCAGAGGGCAGCTACCCCCTCCCTCTCCCTTCCAAACACGCCGTATTGTCCCGAAATACATCTAATAGAAATTTTGAGACAGCGATTCTATTCAAAATAGTCTAAATATCATATAACAAGGCTTTTGGGGTTGAAACAAACACCAGAGATTAGAGGCAAGGGTTGTAAGTTATGCTTAGGGAGTTTTTAAGGTTTTTATGGAAGGAGTGGCTGTTTAGCTTTAGATAAGGCTCATTTGGTTGAAAATTGGAAGTTCTAGTTCCTTTTTAAGCGTCAAAAAAGCCCTTCCCCCTCTCCTACAACCCCTCCTTTCACCAAACGTATCTACTTGAAATGATGAGATAGTGATTTTTTTTAAGTACTCCAAAGAACATATAATAATGTCTCTAGGGATGACACAACCCCCAGCGCCCTTGGGATAGGGTTGTAACTTATTTTATGAGGGCATATAAGATTTTATTGAATGGGTTGTCGTATAAACGTCAGATGGGGCTTATTTGATTTGAAATTGGAAGTTATAGTGCCTTTTTTAAGAGTCAAAGTGATTTGAGATCAATCAGACCCCCCCCCCCTCCACGCTCAGCATTGGAGATAACTATTTTATTCATCGTAGTTGAAGGTTTCGGAAATTATATCTGTGAGGAATACACCCCCCCCCCTACAGCTCTCAGGGGAAGGGTTGTAAGTTATGGCCTTGGGGCACATAAGGTTCTTATAAAAAGAGTGGTCGTATATGCTTTGGAGGGGACTCATTGGATTGGTAATCACAAGTTCTAGAGCCCTTTTTAAGAGTCAAAGTAATCAGAGCGCAGCTACCGCACCACACACACAAACACGTCGCGTTTTCCTGAGATGTATCCAATAGATATTTTGAGAAAGTCCCTTTATTAAAAATAGTTCAAATATCATACAACCAGGCTTTTGAGGTCAATACAAGCCACCAGAGCCTGAGGGTGAGGATTTTAAGTTATGCCCCTTGGGCATTTAAGGTTTTTTTTAAACAAGAAAAACGGGTTTTAATTTTCTATAAAGCAGCGAAATACAAAACAATTAATTATGCACAAAAGCTCCGAATATTTCGGCCCCACATCCGGGAGCCTTTCTCAACGGCAAAAAAAATAAAATAAAATAAATAAATAAAAAAAACAACAAACTTAACTTACATCACAATACTAAACACATAAAGAGAAAGAAAAAAAAAAACAAAAGAAAAAATATAAATAAATAAGAAACAAAACTCACATATTAAATAAACACTTCCATGCAGTAGGAAGTGTTTATTTAATATGTGAGTTTTGTTTCTTATTTATTTATATTTTTTCTTTTTTTTTTTTTCTTTCTCTTTATGTGTTTAGTATTGTGATGTAAGTTAAGTTTGTTGTTTTTTTTTATTTATTTATTTTATTTTATTTTTTTTGCCGTTGAGAAAGGCTCCCGGATGTGGGGCCGAAATATTCGGAGCTTTTGTGCATAATTAATTGTTTTGTATTTCGCTGCTTTATAGAAAATTAAAACCCGTTTTTCTTGTTTAAAAATTTTTTTTTTTGTTTTTAATGGAAAAGCAGTGTGGTCTAAGAAATTATTTATTTAAGGTTTTTATGGAAGGGATGGTTGTATAAGCTTTAGAGGTGGCTCATTTGCTTGAAATTGGAAGTTCTAGTTCCCTTTTAAGAGTTAATAGTGATAGAGGTCAAGTAACACCCCGCCCAACTACCCTTCTTTTCATCAAATGTATCTGATTGAAATTTTGCAATGGCAATTTTGTTTAAAATAGTCCAACGTACATATAACAATGCTTCCAGGATTGGTACAACCTCCCAGAGCCCTGGGGCAAGGGCTTTAAGTTATGTCCTGGGGGCATATAAAGTTTTTATGGAATGGGTGGTCGTATTAAATTCAGATGGGTCTCATTTGATTTTAAATTGGAAGTTATAGTACTCTTTTTAAGAGCTCTTTTTAATTGATTTGAGAGAGACCCCCCCCCCCCACGCCCATCATTTCCCATAACAAATATCCAAACAAAGTTTTGAGACTTCTGTTTTTTCAGCATTGTTGAAAGGTTCATTAATTATGCGTAGTCATAGTTGTAGTAGCATTAGTGGCAGTATGCAAATAGCACCTTTTTTTCTACATTCCCGTCAACACACGAAAAAATTTTTAAATTAATACCATCAACCGGTCCTGAAGCATTCCTGATTCGTCCTCTTGACAACCAATACGGGCATAGTGTGTTTCGATTTATTTCAATACAGTTACAATATTGCCCAAAATTTAGCCTTAATACCCTTAGGTTTATTAGTTGTAGTAGTAGCACCAGAAAATATAGTAGTAGCAGTAGGAGTACAGTTAATAGTAGTAATAGTAGCAGTAGTTGTAGGAGTAGAAACATTAATATTATGATGCAAATATTGTCTTTTCGATAGTTCAACACCCCCCACCCCCCACAACAAGCGTTGTGAGTTTTAATTTCACACACGAAACTGTTCCTAAGATATTGCTGATATTCCCTTTTGACAACCTGCATACGGATGGCAGGTTATCATCCGTACAACAGAAATATTCTCTGAAAATTTCACCTTCACACCTTCATAGGTTGTGAATTATGAGCTAGCCAGAAGACACTGTGTGTATTCATTTAATTCTGCTTCTACGGTTGCTGTAACTAACGACACTAATGGCATTAAGTTGAAACTTTTAGGAAACGTTTAGGGGGAGTTTCAGTTAAACGAAAAACCTATATGCATGCAGGTATTAAAGGGGTGTATAAGCATAATAGGGCATATAAGGATGTAGGCAGTGATGTTCTATCATAGTTAGTAATATCATTTATATTTTAAAGGAGCTAATTTGATTGAAAATCAAAAGTTCTAGCGCCCTCTTAAGAGTCAAAAGTGATGCAGCCCTTCTCATTAGCTCATTATTTTCCAGACACTTCCAATCAAAATTGTAAGGCAGCCATTTTGTTCAGCATATCTGAATGGTTTAGTAACTATATCTCTAGGGTTATTGGGTAGGTCAACCCTCCGCAGTTATGTAATTTGCCCATTATGCTTAAAAACTAAATGTTGCTTTAAAATTAAGTCAAAACACACTGTTTGTATGCTGGTTGCCAATAAGACATCTCAGCAATATACCAAGAACAACTGAGGGTATTAAGTTCAAATTTTCGAGGCTACTTCTATTATATTTCTGCTCTTAAAATTTGACTAAATCAAAAGATTATAATTGTATCCAGGCTGTGAAAGAGCATAGATATTATTTTTGGGAATGGTATTAACTTTTATTTATCAGGTCAGCTAGAGGATGTGTATGACTAAATTAAACACAACTATTTGTGTCATGATTTTCAAAATAGCTTATGTTATTAAAAATTGCTGAAAAAGTTTCTCCAGCGTATAAATAGCAGGCCAAACTATAAATTCTTAAAGGAAAACCGGAAAGATTCAAACTATTATTTTCTTTTTCCCTGAAAAAGACTATGTCAATATAAAACGAACAGAAATTAAATAAAAAACTTTTTCCACAAAATTAGTTTTTCGAAAAAAAGTACTCCATTAAACCAAAAATGAACAAAAATCCTGTACTTAACTGCTAATTACAACTTATAAAATAAGATTTTTATTGGGATGAGGAAAGGGAGGGGGTGGGGGGTGCAAGAGGACTTGAATTTTTTTGTTGGGGGAGGGGAAGAGTGTAAATAATTTTATCTCGAATCCACCGAAACGTTTTTGTACCATAAGCTCTTGTGGGACTTATAATCTCTGCACAGTTAAGTAGCGATGTAAATCAAAAGTTACTAAGCTTTGCCAGGTTATCAAAATGGCGCATCTGCAATCTTTTGGGAACAGTTGGGGTTATCAAGTTGAAACTTGTTAAAGAGGGGGAGGGGCAAGTGACGTTGAGCTATGACTTATGGGAGAGGATAAAGCTAAATTATAAGAAACTGTATGCATCCAAATTATAAAAATACCATATCTGTAATATTTTAGGAACAGCTTGGTAAATGCATTTGAAACTTTCTGGTAGCCTAATGTAGGAAAAGACAAAGAGGAGACGCAGCCTTTGAATTTCTGATGGTGGGATTTGCTATATAACATTTACTGCTATTGATGAATGAATGAATCACAAGGCGAACAAAATTAAATGAATAATCTAGCGAAACTTAAAATGAAGCAAAATTACCCCAAAGAGCTACAGTTACCGCCCCCACAACCCTTTAAAAGCCAGGGTATCATTTGCACCTATTAATTATTATTTATTTTAATCTCTGTTCGTTTCAGGACTCTCTTATTCATTTATAGTAGTATTTGTCATTCTTATGTTTAATGTTATTCTTCATTTTAATTTCTGTTCGTTTTAAGTTTGTATTATTATAAGACTTTATTTCTACTGATCTTTGTTTTTAATTAATTAAAAAAAAAAAATCACAAACGAAGTTTTTTAAGAAGAGTAAAGAGCTGCATTAAACCAAATATGAGCAGAAATTAAGTCAGCTAATTTGTCAAGTGGAAATCTACCATAAATCACCATCAATAAATGATATCTAAAACAAACAGAATTTACAATAAATAACCGATTCTAACTCAAAACTAGCAAAAATTAAGGGTAGTACGACTGACACCCCAAGTGTCTTTTAAAGACCTTAAGATAATTTTGTACTTTACTGAAAACAATCCTTATTTCCAGCTATGTGTTTTTGTTTCTCATAATATTGAAAAAAAGAAAAAAAACACCATTATAACGAAGATTTACAAAAAAAAAACAAGAAAAAAAAAACAAATGAAAGTGGATTGACAGTTTAATATATATACTGATATTCATTCCTCAAAGTCTTAATAATTTTGGATTTATTAGAATTAGAAATAGAGAAAACATTTAAGATATATTTTTTTTTAAAGGGCAAATTATATTCTGGTTTTTGAAGGTGGTACAGCTTCTACAACCCGTAAACACAAAGTGTATTTTGGTTTAGTTCAAAACTCCCCTCAACGGCCCCTGAAATTGTGTATTTCTTTTTTAAAGAAGATACAAAAAAAGAAACAGAACAACATTGAGCAGTTGTATCAAAGGGGGGAGGGATTAAACGCCTTCTTGTAATGTATTTTTCTAGATCTAAGGGGCCACGCCTCCGCCTGTAACCGATTCACACCACTGCTTGCATAAACCTTTCTTTTTATCACATAGATTAAGCGAATGTTTATAAAGCCGTATTTGAATTTCTGATTGGGCAGAACAAAACAAAAACGAATAAATAGCTGTGGGAAAAATCTTTAAAATATAGCATTTGTTTGGATGTAACAATGACGTCGTCGCTTCTCATTTTTCTTTATTCGTTGTTCTAGGAATTAGTCGATCTCCAGAGAATTCCGTGGCGGTCTGGTTTCCTGGTTGGACTTTTTGCCTCCGGTGTAATTCATCAGTGGGATCTGTTCAGTCCCAATCGAACTATCATTTCAGAAATTAATGGGCTTCACAAAGGTCCTCCGTCAGCTTTGGCTCTGTCTCCAATCAATGATAGAACAGCTCTAAGTGTTGGCCTTGACAAGAATATCGAATTCCTGGATTTGAAGGATAATAAGTAATTAAGGCCTTTCCATACCCAAATTATATAATGCTTACTCTGTTTCCTGGAGAGTGACCGTAAGATCCACGGAGAGGGATCTCTTATATGTTTGTCTGAGTGTCCAGTCTCCTTGAGCAAAGAAAAGATCGATGCAAGGAAAAGAAAATAAAGAAAAAGTGATAAAACACCCAAAGAACGATAAGAAAAAGTAAAATACCAAAAGATCGATGTAAAGAAAAGAAAAGAAAGATAAATTGATACAATACCCAAAGATCTATGTAAAGAAAAGAAAATAAAGAAAAAATGGTAAAGACCCAAGGACCGATAAGAAAAAGTAAAAAAAAGATTGATGTAAAGAAAAGAAAATAAAGATTAAGTGATACAATACCCAAAGAACGATAAGAAAAAGTAAAATACCAAAAGATCTATGTAAAGGAAAGATAATAAAGACAAAATTGTAAACACCCAAGGACCGATAAGAAAAAATAGAATACCCAAAGATCGATGTAACGGAAAGAAAATAAAGATAAAGTGATACAATACCCAAAAAATGATAAGAAGAAGTAAAATAGCAAAAGATCTATGTAAAGGAAAGAAAATAAAGATAATATGGTAGTAAAAACCCAAGGAATGATAAGAAAAAGTAAAATATCCAAAGATCGATGCAAAGATTTCTCCAGTTACCCATTTAGAGCTGGGCCCACCCTGGCTGAGCTTACAGATTCACGCCACTGACCCCTGTCCACAAACCAAATAATTGGATACACTAGGATTCGAACCCTCGCCCTCTCGGACAAAGAATCCTTAATCCAGCGCACCAGTCCACTCGGCTAGGATGGCTCGAAAGGGCGTCCTAGCCGACGCCTAATAACGATAATACCCAAAGAACGATAGGAAAAAGTCAAATCCCCAAAGATCGATGGATTTTGGCCTAAAAGTAAACTTTTAGAAAGCAGAAATAGTATGTGATTGTGTTTTTCCCGAGTGTTTCATTTCCAATACATTTACTGCCCCTGATTTTCAAAACTCCACTACACCCTGTCTCCCTCGCTTAGCCTGCTCAGCTGACCCTATCCTCCCAGATATTTCTGTGTCTTCCTTTAAATTACTTGGGGTTACAATTTCCTCTAATTTAAAGTGGGACATCCACGTGAAAGATATTGTCCGTAGAGCTAATGCGTCCATGTCTCTCCTTAAGCTCTTGAATAAATTTAACATCCCCCCATCCCATTCTTTAAGGATTTATACCTCCTTTGTCCGCCCGCATCTTGAATATGCTTGTCCAGTTTGGCATCCTGGCATCTCCCGTGATGAATCAGATAAAATTGAATCTATTCAAAAAGAGCCCTAAGAATAATTTTTAAAGAAACTTTGGTACCATATTCACTCCTTCTAAAAAAGGCCAAGCTGGAAACTCTTGAGCACAGGAGAGGAACGCTGTGCCTCCGTTTTGCAAAAAATGCAATAATAAACCCTCGCACGTAAAACATTTTCCCCAAAAGACACTCCCCATCCAGACACCGCCTGCCACGTACTGTTTCTGAACCCATCCCTATCTTGTCCCCCATCCGTTGTTTAACCTCCAGATATGAAAAAACCTTTGTCCCCTTCATTACTGATCAAATAAACCACTAGTTTTTTTTTTGTGTTTTTTTTTTTGTGCTGGTGATACCCATGCTGGTGTCCGTTTGGCCCTTCCGTTCCCTCTTCTTTTTATATACTCTCTTTTAAACCTTTTAACACTATTTTTATCTCAATTTTTTTTTTGGTTTTGTTTTAATTTGTGCCTTTTTAACTTTCTTACATTTGACACTTTTTGTTTTTTAGACTAATGAATGGCTTTGCCTTTCTGATATTGTTGTTTTTGGCATTGTTTAGCCAGTTTTTTAGTTGTTGTGCTATTTCTATGTCTTTTTTTATTATATGACCCCGAAATGCGAATTCGGCCCTTCGGGGCTTGTGATAGTCATTTTTTTAAATAAATATCTTATCCTAAGAGGTTCGAAGGATTTTCATTTCCTTTGTCACGGGGCACCTTAATATGTCGTGTTATAGGTTGGAATTGTCCTCGGGGGTGGGGGGAGGATTTTCGGACGCTGCAACACAACCTTCGTTACCTTGCTTGTAATTTCTGGTTGTTATGAGTTGAGCTTCATTATTTGTTGTGATTTCTACTTGCTTCAGGTTTCATTTCTTCAATCACTGTTCGTTAAAAGTATGAGATCTTATACTAGCTATTTTATGCTTGTTTTTTATTGGAACTTCACTCTTTACTTTCCTTGTAAAAATTTAATTCTTTTTTTAATATCGTTGCTACTTTGATGAAGCAGTCTAACTTTTTTACTTTTTTTACTTTTACTTTTTTAACTTTTTTTTTAAATTAAGCTTTTACTTTTTTTACTTTTGCTTTTTTAACTTTTTTTTAAATTAACATTTTAAATTTTTTTTATTTTTACTCTTATAACTTTTTTTTTTTAATTAACATTTTTACTTTTTTTTACTTCTTTTACTTTTACTTTTTAACTTTTTTTTAAATTGACATTTTAACTTTTTATTAACTTTTTTTACTTTTAAGTTTTTAACTTTTTTTAAAATTAACATTTTACTTTTTTTACTTTTACTTTTTTTAAATTAACATTTTTACCGTTTTTTTTTCAGGCTCGTCAAAACCATACCCACTGCTCATCCTTTAACGTCAATATCATTTTGAACAATGGAACTTCAGTGATTGTCGGTTCAACAAAAGGTTCGTTGTATACCTATGATCTGCGGAAGCTGTTAGTGCCTTTGGTTGAAGTACAAGAAGCCCATAATGGACCAATTTCAAATATTTCCGTGCATATGACAGAAATGAAGGTTAGTTCGAATGCTGTCAATCTTATAGACAGGGCTAGATTTAAAGCTTTGATGCTTCTATGCCAAAGCGTTTTGCCGCTCCGTTTTCGCGAGATTTTCGTGAAAATCCCCGAAAATTTGGGGTTATTGGATGCACTGAACAGTGCGCTACTGATGAGCCAAAAGTAATGAAAGAGAAAGGTGATACTGAATTCTCAGCTGCCGCTCTTGGGACACTGACAGTTTATAAGTGGCGACCAAATTCCTGTGTTGTCTTTAAATCACTTTTCTGTGAATAGGCAGTGCGGCGGCGGAGTGCACCTGGCACTTTGGCGATAAATCACATCAGTCCAGTTTTTGTTAAGAAAAAAAATAACTCAGTAATAATTTACTGAGTCCCCTGGTATTGAGCGCCTTTAGGCTCGAACCTAGTGGGCCTTTTGGTAAATCCTGGCCTGCTTATAGACTTGTCACTGTTACTCTCCGTGGACAATAACCTCCATAGAGAATAATTGCCTACAAAGTCTCGTGTTTTTCATTTTAGTATTTCACATTGCACAAGCGTTTACGCAGCCAAACTTAATTACGAAGAATAATCTAAGATTGGTCAGATGAAAAAAAAAACAAACTACAAATAAGAAACAAGTTTACACTCTTCTCGACCTTATCTAAAGCAGTGTGATAGGCCTATTTATCCAATGTGAAAATGAATTTAGTTCAAACGTATTGAACTACTACGTTATGTAAACATATTATAAATAATACAAATATAAAAAAGCGCATCAGTTAGATAACAGAAAAATCAAAAAGATTAAACTCTAAATAAAGCAAAGCAAAAACAATCTGCCAGAGCATACAATATCAGGTTTAACATATTAAGTATAGCTAATATAAACCCAAGTAACATAAATAATGTAAAGATAAAAAAGAACTTGACTTGTTCAAACAAATAAGTAGGAAAAATAGCTCTGAATAGAACAAAACCAGAAACTACTCACAACAATATACAATATCAGACAAAAAGAAAAAAAAAACTCAAATCTAATTGCGTGTTAAGTGCTTACACATATCAAATGTCAGAAATACTCATAAAAGAGTAAAATTATGACTGCAGTACCAAACAGATAGGATCCCAAGTAGGAATAAGGAATCTTAGTCAACGGAATAGAGTTGACTTCGTAAAGAGCGATGTGTCTCCTTTGTCTTGTACCTAAGAATAGTGACATTTACCGCCTGCATTGTTCACCACCTTTTTTTATTTATTTTTTTAAGTCTTCAATAAATATGATGTTTAACGGCTCAGTTCGGAATATATTTGCGCTTAATTATAAGCTGTATTTTTCCGCTAAATGAACCTGCCAAACAAAGAAAACGGGTGGAAACTGACACAAGACGTTAAAAAGCCCGTTTCTGTGCGAAAACGCAGCTGTATGAACTCAGTTTGAATTCCTTAGAACTTTATTATGCCTAGTTAAGCCTTTCTCAGTTTCCAGTCTTTTATGTACATCTTAGATTCAGGGATTGCAAGGTACCTAGGACATTAAAAAGGAATTCTGAGTGTTTGAATTAACTAATTGGAAACGTAAACCACCTTATGTACCTTTAAAAACTAGGAAAAAATCGGGATTTTAATTTTTAATGAAAAAGACCTCGATATGTAATTATGCAGTATTTGTCAATATCGGGTTCCGAATTTAAAATAAAATACGATGGAAAAAATGAGCAAAAATAAACAAAAACATGTGACACCGAAAACTTGAGAAACTGCAACTTTCCTTTGAAGGTGAAAGTGTCTTTTGGATTCAACCGATTGTTAATGTTTGATTTTTTACAAACCAAAAGTATTTACAAACTTAAATAATTAGTTCTGCTTGTCACTGTTGTTGCTTCATTTAACAACACTGTGTCACTGCTTGTCTACTTGTTCACTGTTCAGTTTGTCAACACTGACGAAATTACAGTACTCCTTAAAACACAATAGTTTTGAAAAAAAAAAGAATCTTAGGAAACTATATTTTTCAGGTGTGAATAGATCAATCTTGGCTTTTCTCTGTCTACAATTGGCCATGTCTTGATGCAACCTATGCCACCTACTGCAAAATACTTGATAACTTTAATTCAAAATCAACAAACATTGTTTTATTTTGATGTCCTGGTACTTACACATTTGCGGTTGAAATCACTGAAGAAAGAACAGTTTTTATTTACAAACCTTTCGAAAATCGGGAAATTTGACAAAACGCACAGGAAAATAATAAGATAAAAAAAGTCTATTACGTTTATGTTTTCTGTCATTTTTTATTATTGGAAATTTGCCCTTTATGCCCTTTCTAATTTGCCCTTTATGAAATACCTTGTTTTTCATTATTAGTAAACTTAAGTAAATTCTGGTTCTTCTTTCTATCGTTTTTTTTTTTAATGGGTTATACTGCAAAATAATGTTTCTAGGAAAAATAGCCCATGTGAGTTAGACCCATATTTTTCATTAGTATTTTAGGTGGCATCAGAGAATTTGTCGCCCCACAGAACTCATATAACAGGCTTAGTTCAAAATACTCGTCAGAATGAAGGGAGATTAGAGGATAATTTCTCCTCCCTATTCTTCCCACTACTTTTGTAGTTCTGAAGGCTCACTGAAAATCCGAAATTTTGGGCATAAAAATATATTATTCTGGGGCTACAGGCAGTTCATACTTACCCTCAAACACTCACAGAAAGATCCACTGGCCCTCCTCCGTAATAGCTGGATTTGCAATTATATACCACTTTTCAGGTACATACGAGGAATTTTAGGAAGGGGGGGGGGCTAATGACAAGAAAAATAAATTTTATTTAATAATTTGCATAAAACAATGCCTAGAAATTCGAAAAATTTTAGGGTTTCGGGGGGAGGGGTAGAGCCAAACCCTGCATACGTCCCTGCCACTGCTAATAATTTTATGCAGCCTCGAATGAAGCTGGCCAAAATTGTTATTTTGGCCGGCTTACCTTAATACCTCCCCCTTTACGCTAAAGTGTGACTTTCTGTTCCAATTATTTAAGAATGACTCATGAAACACAAGCTTCGTTTAATTAGAATAATGAGCTTTTTTAAATGCTCAAAATAATTTTTTGTGAAAAGTGAGGTATTGAGGAGGGGGCAACCCCCCTCATATTTGTAGTAATTTTTGTTCACTTTAAGTTTTAATATTGCTGCTTACTTTCAGTTGAAAAAAAATTAATTATTTAATTTATTATCGTTTTTTTAAGTAATACCAGGAAGTCCAGCTACCCCCCCCCCCCCCCCGCATGAAAAATCCCTTCCCCACGAAGAATTCCTCCATGGAAAGATTCTCCTACGCAACCTTCCCCCATCAGAAAATCCCTCCCCCCTCCGAAAAGTTTCTGTATACTTTCTGATAGCCAATACTGTATGTAAACAATGGGCAAAGTTTATAGCTTATACCCCTTCCTCCGGGGGCTGTGGGGGTCAAGTCATCCTCAAAGACATAGTTATTTGATCTTTCAACTATTCTGGATAAAATGGCTATCTAAAAATTTTATCGGAAGACTTCGGGACAAAAATGGACGTGTTAGGGGGGCTAGCTGCACTCCAATATTTTTGGTCACTTGAAAGGGCTCTAGAACTTTTTATTTCCAATCATATGAGCTTTCTTCCGATCTTCTAGGATAACGGGTTTGATATGATCACCCCTGGGAAAAAAACATAAACACGCAACTTGCTTCTGGAAAAAAATGTAAAATTCCACATTTTTTGCATACAGGAGCTTGAAATCTCTATAGTATAATTCTCTGATATGCTGAATCTAATGTTGCGATTTTCATCAAGCTCAATTGATGTTTTGAGTGTGTTCCCCCCCCTTTTTAAAAAAATTGGGCTAATTTTCAGGCTTGTAACTTTTGAGGGGTAACATTAAAGCATTAAAATTTGATTTTTTTTTTCTGTATCCGTTGTTACCAAGACTCTGTATTTTAGAGTTTTGGTTACTAATGAGCCGTATCGCTGCTTACTTACAGTTCGTTACCACGAACTGTTTGGAAAAATACATAATTTGCATTTTTGTAGATAGGGTTTTCTTATTTAGCAGGGCTATCTGAACTGCTGCATTTTATGGTATGGTTTCCGTCTAGACCAGTTCCCTTTTTGAGGGGTTCCCCCTTTTTTCAAAAATTATGCACATTTTCTCAGGGTCACAACTTTTGTGGGCATTTATTAAATTAATGAGTGTTTCATATTTGGATCAACATAAAAGTATGATTCTTGGGTGTACAAACAGTTATCAAAATTTATTTTTCAGAGTTTGGGCTACTATTCACATTTTGTTACTACGAACTGTTAGATTCATACATAAATAACAATTTGTGTTTTTAGCCGACACGGAATGCAACAGCTCAGGGTACTTTAAAAAAGGCTCGAAACGAAATGCCCCGTACAAGATCAGAAGCTCCTAAAGAAGAGAAAAACACCCCCTCCAGCCAATCAAGAAAAAGAAAACATTGCACCCTTAGTTCCTGAGAAACCAGAATCGCCTACTGAGAAAATTTTAGAGGAAGTAAGTTAATAGGATTCTTTTGCGTCTATGTATTCAATCAGGGCTTTGTGCCTACCCAATATTACTACCATATATACCAATGTATAATATATATATATACCAATATATACCATATATTATTATATATACCAATATTATTGCCAATAATTAAATGTGAATTTCTCTCAAAAAAATAATTAAATGTGCTCTTGTAATATTTCATAAATGAGTTCCAGATAGGACTGGTATCCTAATGTGCTTCACAAATAAAACTTTGACATTTGTTTAGCCTATGATCCAAGCCTGGTTAAATCAAAAATTGTCGAGTGCCAAGTCTTTAGTACACGAAGAAAAAATTGGAATATAGTACGCGCTTATTTTAGTTCGATGTTGTTAATGTGCATCAGCCTTTGTCACCACGAGTACATAATTAAGTGTACATAATTAAGAGTACATAATTAAGTGTACATAATTAAGAGTACATAATTAAGTGTACATCATTAAGAGTACATAATTAATTATCTCCATATAGCAATAAACATAAATTCATAATCAATGCTTGACACAAAGGGCTGTTTAAAAAAAAAATACAGCAGGGACGCTAACGGGAGGGGGCCCCTCTCCTCTGTATTTACAAAAAAAATAAGTTTTTTGGTATTTTTATCGAAAAATACTTTTTGTTGGGGGTGGGGGGGGGTGTTATCCATTGAAAAAATTGAACAACAAAATTGCCCCTTCCTTGATTTTGAAAAATACTCCTACCCATCCCTCTACATTTTCTGAATTTGTGCTCTTGAAATAGAGAAGGAAATTTAGTAGAACTTTGTGTAAGATTTTAATTTATTACATCCCTTTGTTTTGTTTATTTTTTTTCAATTCATCCAATTTTTTAGCCATTTAGAAAAATAAGAAAAACAATTTAATAAAAATAATAATACAATAAAATATAAGATATATAATGTAATAAAGCATGCTAAAATAACTATCAATCCTGCTGCGGCGCTGCCAAGGCCCTATATTTTCCTTCGTAATCTCTGCGGTATCCTATTGATATAATTATATTGGTGTCCTATTGATTAATAAAAGTAATAATACAATAAAATATAAGATACATAATGTAATATAAGATATATAATGTAATGAAATAGGCTAGAATGACTATCAATTCTGTAAACTTGTTGGCTCGGTATCGTTACAACAGCGCTGCCAAGACCCTAACCTTTTCCTTCGTAATCTCTGCGATATCCTATTGATATAATTATATTGGTGTCCTATTGATTAATAAAAGTAATAATACAATAAAATATAAGATATATAATGTAATGAAATAAGCTAGAATGACTATCAATTCTATAGGCTTGTTGGCTCGGCATCTTTATTATGGCGCTGCCAAGCCCCTAATCTTTCCATTTGTAATATCTGTGGTATCCTATTTGATAGGATACGTACAAACAGACTACGGATGCACACTGTATCCTCATGATACGCATTGCCTAATAAGAGCAATCTGCTAGAATAGTTGTAATTCCCAATTAGTTATTACAATTTGGGGGGTGGGGGTGGTATTGGGGACAAGGGGACATGGGATGTTTCTAATAAATATAGCTAAAGTACCCTTAAGCTCTTTTTAAGAGTACTTAAGCAAGTCCCACATCCAAACATATCGCTGGGTGAATTTTTACTGTTCTTTTTTGTTTTATTTATGGCCATTCCACATTTCATGGATGAAGGATTGTCTTCACGGATTATCGAAGATTGTGCTTTTTGGTAATCCGTCTTAGGCTAAACGGAAAGCAGGTCATTTCTTGAGGAGGCGTAAAAAGGTTACAATAAAGGATTTAAAGGAAATTTGAACCTCATGGGAGGGGGTAAAGTGTTAAGCGCTGATAAATTGTGTGGTGGAGGAGCTTGCGCAGCTGTGTTGGCCTCACATGGCTTTGTGTTGCAATGAGTTGTCAGAAGTAGTGGTAGTATTTTATTTCACTGTAAAAAAGTTCTCTGGGACTCCAGGCTGAATGGGTCACTTGTTTTAAATGTATTATCAAATGCTGATTTTGAGCTTAGGAACATACATTAAAATAATTAATTTTTTTCTTGTTTCGCTGTTACGCTTGTGAATAATGGTTAAATTACATATCACATACGAAGAAAGATGAAAAACACAATGATCCGGAGTAGATAGGCAAGTATTAAAAGAATAGGAGTACATATCCATGAGTTTTCTGATGTAAGCATACGAACGATTTTGCGACGAGTTCCAAATGTCACAATTGCTATATTTGTGTCATTTTGGAAGTTAGTCTTCCTGTTTAGTCATAGGCAGTGCAATAGCACTGCCTATGACTAAAGAGCGATGTGGGCGCAATGTATTTTTTGCCAGGTTTTTCTTAGACCGGGGCACATCGTATCGAAAGAGTTGTCGTAGAAACTTCAAAAAGGGCTCATTCGATTGGAAATTGACCCCCTCCCACGCCCACCCTTTCCCCAAACACATCCAATCAAAATTTTGAGATAACCATTTCGTTCAGCGTAGTTAAAAGGTCCGGAAATTATGTCATTGAGGATGACAACCCCCCCCCCCTCCTCCCACCAGCCCTCAGGGCAAAGGTTGTAAGCTATGCCCTGGGGTATGTAAGGTTTTTATAGAAAGTGTGGTCGCATAAATTTTGGAGGGGGCTCATTGGATTGTTAATCAGAAGTTCCCTTTTAAGGTTGGAAGTGATTGGAGGGTGGATAACCCCCCACACCTCGTATTTTCCCGAAATGTATCTGATAGAAATTTTGAGATGACCAGTTGTTGTCTGAGAAACTTCGAAAAAGGCTCATTCCATTGGAAACTGAAAGGGCCAGTGCCCTTTTTAACAGTCAAAAGTGATTGGAGGGCAACAAGTGCCCCCCCCTACGGTCATCAATTTCTAAAACATATCTAATCAAAATTTTTAGCCCACATACAACCTGTGTGGGCATTTATATCCCACATTTTTTAACTTAATATCCTTAGTTTTAATTAGACCCCGGCGCCACGTCGGCGGATCGACCGAACGCCGCCGACGAGAAGCCCGGTTGACCGCCGCCGAAGTGTCACTACGCCGCCGGCGCCCCGCCGCCGGCAGAGACGGCGGCGTTCGGTCGACTTCAAATTAATTTTGCGGCAATTCTTTATTGCGTCAACCTCAAAGTTGGAGCTTTTCTTTCTCGTGTGGTTTAGGATTTCGATTTTCCTGATCAGAAATCAAGCAGGGCTTGCACTATCCCCGAATTTTTGGGTATTTCCCCGAAAATCTATGCGTCACCCCGAAAAAAAAATTTGGTTCCCCGAATCCCCAAAAACCACACAATCACGGTGCCACCCCTAGCGATTTATCCTCAGTGACTGTCCCTGCCAAATATTACTTTGATTACCCTAATTCTTCACCACTCTCTTGTTCGTTAATTTTCGTCTCTTTTCTTACTTTCCATAAAAACCAGACAGATGCAATATGCAATTGCAAATATTGCAATATACATAGTTCTTCATATGTTCACGAAAAAAGTATCGTCCTTACGAAATGAGTTTAAATCATTTCGAATGCAGTTTCCCAATTTATATTTCTTACATCTTCATAGTCAAGAATTTTTTTTTCAATTTGAATAGAATTATAGAACGTATTCACTACTATACAGCTTCAGCCTTCAGTTGGATTTTGAAATTGATAGCTGACAAATTGTTTCTACAGCTGAATTGTAAGTTTACAGATTTTTTTTTTCTTTTGCTGTTTTTAGATAGGATTTTTTTAAATTTTTAATACTCAACTGTTGAACGCCTGATAGATTGAAGAAAATATATTCTTCTTTCTGAAAAAATTTTACCCCCCCCCCCCCCCAAAAAAAAAAAACCCTTCTATTAAGACAAAATTTAGCTATAGACTAAGCTGTGTACAAGGTTGGGGAATTAAAGATTGAAACGGAAGTTACCCCAAAAATATGATTCGTAAAAAAATTGTAAATTATTGCCTATAAGGAGGGGGGGGATAGGGGGCTATCACTTTTAAATGATAATACCTCATTTTTTTATTGAAAGCAGGGATGCCAAAAAGATAATTATTTTTTTCATTTAAATTGGAGACGGAAGAAAATGATATCAAATTCCTAGGGAAACCATTGAAATATTTTGATAGACCCAGGGCCCCCCATTGGAACTTGTTCATTGTCTTGGGTATTTTGCGATTTCTCATAGGCTACTGGCCTAATTTGGGTTTTGTGTGTGCTCCCTTTTAATTAGATTCTTTGGATTTTATTGAATGCCACGGCAAATCTATGACTCAGTTTTCCATAATTTTAGGTATATCTGGATAATTTCGACATTTTTGTTGCTGTCTTTGTACCCCTTTACTCATACCCTCAATTTCTTTTTCAAGGAACACAAGCTGTTTAACGTTATTTTGCGTGTTTGTTTGAACCATATAGTGACCTAGTTAATTATTAAGTAATTTTTTTTAATGTAAAGCTGAGACGGTATCCTATCAAGGTGGTACCCAGAGGGAGGGGGGTAGGAAGTATTACATTTGAATGATAATACCTTGAAATTTTTTTTATTGAAAGCAGGGATGCCAAAAAGTATTTTTTTTTTTTTTTATTAAAGCAGAGACGGCATCCTATCAAGGTGGTATCCAGAGGGGGGGGGGTAGGGAGCTATCATATTTAAATGATAATACCTCGATTTTTTTTGAAAGCAGGGATGCCAATAAGTTAATTATTTCTTGTTATTTAAAGCAGAGACGGTATCCTATCAAGATGGTATCCAGAGGGGGGCATAGGGAGTTATTATATTTAAGTGATAGTACCTTGATTTTTATTTTATTGAAAGCAGGGATGCCGAAAAGTGGAAAAGTTGACAAAAATTAACAAGATTTTCGTGAGTTATACTTGATACAGCACTTGCATAGTTTTATCGTCCAAAAGGAAAGGGGTGCATGCATCCAACCCGTTTTTTTTCTTACTGATGAAACGAGTTTACTTTGAAAACATTCATTCATAAGTACCAGGTAGATTGACACTAAAACGAATTGGTGTGACGAAAGCGATATCGACATCCCCACCTAACGTTGCGCTTGAGTGACAATGGCGCCCCAGGACCAGTGCCCAAGGTACATTAAAAGGTCAGGTCATAATAAAAGCTCTCAATTTGGGAGGTTCAAGAGGAGTCTTTGACAGTCTTATGACCTCAGGGTACTAGATGTTGCAACGTTCTTACGTATCTACAGTGGTTTAAAAAATTCAATCACCCCACAAATGATGACCAAAGAAATGTACAAATGTAACATTTGGAACATTAGAACACTTTTTTCAAAGCTTTGAAGAAAAGCAAAAAAGGCTAAATACCCCTAACTACGCTTGAAAGCTATTTTAAAAGAAACTCTTTGGAGATTTCTATAGATATGACCATAGCAGAAGCTTTGAGCCTGGGTGGGAATCAAAGAGGAGTCTCTGAGTATTTTGACCACAGGTGACTTATTTTTGCGACTTTCTTAAATTTGGTAATTTTTGTGAGCATTCGGAAATCAAAGCTTAAACTCATTAACTGATTCTAAGTCTCCTAACATTTTGCTTGGATTAAAGTGACGAACTAGGAAGAAAATCTTAACAACTTATTGGAGCTACTTCAGTCTGCATATTATTTCATTTAATTACATTTAAAACGGATGAGTTTTTTTTACCTAAGAAAATAGTTGGCACTTCATTTTTCTCCGTACCGAATAAACCATTAAGTGTTTTTTGTTTCAGTGTAATTGAAGTGTTCTCGTGTGAAGTGTTCATCAGGTATTTTTCAATTTGATAAATTTACTCCTTTTAGATGCAGTTTATAATTTAGCTGATATTAGGTATTTATGAGTTTATAATTTGGAATGAATCCCCAAAAGAAAAAATTAATAATATCCAAAAGAGCAGCCAAAAGCAATTTAAAAAAGCAGCAGTTCAGCCTTAGCCTAGATGTCATATTCTATAAAGAAGCCAAAAAAACTTTAAAATGTATTTTTTTTTAAATTGTTATTAAAAACCAGTTTTTAATACAAGGAAGGCTTTTTAGGAATCTAAAAGAGCCAAAAAACAATCAATATCAGAGTCGCCCATTTCAACTATTTTAAAGGTGAAAAAAACAGCTAAAGGCAAAGGGCTTTATGAAAAAATTAAGATTCTAAGTTCAAACTTATATTCAAAGTTTTTGCCCAGATAACTGACGAATTTTGTGATACGGTATTTGAAGTTTTGTATGCAGTAATGCTCAATGAAAAAACACTACTAATTTTGATAATTATTTATGTTAAGAATACATAGCTAATAGATACTTCAACTATTATGCAAGGGTTCTGAAACGCCACAGCCATTTCGTTTCTACCAGATTTCTACTTCTCTTGATGAATAACGAAGAAGACCAGTGTCCAGCCAGCGACTTGTGAAGTTTTGAACTCATGAATAGGCTCGAATCTGTTGTAAATTTAAGCTGTGATTTGAGAAAGACTGATGAAAACATTCGGTGAACATTTTTGCGGTGAACATTGATCGCGCCGGCGATTCGCCGCCGACATCTTACCGGCGGCGCGCCGCCGACATTTTATCGGCGGCGTGGCGCGGCGCGCTGTTTTTGGCCCCGCCACCACCGGTCTTCCCTCATCGGCGCGGCGCCGGGGTCTAGTTTTAATAGCAGTAGTAGTAGCAGTAGTAGAAGTAGAATTAATTGTAGTAGCTTAAGCTTTAGTGACGGTAGTGGTAACAGAAGTACTAATAATAGTAACAGTAATAGTTGTATGAGTACAAGCAGTATTATTAGTATAAAAATATTTTCTTGTGGTTAGTTCGACATCCCTCACAACAAGCCCTGTTAGTTTCAACTTCACACACCAAACTGGTCCTAAGATATTGTTACACCCTTTTGACAACATGCATACAGACGTCATGTTGTGATTCAGTTCACCTTCCCCAATCAAAATTCCTTGAAAATTTTACCTTCATACCCTTAGGCATAGTTGTTATAGAAGTCACAGTAGTAATATTGATATTACTAGTAATAGTATTGAATAGCGGTATTACTTCTAGCAGCAGTAGTATTAACATATTGCCTTTTGGTCAGTAGAACATCCCTCTCATCAAGTCCTCGAAATTGCAACTTAATACAATTAGCCGTTGCTTTGACATTGCTGATATGTCCTTTTGATAACCTCTATGTTCATATAGCCTACTTATTGAAATTTTGATGTCAATGCTCTTAGCCCTAGTAGTAGTTGCAATAGAAGTAGTAGTAGTATTAGTAGTAAATGTAGCAGTAATAGTAGTATTAGCGTAGTGTGCATATATTGCCTTTTGGTGAGAAGATCTTCCCCTTTAAGCATTCTCTGAAAGTTCCAACTTAATACCCACATCAATTCTTGAGATTCACTATTTTGATAACATGCATGTACGTAGCGTCTTTCGATTTAGTTTAATCAAAAGACGCTTAAAGGGGACACCGCTCAATACTGTGAATGGAGTAGTATGGTAGTAGTAGTGGTGGTAGCTGTAGTAGTATTGGTAATGTGCAAACATTGCCTTTTTGATCATCTCCCTTATCAGTTCCTGAATTTTCCCAATTAAAATACTCAGTCATTCCTGTGTTACACCCTTTTGGCAATCCGTATAGACGTAACGTGTTTTGATTTAGTTCAACACTCCCCTCAACATTCTCTAAAGGCTCGCCTGAATGCCCTTCGTTTCTCATGGAAAGTAAACTTCAAATATGCAATCCTTTCTCAATAATATATACTATGTGTAAGCACCGTTTTCCTTAGACATCAGCACGGATGTACCGTCATCCACCAAAATTATAGCAGCAGCAAAGAAGCTGAAAAATGGGAAGTCGCCTGGCGAAGACGCGATATCCGCGGAAATGCTAAAAGCGACTGTTCTGACCGGCCTCAAGTTCTGGACAGCGCTGTTCGTAGTAATCTGGACGACCGCCAAAATACCTTCAGATTGGAAACGCAGTACCCTTGTGAGGATCTTTAAGAAAGGTGATGCGTCCCTCCCAGGCAACTGGTGAGGAATCTGCTTGTTTTCCATACCTAGCAAATTGTTGACGCATATTTTAATGCAGAGAATCAGCTCGCAGCTTGAAAGACACCTCCGCGACGAGCAACATGGATTCAGACCGAACAGTTCATGTGTGGACCTGATAATTACTCTACGGCTACTGACAGAAGAAAATAGAGAGTGACGCTCTAAAATCTATATGACATTCATCGATTTTGAGAAGGCATTTGACTCAGTAGACCGTCAAAGTCTGTGGAAGATCCTACTGCATTACGGAATCCCTGTAAAGATAATTTCACCGGTCATTGCATTCCTATGAAGATAGCGAGTGCTGTGTAAAGACACCAGACGGCCAAACTCGTTTCTTCCACATTCTGTCAGGAGTTAAGCAAGGTTACGTCTTGTCACCGCTACTTTTCGTAATCGTCATTGATTACATACTGCAACGTACAAGCACAGACGGAATCCAGCTGAATCCAGAAATACGCCTCAGCGATGTAGATTACACTGATGACATCGCCGTCCTGGAATCATGTAAGCGAAGACTCCAAGAACTCCTTGACAAAGTGAAGGAGAGAGGTGGCCAGGTCGGCCTGAAAATGAATACTGAGAAAACAAAATGCATGGCTACCACAGATTCACCCCTGAGCATCACTTGGGGAGACCAACACATAGGGCAAGTCGTCCATTTCAAATACTTGGGAAGCATAATAGAAAGCACGGATCGACCACAAAAGAAGTGCTCACAAGAATCGCCAAGCCAATGGGGCCTTCAATAGATTACGAAAAGTTTGGCGGTCCCATAGCTTCTCTATACGGCTAAAGCTACGACTCTTCAATAGCACTGTTATGCCAGTGCTGCTCTACGCAGCCGAAACCTGGCGCCTGAACCAGGAACAAGAGAGAAGAATACTTGCTTTCGAAAACACATGTCTTAGAAGAATTCTGAACATCTGTTGGCAGCAGGGAATAACAAACAAATCCATCCACGACAAGACGGGCCAGCCTCTTGTGACATATATCATAAGAGTTCGCCGATGCAGATACCTTGGTCACGTACTACGTATGGACAATCTCCGACTACCAAATGCAGCGCTCCATTGGTGACCATCGGGTCCATGCCGCAGTGGCAGACTCAGAAACACCCTGCGTCGAATGTGTCAGACAGATCTCCGTAACCTGCACGCATCAATCCAACCTCAGTGAGAGGACATACTGGCAGCAGCAAACTTGCGGGAAGATTAGCGGCTCCTTCTTGATACCCTGGGTGCCTCTGGAGGCACAGGCGGATCTAAGGTCTAAGGTAAAGGTAATGTGTAAACAATGAACGAATTGCCTAATTTACAGCCCTTGTTCTGAGGACTCTGTGGAGGTTGACATCTCTAGAGATATAATTACTGGACCTTTCAACAATGCTGAATAAAATAGCTCTCTTAAAATTCCGATCGGATGTGTTTTGGGGAATGATAGGCTTGGGGGGGGGTTGATTGCCCTCCATTCACTTTCGACTCTTAAATGGACACTAAAACTTCCGACTTACAATCAAATGAGCTCCTTCCGATCCAAGGTTTATGTGACCATCCGTTCCATAAAAACCTTATATACCCTTGGCATAACTTACAACCCTTGCTCATGGGCCAGGGGTAATGTGTCAACCCTAAAGACATTGTTATATAATTTTTGGACTATTGATAACAAAATGGCTATCTGACAATCAATTGAATGCGTTTCGGGAAAAGAGGATGTCAGGGTGGGGGGGGGGCTAGTATCTCTCCATAATGTTTGACTCTTAAAAGCGAAATAGAATTATTCGTTTCCAATCAAATCAGCCTATTCTAAAGTTTACACGACCACCCCTTCCATAGAAACCGTATATGCCCCTGGGGTATAACTTACAGCCCTTACCCCCAGACTCTGGGGAATTCTGTCAAACCCGTAGGCTTTATTATATGATCTTTGGACTATTTTTGAACAAATGGCTGTAACAAAATTTCTGTCGGATGCATTTATTGAAACTACGATGTGGGGGTGTGTGGCTGCCCCCCCGATCGTTTTGAATATTAAAAAGGCCACTAGAACATCTGATTTCTTTACTGATGAGCCTCCCCCCCCCCTGGGAGTTTATATGACCACCCTTTCCATAAAAACCTTATATGCCCTCGGGGCATAACCTACAACCCTTGCGCTGAATGCTGAGGGGGGGGATGTCATCCTCAAAGACATAATTTCCAGATCTCTAAACTACGCTAAACAAAATGGCTCAAAATTTTGATGTCACAGTAGGTTTTAGGCTTTTACAGTGACAGAAGGAGGCGATACCCAAACTCTTGTTTGTTGTGATTTTTGTTCGTTTAAAACTTAATTTGCATATGCAATTTAAGTTTCACTCGTTTTAAGATTTATTTATTCATTTTTATTATTATCTATTGTATGTTTGTTTGCGTTGATTGTTTATTTAGTTTCTATTCGTTTTGGGTTTCATTTATACTTCAATAGCAAAATATTTTTTTCGTTTTAAGATTTATTTGCATATTCAATTTAGGTATTAATCATTTTAAGATTTATTTGTTCATTTATATTTGTACTTGTAGGTTTTTTTGCTATGATTGTTTATTTAATTTCTGTTTGTTTTGGGTTTCATTTGTTCTTTAATAGTAATCAATAAAAAAAAAATCCACAAAATAAGTTTTTCAAAGAAAAGTAAAGAACTCCATTAAACCAAAAATGAGCAAAAATAAAATCAAATAATCTACCAAGCGTGAAACTACCACAAATCAGCATCGATAAATAAATGAAACCGAAAACGAGCAGTTGTCGCAGAAACTTCGAAAAGGGCTCATTCGATTGGAAATTGGAGTGACTAGTGCCCTTTTTATTAGCGCTATCGCGCTGCCTAAGTAAAGAACGATGTGGGCACAATATATTATTTTTTTTTCCATACCCGGGCACTTCGTGTCGAAGGAGTTGTCGTAGAAACTTCGAAAAGGGCTCTTTCGATTGGAAATTGGAGTGACTAGTGCCCTTTTTAATAGTAAAAAGTGATTGGAGGGCAACTAGCCCCCCCCCCCATGCCCATCATTCCCCCTAACACATCCAAACAAAATTTTGAGCTAGCCATTTTGTTCAGCGTAGTTGATTTCCACATAGAAAATATCTTTTTGAGGAGGACACTGCCCCACAACCCTTGGGGTAAGGGTTTTAAGTTATGCCCCGGGGGCATTAAAGGTTTTTTATAGAAAGCGTTGACGTAGAAACTTCAAAAAAGGCTCATTCGATTGGAAATTCAAAGGGCTGGTGCCCTTTTTAACGGTCGAAAGTGATTGGAGGGCAACTAACCCCCCTCTCACGCCCATCTTTTCCCTAAACACATCCAATCAAAATTTTGAGATAGGCAACTACCCCCCCCCCCTCCCCCCACGCCCATCATTCCCCCAAACACATCCAATCAAAATTTTGAGATAGCCATTTTGTTCAGCGTAGTTGATTTCCAGATAGAAAAGATGTTTTTGAGGAGGACTCTCCCCTACAACCCTCGGGCAAGGGTTTTAAGTTATACCCTGGGGTATATAAGGTTTTTATAGAAAGCGTTGACATAGAAACTTCAAAAAAGGCTCATTCGATTGGAAATTCAAACGGCTGGTGCCCTTTTTAACAGTCGAAATTGATTGGAGGGCAACTAACCCCCCTCTCACGCCCATCTTTTCCCTAAACACATCCAATCAAAATTTTGAGATAGCCATTTTATTCAATGTAATTTTAAGTTCTGTAAATTAGGTCTTTGAGGATGACAACCCCCTCACAGCCCTAAGGGCAAGGGTTGTAAGTTATGCCCTGGGGGCATATAAAGTTTTTATAGAACGCGTTGTCGTAGGAACTTCAAAAAGGGTTCATTCGATTGGAAGTTGAAATGGCTAGGGCCCTTTTTAATAGTCGAAAGTAATAGGAAGGCAACTAACACCCCTTCCACGTCCACCATTTCCCCAGACACATCTAATCAAAATTTTGAAATAGCCATTTTGTTCCCCACAGTTAAAGTTTAGGAAATTATACCTTTGAGCAGGACACTCCCCCCCCCCCAATCTTCAGGGCAGGGATTATAAGTTATGCCTTAGGGGCATATAAGGTTTTTATTGAAATCCTTGAAACTTGAAAAAATCTTTGAAATCTTTGAAATCATAGAAACTTAAAAAATGGCTCATTCGATTTGAAATTCAAAGATCTAGTGCCCTTTTTAATAGTCAAAAGTAATTTGAGGACAACTAGCCCCCCTCTCTCGCCCACCTTTTCTCCAAACACATCCAATCAAAATTTTTAGATAAACATTTTGTTCAGTGTTGTGGATTTCCAGATAAAAATTATGTTTTTGAGGAGGACACTCCCCCACATTCCTCAGGGCAAGGGTTGTAAGTTATGCCCTGGGGGCATATAAGGTTTTTATAGAACGCGTCGTCGTAGGAACTTCAAAAAGGGCTCATTCGATTGGAAATTGAAATGGCTAGTGCCCTTTTTAATAGTCGAAAGGGATTGGAAGGCAACTAGAACCCCTTCCACGCCCATCATTTCCCCAAACATATCCAATCAAAATTTTTAGATGGCAATTTTGTTCCACGCAGTTTAAAGTTTAGAAAATTATACATTTGAGCAGGACACTCCCTCCACAGTCTTCAGGGCAGAGGTTATAAGTTATGCCTTAGGGGCATATAAGGTTTTTATTGAAATCTTTGTCATAGAAACTTGAAAGGGGCTCATTCGATTGGAAATTCAAAGGACTAGTGCCCTTTTTAATAGTGATTTGAGGGCAACTAACCCTGTGCCACAGTAAAGAACGATGTGGGTGGCACAATGTATGTATTATTTATTATTTTTTTCCTTTAAAGCCGGGCAATTCGTATCGAAGAAGTTGTCGTAGAAACTTCGAAAAGGGCTCATTCAATTGGAAATTGGAATGGCTTGTGCCCTTTTTAATAGTCGAAAGTGATTGGAAGGCAACTAACACCCCTTCCACGCCCACCATTTCCCGAAACACATCCAATCAAAATTTTGAGATAGCCATTTTGTTCAGCGTAGTTGATTTCCAGATAAAAATTATGTTTTTGAGGAGGACACTCCCCCACAGCCCTCAGGGCAAGGGTTGTAAGTTATGCCCTGGGGGCCAATAAGGTTTTTATAGAAGGCGTTGTCGTAGAAAGTTCAAAAAAGGCTCATTCGATTGGAAATTCAAAGGTCTAGTGCCCTTTTTAATAGTCGAAAGTTATTGGAGGGCAACTAATCCCCCTCTCACGCCCACCTTTTCCCCAAATACATCCAATCAAAATTTTTAGATAGCCATTTTATTTAACGTAGTTGAAAGTTTTGAAAATTAGGTCTTTAAGGATGACAACCCATCCCCCCTCCCACAACCCACAGGGCAAGGGTTGTATGTTATACCCTGGGAGCACATAAGGTTTTTATAGAAAGCGATGTTGTAAAAACATCAAAAAGGGCTCATTCAAGTGAAAATTGAAAGGGCTAGTGCCGTTTTAATAGTCGGAAGTGATTAAAGAGCAACTGACCCCCCTCTCACGCTCACCATTTCCCCAAACATATCCAATCAAAGTTTTGAGATATCCATTTGTTTAACGTAGGTGAAAGTTCAGGAAACTAGGTCTTTTAGGATGATAACCACCTCAGAGCCCTCAGTACAAGGGTTGTAAGTTATGCCCTGGGGGCATATAAGGTTTATATAGAAATTTGTTGTAAGAATTTCAAAAAGGGTTCATTTGTTTGGAAATTGAAATGGCCATTTTTAATAGTCGAAAGTGAGTGGAGAGTAATTGACCCCCCTGTCACACCCACCATTTCCCCAGACACATTCAATCAAAGTTTAGAGATAGCCATTTTGTTCAACGTAGTTGAAAATTCTGGAAATTATTTATTTAAGGATGATAAACCCCCCCAGAGTCCCCAGGGCAAAGGTTGTAAGTTAAGATTAAATCAAAATGCACTGTGTTAATGCTAATTCTCAATAAGGCATCTCAGCAGTATCCCAAGAATCACTGATGGTATTATATTCAAATTGGCGGGACTATTTCTGCTCTTAAAATTTAACCAAATGAAAATAGCGTCAGTGTATGCAAGCTATCAAAGAAGTTTACTATTTCAGGTCAACTAGAGGAGGTATGAAACTAAAGTAAACACTACTATTTGTGTCCAGATTTTTAAAAGGGTGCATGTTGTTAAAAATTGCTGAAAAATTTTCTCCAGCATACAAATAGCAGGCCAAACTATAAAGTCTTATAAAAAAGGTTTAAACTATTATTTTCTTTTTCCCTGAAAGGACTATGTCAATATAAAACGAACAGAAATTAATTAAAAAAAACTTTCCACACAATAAGTTTTTCAAAGAAAAGTAAAGAACTCCATTAAACCAAAAATGAGCAAAAATAAAATCAAATAATCTACCAAGCGTCAAACTACCACAAATCAGCATCGATAAAAAAATGAAACCCAAATCGAACAGAAATTACTATAAAAAAACGAGTCAAACTCAAAACGAGCAGAAATTAACACGAGCAGGGCTCAAAACCCCTATGCCATCCCAAGGCCAGAACATAATTTGCACTTTACTGAAAAAATGCAAATGGAATGTGCATTGTCAGTTTAATATACATATACTGATATTTGTTAATCAAAATGTTAATATTATTTAATTTATAAAACTTATAAAGTAAAAACATTTATATTTTTTTCAGTAAAGTACAAATTATGTTCTAGCCTTGGGAAGGCATAGGGGTTTTGAGCCCTACTCATGCTAATTTCTGCTCGTTTTGAGTTTGGCTCGGTTATTTACAGTAATTTCTGTTCGTTTTGGGTTTCATTTATTTATCGATGCTGATTTGTCGTAGTTTGACGCTTGGTAGATTATTTGATTTTATTTTTGGTCATTTTTGGTTTAATGGAGTTCTTTACTTTTCTTTGAAAAACTTATTTTGTGGAAAAAGTTTTTTTTTCCACAAGCAGAAAACAAGCAGAAATTAATATAAGTCGGGCTCAAAACCCCTATGCCTTCCCAAGGCCAGAACATAATTTGCAATTTACTGAAAAAATATAAATGTTTTTACTTTTATAACTTTAATAAATCAAATAATATGAACATTTTGATTACTAAATATCAGTATATGTATATTAAACTGACAATGCACATTCATTTGTATTTTTTCAGTAAAGTGCAAATTATGTAAGTTCCACTATTATATTGAGACTATTTTTACTCAATATTTGTTGAGACTATTATTTAAATCAGGTGAGACTGTAGGTATAGAATATTGAGACTTATCAATATATATGTTGTTTTCACATTCTAGTCTGGAGGTAGCCAAAAATCAGCTGAGACAAAACATTTATTGGGAGGTAATTTGTCCGTGGTCAGCAACAACAGTGACGTATTTTCGCCATTAAGGAATGAAATGAATCATAGTCATGTCATTAAAGGACTTCGAGGGAGTCTCAGTAGGTTGTCAAGTGGTAAGTCTCTATTTTGTTTGTTTACATTTGTTAATAAGTTCTTAGACCACACTGTTTTTCCATTTACAAAAAATTTAAGAGAAAAAACGAGTTTAATTTAAATAAAGCAGTCTAACAAAAACACAAAAAACAACAACAAAACTTTAAATAAAAAAAAAAAATTCGAATATTTAGCCTCCACGTTCAGGAGCCTTTTTCAACGAAAAAAAAACTTTAAGAAAGAAGAAACAAAATTTTTTTTAAATAAAACCATCTTAAAAATTATATCTATTAAAAATGAAGACTGTATTTATTCGATAGAAAATTCAAAAGACCCCAGGTCACCACCCCTGATTAGATTTACTAGGTTAAAAATTTTTGAGCTATATATGGCAACAGGTCAAAGAAACTGACAGTAAAGAAATTACTTGTTCATCTGAAAGTAAAGAATAGTATTATCTGTCGTGTAGTATAGACATTCGTTTGTCTTGTCAGTAAGTGCAGTTCTGGAAGTGTTTAAAATGTGAGTTATACTAATTTGTCTATTTTGTTGATAGTGATAGTGATAGTGATATATTTAATTAACAAAAAAATTTTAAATACAAAAATCAATATGATTCACCCAAAACCAAACGGTTGACGTGGGTTGTTGTTTATTTGTCTTTTTTTTCTCTTGTGCGTTAGTTGTCGTTTTTTTAGATGTTTTTTTTTTTTTTTAATTGTTTCTTATTCCTAAGCGTTTTTTTTTCCGTTGAAAAAGGCTTCGAGACGTGGAGCCGAAATATTCGTTTTTTTTTTTTATTTAAAGTTCTGTTGTTGTTTTTTGTGTTTTTGTTCAACTGCTTTATTTAAAAAAAAACCTGTTTTCTCATTTTCTCTATTTTTTCTCTATTTCTATTTCCGTTTTCTCGATTTTTTACATTTGTTTACATTGTATTTACAATTATTTACAGTTATATGTATTTGTCTCTATTGTATTTGTTTACAATATCCTCCCCTTACTATATCTCCCTTACGATATCCTCCTTTGTTTATAACTTCCCCTACTGATGTTTGCAAAATTTGGTATCCACCGTCTATACACACTATGCCGTCTATCATAGGCAGCGCAATCTTGCTGCTTAAGTAAAGAACGATGTTGGCACAATGATTTTTTTTTTTTTTTTTTTTTTTTTTTTTAGACCAGGGCACTTCGTATCGAAGGAGTTGTCGTAGAAACTTCGAAAAGTGCTCATTCGATTGGAAATTGGAGTGGCTTATGCCCTTTTTAATAGTAGAAAGTGATTGGAAGGCAACTAACACCCCTTCCACACCCACCATTTCCCCAAACACATCCAATCAAAATTTTGAGATAGCCATTTTGTTCAGCGTAATTGATTTCCAAATAGAAATAATGTTTTTGAGGAGGACACTCCCGCTCAGCCCTCAGGGCAAGGGTTGTAAGTTATGCCCTGGGGGCATATAAGGTTTTTATAGAAAGCTTTGTGGTAGAAACTTTAAAAAGGGCTCATTTGATTGGAAATTGAAACGGCTAGTGCCCTTTTTAATAGTTGAAAGTGATTGGAGGGCAAGTAACCCCCCTCTCACGCCCACCATTTCCCCAAACATATCCAATCAAAATTTTGAGATAACCATTTTCTTCAACGTATTGTTTCACGTAGTTGAAAGTTCTGGTAATTAGGTCTTTGAGGATGACAACCCCCTCACAGCCCTCAGAGCAAGGGTTGTAATTTATGCCCTGGGGCATTTAAGGTGTTTATAGAAAGTGTTGTCGTAGAAACTCAAAAAGGGCCCACTCGACTGGAAATCGAAAGGGCTAATGCCCTTTTTAATAGTCGAAAGTGATTGGAAGGCAACTAATCCCCCTCTCACGCCCACCCTCCCATTTACCCATTATGTTTAAAAACTAAATGTTGCCTTAAAATTAAACCAAAATGCACTGTGTTAATGCTAATTCCCAATAAGGCATCTCAGCAATATCCCAAGAACGACTGAGGGTATTATGTTCAAACTTTCGGGGCTACTGAATATATGGTGTTTATAAAAAGCGTTGTCATAGAAACTCAAAAGGGCCCATTCAATTCTAAATTGAAAGGGCTAGTGCCCTTTTTAATAGTCGAAAGTATTGGAGAGCAACTAACCACGCTCTCACGCCCACCTTTTCCCAAAACACATCCAATCAAAATTTTGAGATAGCCATTTTGTTCAACGTAGTTGAAAGGTCTGGAAATTAGGTCTTTGAGAATGATACCCCCCCCTACAGCCCTCAGGGCAAGGGTTGTAAGTTATGCCCTGGGGGCATATAAGGTTTATAGAAAGTGTTGTCGTAGAAACTTCAAAAAGGGTTCATTTGATCGGAAATTGAAATGGCTAGTGCCCTTTTTAATAGTCGAAAGTGATTGGAAGACAACTAACACCCCTTCCAGGCCCACCATTTATCCAAACACATCCAATCAAACTTTTGAGATGGCCATTTTGTTCAAAGTAGTTAAAAGGTCCGAAAATTATATCTTTGAGGATGACACTCCCCCCACAGCCCTCATGGTAAGGGTTGTAAGTTATGCCCTGGGGTATATAAGGTTTTTATTGAAAGCTTTGTCGTAGAATCTTGAAAAAGGGCTCATTCGATTGGAAATTCAAAGGGCTAGTGCCCTTTTTAATAGTCGAAAGGGATTTGAGGACAACTAACCTCCCTCTCACGCCCACCTTTTCCCCAAACACATCCAATCAAAATTTTTAGATAGCCATTTTGTTCAAAGTAGTTAAAAGTTTTAGAAATTAGGTCTTTTAGGATGATAACCCCTCAGAACTCTCGGGGCAAGTGTTTTAAGTTACGCCCTGTGGGCATATAAGGTTATTATAGATAATGATGTTGTAGAAACTTCAAAAAGGGCTCATTCGATTGGAAATTAGAAGGGCTTGTGCCCTTTTTAATATTCGAAAGTGGTTGGAGGATAACTACCACCCCTCTCACAACCACCATTTCTCCAGACACATCCAATCAAAATTTTGAGATAGCTATTTTGTTCGACGTAGTTAAAAAGTCATGAAATGATGTTTTTGAGGATGACACTCCCCCCACAGCCCTCAGGGCAAGGGTTGTAAGTTATGCCCTGGGGTTTATAAGGTTTTTTTTATAGAAAGCGTTGTCGTAGATAATTCAAAAGGGAATCATTTGATTGGAAATTGAAACGGCTAGTGCCCTTTTTAATAGTCGAAAGTGATTGGAGGGCAAGTAACCCCCCTCTCACGCCCACCATTTCCCCAAACATATCCAATCAAAATTTTGAGATAACCATTTTCTTCAGCGTAGTTGAAAGGTCTGGAAATTATGTCTTTGAGCATGACAACCTCCTCACAGCCCTCAGGGCAAGGGTTGGAAGTTATGCCATGGGGTATATAAGATTTTATAGAAAGCGTTGTTGTAGAAGCTTCAAAAAGGGCTCATTCGATTGGAAATTGAAAGTACTAGTGCCCTTTTTATAGTCGGAAGTGATTGGAGGGCAACTAACCCCCCTCTCACGCCCACCATTTCCCAAAACACATCCAATCAAAATTTTGAGATAGCCATTTTGTTCAACGTAGTTGAAAGTTTTAGAAATTAGGTCTTTGAGAATGATACCCCCCCCTACAGCCCTCAGGGCAAGGGTTGTAAGTTATGCCCTGGGGGCATATAAGGTTTATAGAAAGTGTTGTCGTAGAAACTTCAAAAAGGGTTCATTTGATCGGAAATTGAAATGGCTAGTGCCCTTTTTAATAGTCGAAAGTGATTGGAAGACAACTAACACCCCTTCCAGGCCCACCATTTATCCAAACACATCCAATCAAACTTTTGAGATGGCCATTTTGTTCAAAGTAGTTAAAAGGTCCGAAAATTATATCTTTGAGGATGACACTCCCCCCACAGCCCTCATGGTAAGGGTTGTAAGTTATGCCCTGGGGTATATAAGGTTTTTATTGAAAGCTTTGTCGTAGAATCTTGAAAAAGGGCTCATTCGATTGGAAATTCAAAGGGCTAGTGCCCTTTTTAATAGTCGAAAGGGATTTGAGGACAACTAACCTCCCTCTCACGCCCACCTTTTCCCCAAACACATCCAATCAAAATTTTTAGATAGCCATTTTGTTCAAAGTAGTTAAAAGTTTTAGAAATTAGGTCTTTTAGGATGATAACCCCCTCAGAACTCTCGGGGCAAGTGTTTTAAGTTACGCCCTGTGGGCATATAAGGTTATTATAGATAATGATGTTGTAGAAACTTCAAAAAGGGCTCATTCGATTGGAAATTAGAAGGGCTTGTGCCCTTTTTAATATTCGAAAGTGGTTGGAGGATAACTACCACCCCTCTCACAACCACCATTTCTCCAGACACATCCAATCAAAATTTTGAGATAGCTATTTTGTTCGACGTAGTTAAAAAGTCATGAAATGATGTTTTTGAGGATGACACTCCCCCCACAGCCCTCAGGGCAAGGGTTGTAAGTTATGCCCTGGGGTTTATAAGGTTTTTTTTTATAGAAAGCGTTGTCGTAGATAATTCAAAAGGGAATCATTTGATTGGAAATTGAAACGGCTAGTGCCCTTTTTAATAGTCGAAAGTGATTGGAGGGCAAGTAACCCCCCTCTCACGCCCACCATTTCCCCAAACATATCCAATCAAAATTTTGAGATAACCATTTTCTTCAGCGTAGTTGAAAGGTCTGGAAATTATGTCTTTGAGCATGACAACCTCCTCACAGCCCTCAGGGCAAGGGTTGGAAGTTATGCCATGGGGTATATAAGATTTTATAGAAAGCGTTGTTGTAGAAGCTTCAAAAAGGGCTCATTCGATTGGAAATTGAAAGTACTAGTGCCCTTTTTATAGTCGGAAGTGATTGGAGGGCAACTAACCCCCCTCTCACGCCCACCATTTCCCCAAACACATCCAATAAAAATTTTCAGATAGCAATTTTCTTCAAAGTAGTTGAAAGTTCTGGAAATTAGGTATTTGAGGATGACAACCCCCCCCCCCCCCCAGTCCTCAGGGCAAGTGTTGTAAGTTATGCCCTGGGGGCATATAAGGTTTTTATTGAAAGCGTTGTCATAGAAACTTCAAAAGGGCTCATTCGATTTTAAATTGAAAGGGCTACTGCCCTTTTTAATAGTTGAAAGTGATTGGAGAGCAACTAACGCCCCTCTCACGCTCACCATTTCCCCAAACAAATCTAAGTCAAAATTTTGAGATAGCCGTTTTGTTTCACGTAGTTGAAAGTTCTGGTAATTAGGTCTTTGAGGATGACAACCCCATCACAGCCCTCAGAGCAAGGGTTGTAATTTATGCCCTGGGGCATTTGAGGTGTTTATAGAAAGTGTTGTCGTAGAAACTCAAAAAGGGCCCACTCGATTGGAAATCGAAAGGGCTAATGCCCTTTTTTATAGTCGAAAGTGATTGGAAGGCAACTAATCCCCCTCTCTCGCCCACCCTCCCATTTGCCCATTATGTTTAAAAACTAAATGTTGCCTTAAAATTAAACCAAAATGCACTGTGTTAATGCTAATTCCCAATAAGGCATCTCAGCAATATCCCAAGAACGACTGAGGGTATTATGTTCAAACTTTGGGGCCTACTTTCGGGGCTACTGTATATATGGTGTTTATAAAAAGCGTTGTCATAGAAACTCAAAAAGGGCCCATTCAATTCTAAATTGAAAGGGCTAGTGCCCTTTTTAATAGTCGAAAGTGATTGGAAGGCTTGACATTTTTATAGTAAAGATTGATGTGGGTACAATGTATTATTTTTTTTTTTTTTTTTTTATTTTTTTTTTTTTTTTTTTTTTTATTTTATTTATTTATTTTTTTTTTTTTGACCAGGACACTTCGTATCGAAGGAGTTTTCGTAGGAACTTTGAAAAGGGTTCATCCGATTGAAAATAGAAAGGGCTAATGCCGTTTTTAATAGTCGAAAGTGATTGGAGGGCAACTAGTCCCCCTTCCACGCCCACCCTCCCATTTGTCCATTATGTTTAAAAACTAAATGTTGCCTTAAGATTAAATCAAAATGCACTGTGTTAATGTTAATTCCCAATAAGGCATCTCAGCAATATCCCAAGAACGACTGAGGGTATTATGTTCAGACTTTCAGGGCTACTTCTGCTCTTAAAATTTAACCGAATCAAAATAGCCTAAGTGTATCTAAGCTACCAAAGCAAGTAAACAGGTTTTTTTTTTTTGCGAATGGTAACAAGTTTTCTATTTCAGGTCAGCTAGAGGTGGCATGAAACTAAATTAAACACTACTATTTGTGTCCAGATTTTTTAAGCGGTGCATGTTGTTAAAAATTGCTTAAAATTTTTCTTCAGCATTCAAATAGCAGGCCAAACTATAAAGTCTTAAAAAAACACAGACTTAAAGCATTATTTTCTTTTTCCCTG
Organism: Artemia sinica; assembly: GCA_027921565.1. Lineage (NCBI taxonomy): Eukaryota > Metazoa > Arthropoda > Branchiopoda > Anostraca > Artemiidae > Artemia > Artemia sinica. The sequence goes on along the minus strand of CM051263.1, from coordinate 4,730,571 downwards.
AAAAGACTATGTCAATATAAAACGAACAGAAATTAATTAAGAAAACTTTTTCCACAAAATAAGTCTTTCAAAAAAAAGTAAAGAACTTCATTAAACAAAAAATGAGCAAAAATAAAATCAAATAATCTACCAAGCGTTAAACTACCTGAAATCAGCATCGATAAATAAATGAAACCCAAAACAAACAGAAATTACAATAAATGACCGAGTCAAACTAAAACGAACTGAAATTAACATATGTTGGGCTCAAAACCCCTATGCCTTCCCAAGGCCAGAACATAATTTGCGCTTTACTGAAAATAAATACAAATGAATGTGCCTTGTCAGTTTAATATACATATACATATATTTACTAATCAAAATGTTAATATTATTTGATTTGTTAAAGTTATAAAAGTGTCAATCTTTTCCTTCTTTAAGAAAACTTCAAATTGACAGAGCAATGTGGTGGTGACAAATGCTTGTTGAAAACCATCCAAGGTTGCTAGAACCCATCTCCAGCCCCAAAAAGACTTGCATCTCTGATTCATCCATTTTTTCGCCTGAGTTTATGAACAACGGAAAATATGTCTTCTGTCATCCAAAGCGACGTAGACTAGTCTAAAAACAAATATCAGTGTATTAAACTTGCATTTTAATAACTTCCATCTTTATAAATAATTAAATTGTTAGCTTTTTTCAAAGTTAAAAAACTTTCCACAAAACAAGTGTTTCATAGAAAGTAAAGACATTAAAGTTAAGAAAGTAGTGCAATTGTCTCCCATAATTAGTTTTATTTCCTGATAAATCAAACAAATACGCGCTCATTCGTAGTCACCTTTCTCGTAAAATTTTGTGCATAACTTTAATTTCTTTAATAACTTAACTTTACAAAGGAATTACAACTCACTCGATTTTTCACATCCACATATCATATGAACCCCAATCTCATCCATATCTGCACATATAGGTCAAATATGGGGCCGTTCCTGCCTTTCTCCCCTTCAAAAATACCCTTTACTCTACACCATTTAATCTAAACAAAGAAATTACGTGTATAATATTAAAGTTCATCCCAAATTTTCAACCTTAAATTTTGAAATGTACGGAAAAAGTTCTTTTACGCGAATATTACAAAGGCATTAGGAATCTCTAAATGGGTACCACGAGAAATCTGGGAAAGCTAAACAGGAAGAGTGTGCCAAAGCACAGAATGGATGTGCTTTTCCTGTCAATTGGGGGGACTTGTCTCTTGGTTTTTTGTCTCCGCTAGATTTTGAAAATCCTTTTTTTGGTATTTTCGTTGAAAAATACTTTGGCTTGATATTTTCAAAAAAATATTAAAATTTTCTTAACTTCTTAACGCGAATAATCGAGTAAGGGTACGCCCTCCTTCAGACGGTTTTACGCACTTTAAAAACTACTTTAATGTCTAGAAGCTCTGAAATCGTCTTACATGATGCACATAGTCCAAATCCCACTTTGTTATTGCATGCATCCTTTTTTTTTTTTTTTTTTTTTTTTTTTTTTTTTTTTTTTTTTTTTTTTTTTTTTTGAATGGAACATTCTCTCGCATGGGGTTTTTATATCATTATATCATCTTGTTTTCTTCTATATTTATTCCTATTAATGATGACTCAGCTTCTCCTAAGCTGTTGTAGTGTAATGGTTTTGGGTATTACTTCTTAACGCGAATAATCGAGTAAGGGTACGCCCTCCTTCAGATAAGATATTTATTTTAAAAAAAAATCTCTATTACAAGCCCACAAAGGGCCGAATTCGGAGTTGATAAATCATATGTTTGAACGAAAACTGGCAAAAATGCAAAAAACAACAGCGTAAAAGAAAAATCATAATGAATAATCATTTATGAGTCAATAATTAAACTGTAAAAAGTCAATTAAAAAGTTAAAAAGATAAAAACTGGTCGAAATAAACATAAACAAATACTAGTCAGAAAAATAATTAATAGGGATATTAAAAAAGGAGGGGGGGGGAATAAACGAATAAATACAAAAAAGAACGAAATATAAATATATATAAAAATTAAAAGTGACACTAAAAAAGTGTCAATAATTTAACTGCATAAAGTCAATAAATGAGTTAAAAAGAAAAAAAACTGGTCCAAAAAACAGGGGAGGGGACAAAATAAGTGAATAAACACAAAAACAGAGAACGAAATATAAAATATATAAAAGTTAAAAGGGAAAATAAAAAAAAGAGGGGAGGGGAACTAGCAAATGAGTGCGAGAACCTTGGCAGCACCATCAACCAATAAAAAAAAGAAAAAAACAAAGAGGGAGAAGCTAGTGGGATATTTTATTCATTTTTTCTGTGATGAAGGGGACAAAAGTTTTTTTCATATCTGTAAGTAACGCAGCGAACGGGGGACAAAATAGGGATGGGCTCAGAAAGAGCTCGAGGCGGCCGTAGTCTGGATGGGGAGTGACGTTTTGGGAAAATACTTGCCGTCCGAGGGTTTGCTATTGCATTTTCGGCAAAATGGAAGCACAATGAAACCCTCCTTCGCTCAAGGGTTTCCAAGCTAGCTTTTTTTAGGAGCAAAGAGTATGGTACCTTGCCTTCTTTGAAAATTATTCGCAAGGCTTTTTTTTGGATTGATTCAGTTTTTTCCGATTCTTCGCGAGAGATACCAGGGTGCCAAACTGGACAAGCATATTCGAGATGCGGGCATACAAAAGACGTATAAATCCTTAAGGAGTGGGAAGGGAAACGCTAAATTTATTTAGAAGCTCAAGGAGGGCGATAGACACATTAGCTCTATGGATGCTGTCTTTAACGTGGATATCTCACTTTAAATTTGAAAAAGTAATAATAATAATAATTTATTTTTGACCCACTAACATTATAAAAAAAAGTGGAGTAACAAAAGAAAATAAAAGGAAAAGACACACAAAACAAAACACAGGCAAAACAATATCAATATAAAGAACTACAAATGCAAATCAGAACAATCGCACAAGAGGATGAAAAGGACCCAACCGCTTGGAGGCCTCATCTTTTAACTTGGAGTCCAACTTATTATATGACGTCAATATACCAGTTGCATTAAACATTCGAATAATCTTGGGGTTTCTATACCAACAAGGCAAATACAAAAGATATTTACAATAACGGAAATACAAAACTCTAATATCCTGCATATTGCTATCATTAAAAGATGGGCGCAAACCTTATAGAAAAAGAATGGAATGGTCGCAATATGTTGAATAGAGTTTAGCCAATGCCTTACGAGAATGTCGGCCACAATTGGGGACAATTTTAGCATAACCTGCTTTAAGCTTATTCTTAGTATCTGCAAGTGCACTAGCACGGATAGCTGAAATAGAAGAGCAGATACTAATCCCGAGCCAACGCAAAGCAGGAACCAGCTTAACTGAAAAAGAACTACAACTCAAATCACTACTTGGGTTTTTAGCATTGAAAACTAAATACTCACATTTTTCAGCATTAAGCACGAGGCCATTTTTTTCAAAAAGCTTAGAAGCAAACTGGGTAGACTTAGCTAAGGAAAGTTTTGAACGGCCAATAAATAATAAATCATCTGCGTAAGCAATATAAGATAAATTAGTTAGACCCGTAAAACACGACGGAAAAATACGAGAAAGCACAGGGTATAAGCAAGCATTAAAAGGTATAGTAACAGAACCCGTCCCTGCCTAAGTCTAGACCGAATAGGAATATTACCAAAAAAGATCTCTCCTGACCGAAGTCGAACATAGGAATTTGCATTCCAAAAACGAAGGATACATATAACGGATGAATTCACTCCAAGCTGGGTAAGAGAATACCATAGTTGGCTGTGACAAACCGAGTCAAAAGCTTTTGAAATATCTAACGCACATAAATGAACTTCTGATCCATCTTTTTGTGCTTGAATTAAAAAAGAAGTAAGAATTCGATGCGCATGTTGGCATCCTATATTTGGTTTAAACCCAAATTGATTGGACACATAATCAACTTTTGGAAGAATTTCAGGAAGCAGGACATATTCAAAAACTTTGCTCAGCGAACACGCTACCGTAATAGGTCTATATGATGCGCAATTAGTCGGATCTTTCCCACGTTTAAGAATCGAAGTGACACTCCCGCACAAAAAAGAATCAGGCACCAAAGACGTACATTGACAAATTTCAAATAATAAGTGCAAATGATAAATCAATTCTTTCGAATCAATATAAAGGTGAAAAACACTAATACCATCAAGATCACATGATTTAGATTTTAAATTCTTAACACAACGAATCACACGGTCAGCAGAAACGGGGGGGACATGGCCTTGGTAAAGTCTCGCAGGTAATACATAAGAACAGAGGCTAGCAAACAGAGTGAACCGCATAATTCATAATTTTAATAATCTTATTATAATGATTAATCCAAGAGGCATTAGGGATCCGATCGGCATCAGGAGGTGAATCAAATTTCATTCTAAGACCACACTGGCTATACATGACAAATGAAACTCAGACTCAATCAATATTTTCCCTGGTCTAACTTGAGAGAACCTATTTGCACATCAAATGAAGACCGAATTTGTAGAAGAGCTAAAGCTATAGCAAAACAAAGGATTATTGCTCAATCATCCTGGTAAATTTCTTTTTCATTGATTCCAACCTGGTTCTTATTTAGTTTTTGTTCTGTCGTTGTCAAGCAAACTTCGAAAGGTTCGATTTTCGTTGGTTTCTTTTTTCTTTTCTTTCTTTTTTGTTTAGCACTGAGGACGACTTGGTGGAAATCCTTGTCGAAATATTTGCTTGTTTCTTCGTCTTCATGGTTCGCCACTGGCTGACAAAATCCTCGTTTTTTCACCTTTTTTTGATTTATTTTTAATTTTGGTATTTTCTTTCCTCTCTGAGTTTCATGAATCAAATTTCGCAACATTAATCACTTGTTTCCACTGACTAGAGGTCTTCAGAAATTCCACACCATTGTACCTTACTTTACAAAGATAATATTTGAACACCAACTTCGTTTTCTGTTTAATGTCAAAAAGATGACCCCTTAAAGGGCGGCCACACGCTACCCAAATTCTAAGCCACAATTTTGCACGATTTTTCACAATTTTTAAATCAGAGTCAGATTTCAATCTTGAACCTCTAGTCTTCAGCTTAAAACGACAAAGCGGGACAGCCACTTCTTCAGCTTTTTTTCAGGCAGGAGACAATCTGGCTGTAATATATATTGAGCTGAACTCGAGCTTGTGGGGATATAACACTGGTACAGAGTGAATTAAATGGAACTTTAATCGTAGACAAAAGAAGAGCAAGGGTTGATAGATAAAGAGGCCAGTCCGCTGTATTCCAGTCTCTTTTGGTTATCCACTTTTTGTAATTAGTACATAAGGTCTGTTCAGCCCGAGTCGTATTGATGATGACAGTGGCTGAAAGGGGCAAATGGTCATAATCACGTTCATCCTGGTCAATGTGAATATCGCTAATAGAAGCACCAGAAGAAACAACATAGTGATCAATATCAGACAATGAACCGCTATTATGTATATATGAATGGGATGCATCTTTATCCAAAACCCGATACCCATTAGGTAGCGAATCCAATGCCGAGGTAGAGTTTATATCACAGTTCATATCGCCTAACAGGATCCAATCCAATCCATTGCTCTCAACACTAACAAGAAGGGTCTTTAGCGATGCACATGCTTTAGTATACTTTGTTAGAGAGGAAAAGTATCTTTGGTTGCAAGGGAGGTATACATTAATAAGAACTAGGTTAGCAAAACGGATTGCAATGAAATAATCCCATTCACAATAACACACAGGGGATAGCGGGACTAGTTTATGTTTTAATAGGCAGGCCAGCCCGCTTGAAGGTCTCCCGGAAGTTTTTCGGGCACTTCTAGCGAAAACCAAGTGTTCTTTGCTCCTGCGAAGGGAGTTCAAACTCACCAAGGGTAAGAGATGTTCTTGTAGAAACAAAATGTCGAAATTAGATAGTTCCTGGTTCAAAGAATCATCCTTATCCTTCGTTCCGTTAATGTTGAATGAGCATATAGAAAATGCGATTTTAATAGTCATTTTCTTAGCTGACTAGAACGTTTAGCTACAACATTACGAAGGATTCGGCTTTATAGAGAAAATGAAAAATGATTGCCATGACAATTAGCACATTTAGGGGTAGCCTGGCACGGGGAATCGCGCGACGATTCATGCTCTTCTGCACAGCGGGAGCAACGTTTAGGGTTATTACAAGAGGCCTTCAGGTGATTAGACGATTGGTAATTATAACAGCACCTCGGTGGACGCTGGAACTCATGAACACGGAAAATCTCATAACCAACTTTCACGCCAAGCTTCAGCGAATTAGCAAGAGCAATTTCATTTTCGAAAAACACTTTAGCAGCAAAAGAATTGCCCATTCGTTTTGCATCCTTAATATTGCCACAGCTAATTAGCATTCCCTCGTCAAAGGCATTTGATAAACCTTTCACAATACCGATATATTTTGTTTCATTTACTTTGACGTCACAGTTGCTGATTACAGAGGGAACAGAATCGCAAAAGTCCTTAGCAGCAGTCTGATCAATCTGTACCACCGATTTATCGCCTGAGGGCTTTATGCTATGAATACATTCATGACCAGGTATAAGGTCAATCACTTCACGGCGTTTTGCAGGATTATTAAGGTGAGATGGAACTTTTGAAATGACAATAATGGCATGCTTATCAGCGATTGTCTGGGGCCTGGGGTCACTAAGAGGAGGGAAATTTAGATCATAAGACACAATTTTCTCACGGATTTGCTTGAGTTTGGAGTCAATTTTGGAAGCCTTGATGCGAGGCTTGAATATGCAACGGCTGGAATGACAGGAACCTCGGTAGGCAAAATAATCACGTAAGTAGGCAAAATAAAATCATCAGACTCGCATTTCTGAAAGGTGTCAGTTATATCTTTTATGTGACGGTAATTAGCTAGATCACCTTGCCGTCGAGGCACACGTTCGCCCACGAACATTCGAGACCATAGGTCAGTTTTAGCTATCATAATTGACTTTTCATCAAAAAAGTCAGCCGCATGTTTGGCAATAATTTCATTATCCACTCCTTCATGAAAATTTGACTGCACAAAGTTTAGCAGCGCAGAATGCACAAGCTCCATCATAATCATGAATATATTCAATATATACCACATTCATCCATTTAAGTAATAAATAAGTTCAAGTCTAAACTAGTTAGATTTGATTAGCACCCATCTCTATTCAATTATTGCATAAATATTCACTTACAATTTACTGTCCCAAGGGAATTTGAAATAGCCTGCAAACCTGTAATCCGCTTATAAAAATAAATCCAAAATTAAATCCACTGGAGAATTTCACAGCTTGAGTAAGGTTACATCCGAAAAAAACTATGGTGTTAACAAACGAAGTCTGAATACCAACTGACACCAAGTAGTGTGACAACAAAATTGTGACACCACGAAGTTCCAATGAGGACACAGAAATTTCAGGAGGGATAGGATTAAGAAAACAGGGCGAGGATTTGAGGAAACAAATCAGCATTAGGTCATCAACGTAACAACAACCGTTAGGTCATCAACAAATTTCCATCGGTCAGGAAATTTTTTCGCGAGGCTGTTAATCATGACTGAAAAAAGGAGGGGATCTAGGAGAGTACCTTGGGGTATGCCATTGTGGACAGGGAGAGGATTTGAACAATAATTCTGGTATTTGAAAGCCTGTGATCTATTTGTTAAGAAAGAGGCAACCAATTTCACCAGTAAGGGATCAATATTGAACTCGCTGACAAGTTTCTCATTTGTGATTTATGTCACTTGTAGTGGCATAAATTACTGTATTGCATACAATAATTGTATTGCATACTATACCGTCTTTACACCCTGTCTATACACCTTCTATTAAAATTTCTCCACTAAGAAATGAAAGGAGTCATAGTAGTTTGATTCAAGAGCTTCAAGAAGGCCTTAGTAGGTTATCGAGTGGTAAGTGTATATTGCAGTTGTGCTCACACATATATTCGTATATTCTCAAATATATTAATATAAATGTAAGTATATAGTTGTAAATGTATCATATTTAATTGTTACGCTGTGTTATTATGACAGGCTCTTTAATCTGTTTAAGAGATGAAAATTGCTGGCTGATTGTATATTTCTAGTAAGCCTTAATTAAAAACATGGTCCTTTTTTATTTATTTTTTTTTATTTTTAATTGGAATGGAACATTATCTCGCATGGGATTTTTATATAATTCTATCATCTTGTTTTTTTTCTATATTTATTCCTATTAATGATGACTCAGCTTCTCCTAAGCTGTTGTAGTGTAATGGTTTTGGGTATTACTTCTTAACTCGAATAATCGACTAAGGGTACGCCCTCCTTCAGACGAGATAAGATATTTATTTTAAAAAAATCTCTATCACAAGCCCACAAAGGGCCGAATTCGGACTTCGGAGTCGACATATCATATGGTTGCACGAAAACTGGCAAAAATGCAAAAAACAACAGCGAAAAAGAAGAATCACAATGAATAATCATTTATGAGTCAATAATTAAACTGTAAAAAGTCAATTAAAAAGTTAAAAAGATAAAAACTGGTCGAACTAAACATAAACAAAAACTAGTCAGAAAAAGAATTAAAAGGGACATTAAAAAAGGAGGAGGGGGGGGGAATAAACGAATAAATACAAAAAAAGAACGAAATATAAATATATGTAAAAATTAAAAGTGACACTAAAAAAGGTCAATAATTTAACTGTATAAAGTCAATAAATGAATTTATAAAAAACTGGTTCGAAAAAACAGGGGGAGGGGACAAATAAGTGAATAAACACAAAAACAGAGAACGAAATATAAAATATATAAAAGTTCAAAAGGAAAATAAAAAAAGAGGGAAGGGGAACAAGCAAATGAGTGCAAGAACCTTTGCAGCACCATCAATCAATAAAAACAAAAAAAAAACAAAAAGGGAGGAACTAGTGGATATTTTATTCATTTTTTCTGTGATAAAGGGGACAAAAGTTTTTTTCATATATGTAAGTAACGCAGCGAATGGGGGACAAAATAGGGATGGGCTCAGAAAGAGCTCGAGGCGGCCGTAGTCTGGATGGGGAGTGACGTTTTGGGAAAATACTTGCCGTTCGAGGGTTTGTTATTGCATTTTCTGCTAAACGGAGGCACAATGAAACCTTCCTTCGCTCAAGGGTTTCCAAGCTAGCTTTTTTTAGGAGCAAAGAGTATGGTACCTTGCCTTCTTTGAAAATTATTCGCAAGGCTTTTTTTGGATTGATTCAATTTTTTCCGATTCTTCGCGAGAGATACCAGGGTGCCAAACTGGACAAGCATATTCGAGATGCGGGCATACAAAAGACGTATAAATCCTTAAGGAGTGGGAAGGGAAACGCTAAATTTATTTAGAAGCTTAAGGAGGGCGATAGACACATTAGCTGTATGGATGATGTCTTTAACGTGGATATCCCACTTTAAATTTGAAGGAATTGTGACGGCAAGTAGTTTAAATGAGGACACGGGAATTTCAGGAGGTATAGGATTAAGAAAACAGGGCGAGGATTTGAGGAAACAAACCGGCATTATCATGGACATAGGGGGGTTTACTGTCTAAGTCCAAGGCCTCATCTCCAATTTTATTGAGGATACTCATAGGGTCGCTTATTAAATTTATTATATTAAAATTCTGTTTTAACAACCGTTAGGTCGTCAATGAATTTTCATCGGTCAGGAAATTTTTTCGCGAGGCTGTTAATCATGTCTGAAAACAGGAGGGGACCTAGGAGAGTACCTTGGGGTATGCCATTGTGGACAGGGAGAAGATTTGAACAATGATTCTGGTATTTGACAACCTGTGATCTATTTGTGAAGAAGGAGGCAACCAATTTTACCAGTAAGGGATCAATAGATAGATAGATAGATAGATATTTATTGCAAAACAAAAGCCTCTTTGGGCCATGGCAAAAACAAACACAGTTGAATATATAGTCAAAACACATGATAATAATATATATAACAATAACTAAACATAGCCCATAGCAAATAAAAATAAAATAACATAACAATTGCAGCACAAACGCACACACAATACTATAAAACTAACTCACATAATTACACACAATGTCACACACATAATAATAATAATAATCATGTATTCAAAAGCCTTTATACAGGGCCATATACAGTATACATCAAATATAACAGGAAAACAAAAATAAAACTCCCTTCAGCATTCTTTTTCCAAATCATAACAAATCTTCTTCACAATAGTTCCTTTCTTATCTTTAGTGCCTGATCCACAAATCTACATAATCTACACATGAGGCTAGGTACCGTCAGAGACAACATGCCCCAAAGTGAAAAATTACTTTTCCCCAAAATACCCTCCCTCAAATCAGTAAGCCCCTGGCACCGGCACAGAAAATGGTCCAGATTTTCCTCTTCAATATTACAAATGGGACACGTGTACCTAGACGCCGGGAACCCCTTACCTCTCTCAAATACTTTACTCCTCCATCTTAAAGGCAAACAGTTGGCCCGCAGCTGCAACCAGTATGACAAATACTTACTTGGCAAATTAAATTTAAAGTAAATCTCCGGGCCAAACACCTTTTTCACTTCCTTATAAACACTTAATGTCTCGGATCTCTCAATTTCAATATTGAACTTGCTGACAAGTTTCTTAATTAAAATATTGTGGTTAACAAGGTCAATTGCTTTCTGAAGGTCAATGGAAATTATATTTAGCCAGGAATTAGGCTTTTCGAGGATTTTCCAAGTGTAGAAGTGGATTTAGGTTCCCGAATTGCCTCAGGTCAGTAAGAGGTAGGATTTTTTCTTCAGCCAATCTGCAAGGAATCCTTCATACAGTTTCGAGAAAATAGGAGTAAGAATAATAGGACGAACGCCTTTTAAACCAGGCTTTCCGTTTTTCCTTTTCAAAGGGATTATGAAACCCTGTTTTCAAATTGTTGGAATTCGCCCGGACTCGATAATCTCCGTAAACCGGAAAGACAAAGGCTTAGAAAGGAAGTCAATGAAGGCAATAATAAGAGGAAACGGGATATCCAAAGGACAAATACTTGTTTTTTGTAGTTTTTCAATTCTTCTTTCTATCTCAGACGGGGAAACAGTGGGAAAAGAAGGGGAAAGGGCTCCTGTTGGTAAATGGTCGGACAATGCTGGGAGGCTGTGGACAATGGAAGTAAGGAATTTATTTAGATTATTGGCAGTAACATCAGGGGACTCGGGTAGATTGAAGTTAAGCTGCTCAAGCCTCCTGCCACACAGCTTTTTAACCTCTGAATACCAATTTTTTGGTTTATTAGTGAACAATTCTTCGACCTTATTTTTGTAGTACGATCGTGCTAATTTACGAATTTCTCTTTTAATTGATCTTCTTAGTTTATTGCCTTCATTTGGTTTACCATTTTTGAAAAGCTTCAATTTGGTTCTAATTAGTGTTTTTGTAGTTTGGTTAATAAAGGGTTTATCACTGGAGCACCTTTTAAAATCTATTTTCTGGGAAACAAATTTATTATTTATCAATTAGCTTTTTGTGGAACGTAGCCATTTTCTCATCAAGATTTTTTAAAGTATAAATATCAGACCAATCTTTAGCATTCAGCCACTTACCAAAAGAAAGAAGACCAGAATTTTGAAGAGAGCGATAAGTGTCATAAGTTATTGAGAAAGAATGCTTAAATTTTGAGGAGGAGGATAAAAGAATCGAAAGATGATAACTCCCACCTAATGGGGGCAAAGCTGAGGGAGGGCTGTAAAAATTATACGTATTAGTTAAAATAACATCAAGAGAGGTATTTCCCCGAGTCGTTGGTATTATAACAATTTGCTTTACTTTAAGTGAGGAGCAGAAAGAATCCATTTTAAGGTCGTTGGCATTGCCAACTAAAGAAAGGCCAGCATTGGGATGCTTAGAAATAACAAAATCAGAACTTGTCTGCAATTGCTGGATGAATTTACGTTTTGAATCGATATTTTGATTTGGGGAGTAATAGAAAATAGCTATTGCAATAATATTAAATGGACGAGGGATTACTTTTGGTCTAATACTTAGCCAGAGGATTTTATCATACTCGGATAAACATGGGACTTGAATAACCTTTCGGTAAAGGTTACTCTTAGTAAAGAACAAAACACTGCCACCCTTTTTTCCGAGTGGGAGGTCTAAAGGATGGAGTTTATTAAACTCTGAATAATTTGCCAGGCGCAGGGACCCTGGGTCATGGGAAAGTACTTCAGTAATAGGTATAATATCTATTAGATTTGATTCTGAAAGCACCTCGAATTCAGTAAGCTTTTTAAAATTAAGACTTTCAGCATTAGTAACTTAAAGTTTAAGAAAAACAAACCGATTGAGGAATCGCGACAGGGAGACTTGATGAGTTTGTGAATTTCCTAGGTGGGGTTTTAAATTAATATTATGATGCTTTGGAGAAGAAGGGTAAGAGAAGGATTTACCTTGGGGATTTGGAAGTGGGTGACGGGCAAGGATATAGACGAAGCATGATGAGGAAGGTGCATCTTGTTTCCAGTTGACGGGAAATGAGAAGAATTAGGATTTATTACAAGACAATCATTAAATGCAAAAGGTCTCAGACTTGAGCCACGTTGACAGGGTAGGTACGAGGGATAAAACGAATGGGCCTGGAAGTGGGGTTTCGTAGAGATAGGGTAAGAAGGAGTCGAATTGGGAGGATATTTTATAGAGAGGAAAGTGGGAGATGGGAATGCTAGAAGGTGCTGGGAAAAGGAAGTGGGATGGGATTTTTTCTGGGAGGAGGGAGGTCGGATTTACTTTGGCAAATGACGGGTGGAGGCTCGAACCATCAACAGCATCTTTGGTGCATGGAGCGGATAGGGTATGCAAGGGGGGTTTATCACTGGGAGTGATATGATTAAGAGGGGATTTTGGGAGGGTTTGGGTGCAGTAATGTCTGCGATGGTGATTTGACCGATCGTCAGTAAATTTCTGGATTGGAGGGGTGTTTTCGGGTAGAGGATACCTTGGGCATGTTGCTTTGTATCGGATAGGGAGGGAGGTAATGATGGATATTTAATAAGGGAGGAATGGGATCCGTAGTACTGCCTAAAAGGGGGTTTCCCAGTGTGGAATCTTTGACTGGTAACAGTTGCGACTGCCCAAGTTTGTACACTTGGCTTTTGTTTGCAGCTTGATTTTTTTGCAAAAAGGAAGTGGGGACATAAATATGCAGTTTATCACACCCGCATCAAACAACATCGTTGTTTGATTAGCATCAAACAACGCCCGCTTGATGCTAACTCACATAAAGGAACATGGTCAAAATTACAATTTTCTTCTTTTGGTTGCACTTCTTATATAAAAATCGGGAACAAACTCTTGGACTAGCTTCATTTCGTTTTTTGAGATTATGGGTAATAGATCCATGATTATAAGGGTACTTTGGACCTAATTTGGAATTTCGCTGCTTAAAAAACTTGCCATTTTTTATAACACTATTATCAGGAATACTTTTTTTCCTGCAGTTTGCTTGGAGCACGATCATGTCCAAAATCACATTGTTCTCCTAATTTTTAAAAAACCTGCCAAAATTGTATTAGCGCATTTACGAGTATTAGCAGGGATGTCATTATTATTAGGCATATTAACTTCCGTACTGTAAAAACAAGTTCGGGCATCTGTGATTCAGTTTTCATGGTCAGGATTATAATTAGGTTGAATAGAAGTGAGATTGAGGTGAGGTACACTTTGGAACTTAGATTTATGTCACTTTTAGTGGCAAAAGTTCTATTAAATTATTTTAGTTAAATATGTTTCTGAGGAAGTGTCTAAGGATAATTTTAGATATTCGTTTGACTGAATCAGACAGTAAGCTGTACGAAAACTGCTCTTCGATCCCACTTTCTTAGGCTATAATGAAAGAAGTTTTAAGATGGTTAGTCATGTTTTACAGATGAAGGATGACAGATTGCCAAAGATTGTCCTTGTCGGCTAACCGTCTAGGGCTAGGGCCAAACAAAAGTTCATTCCCTAGTGAGTGAAAAAAGGCTATAAGAAATAATTTAAAGGACATTGGAACTTCACGGGAAGGGGGTTAATTTGTATAGATGGGGGCGGAGATGTGTGCAGCCATGTTGTCCTAAGGTGCCTTAGCGGAGTAGTGAGCTGTTAGTCTAGTAATAATAGTAGTAGCATGTGCTTTATTCAGGATATTTCATTTTTATTGAAGTCATAAATTTTTTCCTTAACACTTGAACAAGCCTAAGCGTGACTTTTTTATAGGTAGCCCCGTATTCTCACCAGTGCAAATTGCGTCGAGTCAATGAGCTCCATCACTCCGTCCAGAGTCCTGAATGTTTTTAATACAAGTGACGTTGTTTCCCCAACTTTCGGAAATGCACCTCGCAGAAGAGGCTCTGCCACTGAATGCTCATACAAAATACCCCCCATTGCTGAAGAGCCTGTTGAAGAGCCGAGTGGCAAAGAAGTTGAGCAGAGTTCAATGCAAGAACTGCTCGAGGGGGTTAGAAACGAAGTTACAGATGAGCACCTGGCGATGGCTTTTTCTGACGTGTGTAAGTTTTGTTATTAGTTATTTGAAACTCCCAATAATCTGTGACTGCACAATGTATGAAGTATGAAGACAATTTTTTAACAAAAACATAATTGATGGTCAGTTAACATGAAACATTTTTCTTTTCATCAGTCTCAAATTTTATCCATTATCTCAATTGGATGAGAATGCGGTGAGGATGAGGTATCAAAAATTGATGCTTCAGATGTCAAAAGCCATCAAAAAATCAGAAGCCGAGATAGGGCCAATGTTTGTATTTTGGAGTAAAAAAAGAAAGAAAAAAGAAGAACACACAAAAGACCAACAAATTGAGAAAAGGGGAAAAAAATTTTTATTTTACTTTTGATATTGACATTTGTTTAACAATTTTTGGCAATCTGTCATCCCTCGTCCAAAGAACGTGCCCTAGCCATATCAACCTTCCTCTCGTTATAGCCCTCGAAAGTAGGATTGAACCGCTCTTTTTCATACAGCCTACTATTTGAAATACAGTCAGTCAGTCGGGTACCCAAAACAATCCGTAGGCAATTTCTCTGGAAAACATCTAGCAAATCTTCCTCCGTTTTTCGGAGCGCCCATGCTTCAGAACCATATTTGACCACTGTCATCACTGTAGCTTCCAATATTCTAATCTTGGTTTGAAGACTTATCTTCCTATTCTTCCAAACTTTTTTCAACTGTGAAAAAACACCTTGAGCCTCGGCTACTCTACTTTTAGTATCTTCACTGCTCCCGCCGTCTTTACTAAAAATACTACCAAGGTAAGTGAAGCCTCCCACTTGATTGATCTTTTTGTTACCCAAAGTCACCTTTTCATCTTCACTTATTCCTTCCTTGGTGACTTGGTCTTCTCAACATTAATTTTCAAACCTATTCTAGGACCCTGAACCCGCAAAACCTCTAAAAGTTCATTCATTTTGCTCACACTTTCATCTAGGATGCTTAAATAATCAGCATAATCCAAGTCCAGGAAAGTTTTACTTCTCCATGTGATTCCGTGTTCTCCCATTGCCTTTCCCATGCTCTTTAAGACAAAGACCATCCTAATGATCTGTATTAACGGGGATAGGACAAAACCCTGCTTAACTCCTGATTTAATACGAAACCAGCTACTTACCTCATTTCTTACCTTAACCGCAGCATTGTTATTCTCGTACATAACATTAATCTTTTTAATGTATTTGTTTGATATGCTATACAAGGATATGACCTTTGCTAAAGCTCTTCTATCAGCTGAATCAAATGCTTGCTTATAATCAATAAAACTGAGGACTAAAGGTGTTTGATGTCTCGGGCACTTCTCAATTATTACTCTAAGAGTGAAAATTTTGTCGAAACATCTTCTACCCTTCCTAATACTGCACTGTTCTTCTCTGAAAACGTCGTCTACAGCATTTCTAAGTCTAAAAGATATCATCATACTAAGTTATTTGCTACTCACAGGAACCAAGCTAATGCCTCTATGATTACCACACCCATTCTTATCACCTTTCTTACACAGGGGTTTACTTCTTATTTGGGTTTTCTTAAAATCGCTTGGTACTTCTCGTTTTCAAAAATCCTGTCTAATCTTCAGTAACTTATTTCTAATCTCATAACCACCATATTTAAGAAACTCATTTAACACACTATCAGCTCTTGGGACCTTATTATTTTTTAATGCTTTTAGTACTGTCACTAATTCTTGCTCACAAAATATATCTTCCTTCACATCCAATATCTTCATTTTCCTCAATATCTTTTCCTGTAATTCTATCCTGGCTTAGCATATTCTCAATATGTTCTGCCCATATCCCTTTAAATCTTTCCTTATCATTAATTATGGTCTCGTTCCTATCTTTAACTGGGACAAGTCTAGATTGACTACTCCTTCTCAATTTTTTAACATGCCAGTACAATATTTTACTATTATGCCGTCTAGCTGCAGCTTCCAGATCCCCGGCAATTTTGTCCGTCGTCTCCACTTTACACCTCCTCAGTTCATATTTGAATGATTCCTCCACTTTATTTACATTCCTCTTATTTTTATTTTTTTTAGTTCTTGTACGAGCCTCTTCTCCTCTCTATTAAACATAAAGCATTTTCACTAATATTCCTAGCTGCGTTCCTAACATTCTTTTCCTAAGACACCAACAGTAACTTCACAAATTATTTGCCTAAAATTATTCCATCCATTTTCTACATTGTTAAATTTTAAACTCTCCAGTTTAGTATTCATATTTTCCTGGAAAGTACCTCTCAAATTCGCAACCTGGAGTCTACGAACATCATAGCTTTCTGTAAGGTAGTTACCCTTCCGAAATCTCAGCTTTAAATTAACCCGACACTACTAGATGGTGATCTTTGCTTTTATCATCAATATCAGCACTCTTACATACGCTAGTAACTTGTATTGATCTTGCCAGGCTTGGGTTTACAAAACACAATCAATAAGGTTAACTGTCTTACCATCAGGTAAATACCGTATTAATTTCTGGGTTATTTTATGACCAAATACAGTATTGGTAATAACTAGATTGCTATACCTACAAAATTCAGCAGTCTGTAGCCATTACTTTTTTCTTTTCCTGTACCAAATTTACCTAAGCTAGGACATCATTTATCCCTATTTCTACCGACCTGGGCGTTAAGCCAGTGTGGTCTCAGAATTCATCTTTTTGAACTAGAATCCATATCTGAAGAACTAAATCTTTGGCATAAACAAGACCCATATATCTGTATGAGAACTACACTTCCAAATAATGTATCTCAATTATTTGCCATAGCCTCACTTACAGAAAAAGCCTGATAAACATGGAACATTGCTGCTCGAGTCATGACGTCAATAACGAGTCCCAGATAAAAGGACTTGTAGGCTACGTAAAGATGAAATAAAGCCTTATATAATATGACCTATTAAGAGGATCGTTTCAGATTCCCCTTCCTCTCATATATTATTTTGTTCTTCTTTCGTATAAGGGTAGTGATTTGATGACATTTGTAATTTATGTTTTTTAGTGTGTTTTTTTTTATCCCACGTTTCTTCTAACCGAGAATTGTCTCCATTATTCGTGAGCAATTAAATTTAGGTTCCCTAGATGTTGTTGAAGGTGGTTTCCTCGGGAACTAGATTACGTTTTAGTCTGGTGCCAGGAATTGGCACCAGCACCAGCTATCAGAGAAAACCAGCACCAGTCTGATTCTTCTATAAACATGATTGTAAAATAAAAAAGAAAACGAACGGTTGAAGTATGAGCTGTTTGTTCGTTCGTTTTATTTTGACAATAATAATTGGACCTCAGTCCTTATTTTTGCCATTAAGCTAGTTGCGATTATTCTAAGGCCAAATTTCTCAGCTTTGCTCTCCTTTTGGCATTTTCAATGGTTTTGTATTGTGAATGTGCAATGTCTGGAATACGTTCTTTCAAATTGATACCAATGCTTCGAAAAAGGGACTTTTTTATATTGAGCTCTGCAAATAAGACTTTGATTGAACCAAAATCGTGTGTAAATTTGGAATCAGGAACGCACGCTGGAATAGATCCCCCTCCCGAAATCCTAAACTTTCCCGAATTTTTGGGCATTGCTTACTCAAAATATTGCTTTGAATGGCTGTACTTTTGCTTTTCTGACCTAGGAGATTTGATATCCCAAAACAGACGGATTTTAGTAAAAGCGTTTAAAAAGGGTTTTTTTCAGAGAATTATCGGTCAGACCGTCTACCCAAGAGTGAAACCCTTGGTTCTAGTCTTAATACTAAAAGGTCAGACTGATTAAATCATAATAGACAACGTAAACTTTAGCGATGTGTATCTGCCATTTCCTTTATACCGTCCAGCAAAGGCAATAAGTTTCAAAACTATTTTCATGGAACCTCTAAATCATCTAGGCTGACTTTTTTTTTTTTTTTTTTTTTTTTTTTTTTTTTTTTTTTTTTTTTTTTTTTTTACGGCTCGACGGTTTGTGACTCCAAGAAGTGTTCTAGCTATCCAAAGTCTGACCATTTATCTGCTCGCTCTTTTTGTTACTTTTTCTACAATGTGTAGTGCGTGCATATTCAAAATTAATGTATCTGCGACTAAATGATAGTGTCTAAAAACACAGTTTTGATGATGACTTTTGGATTAAATTATTATCGATAAAAATATGTTATACTGGTTTTACCAGACAACTCCAGAATGTACTTGCTTTCAATTTCTTTTCTAATTAAGTGGTGCTCTATTTTTCATAAATAGTAATTATTTCTAGGAAATCTTCGTCTACCGAGAAATGGTAGCGCTGCTTCGTCCGTAGGCTAGGCCAAAAATAGAACTTTCTAAAATTTTCTGATTTAAAGAAGAAAAATTTGACTTAATTGTTCAAATACGTAGTTGTTATTGTCGGCGATTTCTGGTGAATTTTGCTCGAAAAAATTTTTTGTTTTTCAGTGAATTTTGTTTAGATGGCCTGGGACAAAGGCAATAACTGCTAGATTATTTTGCAAAAAAAAATCCGGTTTCTAGCTTGAATAGCTTTGCTCTTCATTCAATGTAAACACACAGAAGTCATTTTATTTTGAAACATTGAATGAAAAGCGCCAAACATTAGTGGAAAGAGCGGGGATTTGAGGGGAGTTTGCCTTTTTTTACTTCAATCTTTCATAGATAAAATAAAAAATACACTTGTTTGTTTTATCAACTGACTCCAAATTACCTGCACTTTTAATTTCTTTTCTAGTTAAGTCCTGCTCTAGGGACGGAGAAGACCTAACTGGAAGCGACTTTCCTTATGGTGATGCGAAGAGTGATATTACACCTCTGGCTCCTCCTCTTTTCTCTGGCAATGAGCATAATGGAGGTTTTCCATCCGGTTGTAAGTTTATTTTCCTCGATTGAGCTGCTCTTGAATTGATGTATTTGTAGTCTTGATTGAAGAGAATGGAAAAAAAATTAAGCAAGGCCGTATCCAGGTGGGGGGTGAAACCCGATTTGAACCACCCACCCTACCCCAAGTTTTGTCCGACTTGCAAAACAGTAACAAAAATTAAACAAATAAACAAATTTTAATACGTTTTGCAAAGTTTTTTTTCTGTGATCCTTCTTCACCACCATCATCCCCCCCCCCCCACCTCCCCACCGTAAAAAATAATCCCCCCTCGAGCAAAAAACCTGGATGTGCCCTCGCTTGTAAGAGTTGGATCTTTGGCCATTTAACATGGGAAGATATGGATTAAAACTACTAGTGCCACTGACCATGTATCGTCTAGCAACTTAATTAAAAAAAAAAAACTTTCGAATTATCAACTTGGTGAAAGCCATGGCTAATTAGAGTAAAACCTAGACAGGTCTGTTCTGTTAGCCATTTGAAGGCAAGTGGGAGATTTTTAAGATAATTTAGGAAGATATTTGATATGATCAATCTACAACGTAGACAAAGCTGACATTTCTATCTATGTTAAAATTAATCATCATGTTTTGTTTGAAGAATTATTTTAACTTAAAATTCAGTCTGAACAAGGTTGGCCTATGTTAGCCTAGGAAAATCTTGACAGCTTAAGTAGGCTCGTTGACTTTAAGCTGGCAGGCCTACTTGGATCACAATTCTGATCTCTTTACCCTCCCCTGAATTTTAAAGTACATGGAAAGAAAAGAATGCCGTAGTTTTGGGTCAAACCAAGTTGCCGAAAGTTAGATAGCAATATTGAATTTCACCTCGACACTAATGTCAGTTTTCGCCCTTATAAATTTCCCATTCTCTCTGGTTTGATGTAAATACTAATAGCGCATTAACATAGTGTTGAGCAAATAAGCTATTTGTTTGGGCTCAGAAGAAGCGATATCTGGATTTTAAGTAAAAAAAGTGGTTTCTTGTTGAGCTTCTGCGTGAAGAACTGTATTATATAAGAAAAGAATTAAAAAGTGACCGTAAGCGATCAAAATTATTAGTAGTAATTAATTTAGTGCAGTAAATCTAAATTTCGACTTGTTCAAGTAATTTTCAAGTAATCGACAAGTCCCATTACTTATCCTTGGCATTTTTTGAGATGTAAATGACGTCAGAGATTAGTAGGAATACTACTTGAAACGGTTTGGGTTAGTTGTCTGACTAGTTAACATGCTAACCCGGAAAATAGAGGATAACTAAGGATAAGTGACGTCAAATATAAGCAAACAATTCAGTCTTTTCATAAATGGGGAAAATATTTGAAATTTTGTGTAGAGAACAAAAAGAAACAGTAATTGTGAGATGTGGCACACCTTCAGGAGTTTGTAAATAAGCTATGCTTACAGTGGAGTACCCGCGGGGAGTACCCGCGATTAATGTTGTTATTCGCCTAGGTGCCTATAGCGTTTCAGTTAAGAAGTTGCTGGATAAGTATTTGTTGTAATCTGTTACCGATTACGTCTAGGAAAATAATACCAAGCGGGAAAGTCGTTTAAGGGATGCTGGAACGCTTTCTTCGTTCGTGCTTAGTTCGTTCGCTTCGTGCGTATTTGTGCACAGGTGCAGAATTGTTTCATCATGATGCTTCTGTTTCATTTTTGTGCTTAATCTCATCCTATTGTCTTTTGATTTTACACTTCTTTTTTGTTTCAGTGCCAGTACAATATGAACTCTATTTATTTGTGGTTATTTGCTATTAGGCATTTTAGTATTCACTTGATACTTTCTTTAAATTTTTCTCTATCTCATCCTGTTGTCTTTTGATTTTACACTTCTTTTTTGTTTCAGTGCCAGCACAATATGAACTCTATTTATTTGTGGTTATTTGCTATTAGGCATTTTAGTATTCACTTGATATTTTCTTTAAATTTTTCTCTATCTCATCCTGTTGTCTTTTGATTTTACACTTCTTTTTTGTTTCAGTGCCAGTACAATATGAACTCTATTTATTTGTGGTTATTTGCTATTAGGCATTTTAGTATTCACTTGATACTTTCTTTAAATTTTTCTCTATCTCATCCTGTTGTCTTTTGATTTTACACTTCTTTTTTGTTTCAGTGCCAGTACAATATGAACTCTATTTATTTGTGGTTATTTGCTATTAGGCATTTTAGTATTCACTTGATACTTTTTTTAAATTTTTCTCTATCTCATCCTGTTGTCTTTTGATTTTACACTTCTTTTTTGTTTCAGTGCCAGTACAATATGAACTCTATTTATTTGTGGTTATTTGCTATTAGGCATTTTAGTATTCACTTGATACTTTCTTTAAATTTTTCTCTATCTCATCCTGTTGTCTTTTGATTTTACACTTCTTTTTTGTTTCAGTGCCAGTACAATATGAACTCTATTTATTTGTGGTTATTTGCTATTAGGCATTTTAGTATTCACTTGATACTTTCTTTAAATTTTTCTCTATCTCATCCTGTTGTCTTTTGATTTTACACTTCTTTTTTGTTTCAGTGCCAGTACAATATGAACTCTATTTATTTGTGGTTAATTGCTATTAGGCATTTTAGTATTCACTTGATACTTTCTTTAAATTTTTCTCTATCTCATCCTGTTGTCTTTTGATTTTACACTTCTTTTTTGTTTCAGTGCCAGTACAATATGAACTCTATTTATTTGTGGTTATTTGCTATTAGGCATTTTAGTATTCACTTGATACTTTCTTTAAATTTTTCTCTATCTCATCCTATTGTCTTTTGATTTTACACTTCTTTTTTGTTTCAGTGCCAGTACAATATGAACTCTATTTATTTGTGGTTATTTGCTATTAGGCATTTTAGTATTCACTTGATACTTTCTTTAAATTTTTCTCTATCTCATCCTGTTGTCTTTTGATTTTACACTTCTTTTTTGTTTCAGTGCCAGTACAATATGAACTCTATTTATTTGTGGTTAATTGCTATTAGGCATTTTAGTATTCACTTGATACTTTCTTTAAATTTTTCTCTATCTCATCCTGTTGTCTTTTGATTTTACACTTCTTTTTTGTTTCAGTGCCAGTACAATATGAACTCTATTTATTTGTGGTTATTTGCTATTAGGCATTTTAGTATTCACTTGATACTTTCTTTAAATTTTTCTCTATCTCATCCTATTGTCTTTTGATTTTACACTTCTTTTTTGTTTCAGTGCCAGTACAATATGAACTCTATTTATTTGTGGTTATTTGCTATTAGGCATTTTAGTATTCACTTGATACTTTCTTTAAATTTTTCTCTATCTCATCCTGTTGTCTTTTGATTTTACACTTCTTTTTTGTTTCAGTGCCAGTACAATATGAACTCTATTTATTTGTGGTTATTTGCTATTAGGCATTTTAGTATTCACTTGATACTTTCTTTAAATTTTTCTCTATCTCATCCTATTGTCTTTTGATTTTACACTTCTTTTTTGTTTCAGTGCCAGTACAATATGAACTCTATTTATTTGTGGTTATTTGCTATTAGGCATTTTAGTATTCACTTGATACTTTCTTTAAATTTTTCTCTATCTCATCCTGTTGTCTTTTGATTTTACACTTCTTTTTTGTTTCAGTGCCAGTACAATATGAACTCTATTTATTTGTGGTTATTTGCTATTAGGCATTTTAGTATTCACTTGATACTTTCTTTAAATTTTTCTCTATCTCATCCTGTTTTCTTCTGATTTTATACTTGATTAATTTTTTAGTGACAGCAGATTACCTGGCAAACATGATGGAAAAAGCTGTGCGAAATGTTGTCCGAGTAGACCTTTCAGACACTAGAGGTAACGTCAAAGACCTCGTGTCAGAATTTGGATATATACTGCTAAAACAACAACTCCAGTTAAAGGTTAGTACAACTAAGTAGTTTCTTAGACCAAATTCACATGCCCTTTATATTCAAAATGAAGTGAAGAAAATAACAACAGGTAAAACTTAGTTAAGTCTGTGAAGTTTAGGGGGAAAAATTAGTCCCAAATTAACAACTTGACATCCGGAAATTTGTATCAATTAGAAAAAAAAGAGAATAAAACTTGAATGATTAAAAAATATAGTAAAAATAACGTATACAGTTGAGAAACAAAAACAAGAAAGGTTACACAAAAAATAAAAAAAGAAAGAAACTCACATCTAATAAAAACAAATTCTGTTACATTTGGGTTCTCTTTATTTTTCTCGAGTTTCTTTGTGTTTATATTCTCTTTACTGACTCCATTCTTATCTGCATCAAATCAGTCATCATGCAGCTTGGATTTACCCCGTTTTTGCACCGAATCATGACTTGGGTCTTTTTTACCTTAAGTCAGTTTGCAACTTGTTATTGACTTGGCCTCCTTGTTATTGACTTGGCTTGTTATTGAACTGATTCAGGACTTTGATCGTTTTGCATCGCGTCACCGAACTACACATCTTGAAACTTGCTCGGGTTTCGGGTTTCAACACAGAATCGAAAATTCGCTTGTTTCCATACTTAGTTTAGAATTAATTGGTCTTCACTGCATCAGGGCCTAGCAAGTTTTTCGTTGGATCAGGCATTAGCTCATTTTTGTCCTTTCTGCAAATGTGCAAAAAGTGCAGCTTGAACTACAGAAAGCAAATTCTGTATCTTGGACTTCTCTACATAGTATTTTTACTCTCTTTAGGCCATAATGGTGTCTTTTAACCGAAAAATGGCAGAACTACTACTTCTACTGCTAACAACTCACCACAGCACCAATCCGCCTGAGGCCAAAACTGTTATGAACGCTCCTCATCCATCCCAATCTATTCAAAGCCTCCCTCTTTACACCCTCCCAGGAAGTTCTTATTTCCTTTAAATCTTTCTTTATGACATCCTCCCACCCTAGCCACGGACGACCTGCTTTCCGTTCAGTCCTATACGGTTGGCCAAATAGGACAACCTTCGGCAATCTGTCATCCTTCATCTGCAGAACGTAACCTAGCCATCTCAACCTTTCTCTCATTGTAGCCCTAGAAAGCGGGAAAATGGCAGAACCCACGACTTTACTGTTGCATAATTGTTTTTGCTACTTAAAAAGGGCAATAAAACTTTCAGTTCCGTTCGAATGAGACCTCACTCCAATATTTAAAAGAATATTGGTTCAATACGTTAAGCGATCAGTTGCCGGCAATTGGGGGGGGGGGGGTGCTGGCAAGTGGAGGCATATTCCCCTCACTCCCTAAATTTTTGGCCCCCTAACTTTTGAAAAATATCCTTTTGGAGTGTGATTTCATTGGAAAATTTCCTTTTCTTGTATTTTTACTGGAAAATTTGAAAAAATGACAAATTTACACTCCTCCTCCCTCTAGATTTTAGGAATTTGATTTTGTTTGATATATATATATATATATATATATATATATATATATATATATATATATATATATATATATATATATATATATATATATATATATATACATGTGTGTGTTTATATTATATAACCAAGGGTGTCTCAAAAAGAACGCCAGATTTGAAACGCCTGTTATTTTTATTTGTTGTTGTTCGCAACAGTGTTATTGCATGTTTTGTTACCACTGATTCATTGAGGTCGTGTTATTGTCCATATATAATTTTTTCCTCAAGAATAATTGTCACCAAGTCTGCTTTTTTCTTTTTAATTATCACAAATTACGGTCAGGTCTCAGATTCTGAAGTGAGAGGCAACGCTATAGGCAACACTATATGGCCTATAGTAAAGGCCATACTGCTCCAATGTTTTATTATTATTATTTTTTCCTAGAGGTACTTTGTATGGAAGGGATCGTCGTAGAAACTTCAAAGGGGGCTCATTCGATTGTAAATCGAGAGTTCTAGTGCCCTTTTTAAGGGTCTTGGAAGGCAGTGATTGGAAGGCAACTAACACCCCTTCCACGGCCACCAGTTCCCCAAACACATCCAATCTAAATTTTGAGATAGCCATTTTGTTCAGCGTAGTTGATTTTCAAATAGAAATTATGTTTTTGAGGAGGACACTCCCCCACAGCCCTCAGGTTAAGGGTTGTAAGTTATGCCCTGGGGGCATATAAGGTTTTTATAGAAAGCTTTGTCGTAGAAGCTTCAAAAAGGACTCATTCGATTGGAAATTCAAAGGGCTAGTGCCCTTTTTTAATAGTCGAAAGTGATTGGAGGGCTAGTAACCCCCCTCTCAAGCCCACCTTTTCCGCAAACACATCCAATCAAAATTTTGAGATAGTTATTTCGTTCAACGTAGTTGAAAATTCAGGAAATTATCATTCGATTGGAAATTTTATTGGCTAGTTCCCTTTTTAATAGTCAAAAGTGATTGGAAGGCAACTAACACCGCTTCCACGCCCACCATTTCCCCAAACACATCCAATCAAAATTTTGAGATAGTTATTTCGTTGAACGTAGTTGAAAATTCAGGAAATTAGGTTTTTGATGATAACACCCCCCCCCCCCACAGCCCTCAGGGCAAGGGTTGTAAGCTATGCCGTGGGGGCATATAAGGTTTTTATAGAAAGCGTTGTCGTAGAAACTTCAGAAAGGGCTCATTCGATTGGAAATTTAATTGGCTAGTTCCCTTTTTAATAGTCAAAAGTGATTGGAAGGCAACTAACACCGCTTCCACGCCCACCATTTCCCCAAACACATCCAATCAAAATTTTGATATAGCAATTTTGTTCAACGTAGTTGAAAGTTCTGGAAATTTTATGTTTGAGCAGGACAATCCCCCTATAGTCTTCAGGGCGAGGGTTATAAGTTATGCCCTGGGGGCATACATGGTTCTTATGGAAGGAATGCTTGTATAAACTTCAGAGAGGGCTCATAAGATTGGAAATTGACAGTTCTAGTTCACTTTTTAAGCGTCAAAAGATATCGGAGGGTAACCAGTTCCCCCCCCCCCAAACCTTTTATTCCCAAATGCATCCGATAAATATTTTGAGATAGCTATTTTGTTAAAAATAGTTCAAAGATCATATAACGAAAATTCCGGTGTCGACACGGTAGGCGTTGTAGTTTTTGCCCTGGGGCATATTTGGTTCTAATGGAAGGGATGCTTGTATTAACTTCAAAGAGGGCTCATTTGTTTGGAAAGTGTAAGTGTTAGTTCACTTTTTAAGAGTCAAAAGAGATAGGAGGGCAAGTAGCCCCCCCCCCTCCCCCCCCCCTAAATGCATCAAATAAAAAATAGTTCAAACATGAGATATTAAAACTTCTGGGTTGACACAACCCCCAGGGCCCGGGGACAGGCGTTGTAAGATATGCCCTGGGGAGATATATGGTTCTTCTAGAAGGGATGATCGTCTAAACATCAGAGAGGTCTCATTTGATTTAAAATTGAAAGTTTTAGTTCACTTTTATAGAGGTAAAAGAGATCGAAGGGCAATTATCCCCCCCCCCCCCGCTCCACGCCCTTATTTCCCAAAACCTATCCAATACAAATTTTGAGATAGCCATTTTGTTAAAAATAGTTCAAACATCAAATAATAAAAACTTCAAGGTTGGCACAAACCCCCAGAGCCCGGGAACAAGTGTTTTAAGTTATGTCCCAAGATATATAAGGTTTTTTATTTTTATGTAAGGAGAAGTCATATAAACTTCAGAAGTGGCTCATTTGATTGGATATTGGAAGTTCTTGTTTCCTTTTTATGAGCCAAAAGGGATCGGAGGGCATCTCCCCCCCCCCCCCCCACACACACACACTGTTTTTTACAAATGCATCCGATCAAAATTTTGAGATTGCCAGCTTGTGTGAAGTAGTCCAACGATCATATAACAAAAGCTTCGGGTTCAACATACCCCCCCCTCCCAGAACCCGGGAGAGGGGCCTTAACTTATGTTGTGGGGGCATATAAGGTTTTAATGGAAGAGGTGGTCATATAAACTTTGAAGGGGACTCAAATGACAAGCCCCCTAGTATTAAATCCGACCCCCCTAATATCCTCGCATTTGCAGCGCAAATGGGAGGTTCTTCTAGAATGGTTCTTCTAGAATGAATGTTCGTATAAACTTCAGAGAGGGCTCATTCGATTTAAAATTAAAAGTTCTAGTTCACTTTTATAGAGCCAAAAGAAATCGAAGGGCAATTAGCTCCCCCCCCCCCCTCCACACCCTCATTTCCCAAAACCCACCCAATAAATATTTTAAGATAGCCATTTTGTTAACAATAGTTCAAAACATCAGATAATAGAAACTTCGAGGTTGGCACAAACCCCCAGAGTCCGGGGCCAAGTGTTTTAAGTTATGCCCCGGGACATATATAAGGTTTTTATGTAAGGAGAGGTCGTATAAACTTGAGAAGTGACTCATTTGATTGGATATTGAAATTTCTTGTTTCCTTTTTGTGAGCCAAAAGGTACCGGAGGGCATAAAAGACGAAGAATTAGCTTCTCGATGTATATTCCTCCTTAGAATAGTTTTAATATTTATTCAAGAATTTCGTTTAATAAACTTATAACTAAAGAATGTGAATTATTTAATCTAGTAAGGATTAACAAATTGGATTTTAATCCAGTAAGGATAACAAATAAAAACAAAATTAGATTTTTTCGATTTTAGAAATGGAGGGGGGAGGGGCAACCGGCAATAAAATATAGATAATTTCGGAGACAACACTGCCTTTCCATGACGATAAATAAAAGTTCAAATAGGGATAAAATCCTTTTAATAGACAGTGCTGATGATAACAGTGATAGAAATTCACAAAATACCAGATATTTCGGTCACATATGCAGTGACCGTCATCAGTAGTCATCAGTTTTACTACTGATGACGGTCACTGTATATGTGACCGAAATATCTGGTATTTTTGTGAATTTCTATCACTGTTATCATCACCACTGTCTATTAAAAGGATTTTATCCCTATTTGAACTTTTATTTATGGCAATAAAATATTGGGAGGATCAAGGCAGGAGCTAAAATTTTCGTTCAGGAGGTGGTGGTATTTTTTTGGAGAAGGTGGGGGGGGGTCTAATTAACATTGTAGATTGTGCGTTGGTGAAGAGACTTTGGCTCGCTAATTGAGTTTAATGATAGGAAGCGGTTAATTAAATAATTCGAGCCAAAAAAAACTTAACCCAAACGCTGATTATTACCTGTTATAAGATACGCCTATTATTTGCATTTAAACTTAGCAGAAAAAGGGACTTGGGGTCCGTACGGAGAATAGATCCTCAGAAATTCAAAAACTTTTTAACCTACTTGTTTGTTATTCCTAACAGCGCTTCACTTAACTGTACCACTATCATCCGCCAATCCCCCCCCTCCAAATACGCAAACATACAACAAAATGAACATGTAACTTGGGCTATATATTTTCAGACTAGGAGGGGGGATAAAGTAAATTGAGACACTTTCAGGAACGATATATAAAAATATTTAAAAAAAATATATAGTAGTTTTTAATATTTACAATTAGCATATAAATGAGACTATTAACAATGAAACATGTCACGAAGATAATCGACCTTTTCAATGACAAAATGTTATCTTATATCCAGTTTGAATCCGATTTATTGGTTTTACTTATATTTGAATGCTGGAAAAATCAAGAAAGGTAAAGATACACGGTAGATATATGGTTTTTATTCAAATATAGTATGGTATAATTCACATCAAAAAAAATATGTGTTAACACCAAAACATACTGACTCTCATTGAATCTTCAGGCATATACAGAATTAGTTCAAAGGAAGGGGTTGGGATGGTTGTAAAATTCGATACTTAATCAATTAAAAGTAAAGAATTTGGGGTTTTACCAGGGGGGATTTTCCTTGGAAAACTTTCCGACGGATTGGGTAACTTCTGGGGAAGGGGACGCCGGTTCCCTATCTAACTTGAAGATTCCATAAATTGTCATAAATTCTGAGAATAAAGACAGGAGCTAGAGTTCTTATTCAGGAGGTGATGGTATTTCTCGGGAGAGGGTGGGGGAAGAGGTTTTACCCAACTTTCTACATTTTGCATTAGTGGAGAGGCAAAGGCTCCCCAGTTACACAGAATATTTCCTCACGAACAATGATCTAACGTCAGGTTCAACAAAACGCTTTGCAATTAGGTTCAATAGATTGTCAAATAAAAATAATTTTTTGTCACTTTTGTACCCAAAATTTACTTCTCAGTGGCCTCCTCTGAAGAAAATATTAAAAAATTCAAAAAAAAAAACCTTTTAAACTACTTATTTATTATTCCTAACAGTACTTCACTTAACTTTACCACAATCTTCCGCCGCCCTCCCTGGCAAATACGAAAATATATAGGCCTAACCAGAATTAATCCTACTTATTTTCAATGAATTTCCCATGCTTGATTTTTTCTCTAAGTCTATTCAACGACTAAGGAGGAAAGCCTACGTCAATTTAGCAACGAAGATACTCATGGATAAAATTTAACTTGAGCTATAAATTTGCACATTAAGAGAGAAGTTAAGTAAAGGGAGGCAGTTTTTAGGAACGATATAAATAAAAATAAGAAAATAAATTAAAAGAAGTTTTCAATTTTTCCAATTAGCCTGCATAAGGGCTATTAATTGATCAACATGTTTAGAGAACAATTCTTTCTCCATAGTATGCAGAAAATATCTAATAAGAAATGAACTTAAGGTATCCATTTTCATTTTTTCAAAGGCTTCAATAACTGTAACTATTCTGTATAACTGTGTATAGAAATTTCGAGGGGATGTTAAGACACATCAAAATACACTAATTAGAACTAGATAAAAGAGTTGGCTAATCAAATACTCCCAGAAATTCTCTCAAACTGAAAATGCTGAAATAATTAAAATTACTGCCATACTTAAAATAAGGTTAAGATACATACTCTGCGATAGATGCAAAATTGGTTTGGCACACAAAATCCGATTAAGGTCAAATCCAAACATTCCTGATCTCTCTGATTCAGCAAATGAAATGGTATAACCACCCTTATTGAAGCAATTTTTTCAATTCATTCATTGTTGTGTCAATCGCTGTCCGTAAGTTATGAAAGCTGTCCATTGTTCATATGTAAGGTTTTGATCAAAGAGGTAATCGTATAGACTTTGAAAAAGCCTCATTCGATTTAAATCGAAAGTTCTAGCTCCGTTTTTTTTTAAATTCAAGAATAATCGGACAGTAAGCAACCCCCCCCCCATGCCATAAGAACTTGAAACTTTTTGCAATCATAAACGAACAAAAACTAATTAAAAAAAAAACTTTCCGAAAAACAAGGTTTTCAAAGAAAAGTAAAGGCCATTATAAACTTAAGCTCAGCAGATACAAATACCTGTTAAAATTCAAACTCAAAACGACCAGAAATTACTGTTAAAGAATAAATGAAACCCAAAACGAACAGAAATTAAATAAACAATCATAGCAAAAAACATACAACAAGTAATAATATAGATGAATAAATAGATCTTAAAGCGAGTAATGCTTAGATTGAATATGAAAATGAAACTTAAAACGAACAGAAAAAAAAATAAACAATCAATGCGAACAAACATACAATAGATATTAATGTAAATGAATAAATAAATCTTTAAACGAGTGAAACTTAAAGTGAATATGCGAATCAAGTTTGAATCGAATAAAAATAACTACAAACAAGAGTTTGGGTATCACCTCCTCTCACTGCAGAAGCCTAAAACCTACTGCGTCATTGGCGCTTTACTGAAAACGAATTATATTACAAATGTTTTCTTTTGTACTTAATATTGAAAATAAATATTAAAATTACAGTAAAATTTTGAACTGATGAGCTTTCAGCAATTAATATCAATATGCATCAAATATTCAGTTTAATTTATTAGTTCTTTCCAAGATTGTTCAAGACAAATATAGTTTCACCACTAACAAAATTTGGATACTGCCCCCTTCTTTATCTGTAAAAGCCTAAAGCCTGCTGCGTCATTGGCGCTTCACTGAAAACGAATTATATTTCAAATTTATTCTTTTCCAGTTCTTACAGCATTGAAAATGAAAATAAAAATTACAGTGAAAACAAAATCTTGAACTGATGGATCTTTCAACAATTAATATCATTATATATTTAATATTCAATTTGATTTTGTTTATACTTTCCAAGACTGTTCAAGACTCATAGTTTTCAGTAAAGCGCCAATGACGAAGAAGGTTTTAGGCCTCTGCAGTGAGAGGAGGCGATACCCAAACTCTTGTTTGTAGTTATCTTTATTCGATTCAAGCTTGATTTACATATTCCATTTAAGTTTCACTTGTTTTAAGATTTATTTATTCATTTACATCAATATATATTATATGTTTGTTCGCATTTATTGTTTATTTAATTTCTGTTCGTTTTAAGTTCCATTTGTACTTCAATAGCAAAATATTATTTTTCGTTTTAAGCTTGATTTTCATATTCAATCTAAGTATTACTCGCTTTAAGATCTACTTATTCATTTATATTATTACTTGTTGTATGTTTTTTGCCATGATTGTTTATTGAATTTCGGTTCGTTTTGGGTTTCATTTATTCTTTAATAGTAATTTCTGGTTGTTTTGAGTTTGAATTTTAACAGGTATTTGTATCTGCTGAGCTTAAGTTTATAATGGCCTTTACTTTTCTTTGAAAACCTTAGTTTTTGGAAAGTTTTTTTTTTAATTAATAACACAAAGAAGCCCTAGCATGCCCACCCCTCGTTCCCGCAGTAGCTTCTTTTACTGCAGTAACGGATCTGCTGAAATCATCTCTCATCTGCCTAGTACTACTAGGCTAAATTACTTCACAAAAAGGCGGTGAAAAGCAATAATTTTGTTTATGGTCATTTAAATACATATATTTTATTATGTTTGTTATGTAATATTATATTTTATAAAATACAAGGCCCTTATTTTGTGTGTGTAATCTGTTGTTACCTAGAAAATAGAGAGGCCTTGTTTTCTAATTTTGTATTTTGTTTTGCAGGAGTTAGTCATAGAACAGAGCAAAGAAATTGAAGAGCTACGACGGGAGATGAGAAACATGCGAAAATTTTATTGAAGTTGATCATCCCATAATTTTTCTGTCGAAAAGTTTTGTTGTTTTTTTTTACGTTGACATTAAGAGTACTGAATTTCTATGAGGTTGTAAAATTTTTTAAAAGCTTGTGATTATGTCTGAAAAAGAAAATTGGACTCTCTTTGGTGCCTGAAAAAAGAAAGCAGAAAAAAAAAGAATGAACTGAATGAACATTCAGTTGCCATAGATAGCTATAAAATCACAAAAGAAAAGTGATTACAACACAAGTTTCCTTGAAAAAAAGAAAAAAAAGAAAGAAAAAAAGAAAATAATAAAAAGAAAAGTATAAAATCTTTAAAGTATAAAAGTTGAAAATAAAGTAGAAAAGTATAAAATGAAAAGAAAAGTGGACTCTCTTTGGTGCCTGAAAAAAGAAAGCAGAAGATTTTGTATCTTGCGACATAAGATGCTAGTTCCTTTGTTATGCTACTACAAGCATTTACTTTCCTGAAGCCGAGCCCCTGCGTAGCTGTAAAACTTCGAGTATTGATATTATTCTTTGGGTAGTTATTTCAAATTCGTCCCTTTTCAAGTTTTTTCTTTCCTTTTGCTTTGTATTGTTTGTCCAATTCGAACTTCAGAGCGGAATTCGAACTTGCTATGAAGTTGCAAATCTTGTTAAAAGTATAAGGAACTTGTGATTTTCGTAGCCCTTGTTTTCGCAAAAAAAAAATATTTACGCATCTCCCGAAACGAGAAGCTACATTCTTCTTTTGCTAGTATAGGCTTGGGATCTACTGAGAGTGAGCCTCTACATAGCTGTGTAACATTGTGCAAGTATATCATTTTTTGAGTAGTTGTCTTCTCAGATTTATTTCCTTTCAACTTTTCTTTCTTTGCATTATTTGTTCATTCTAAACTTCAGAGTACGATTAAATGACTTTCGACGAAATTATAAATCTAGTTAAGAAGCTAAGGAAACTTGTGATTGTACAGCCCTTGTTTTCGCTAATTAAAAAGGAGCGAAAGATTTACGGATTTTTGAAAACGAGAAGCTACATACTTTACGTTCTTGAGAGCGAGCCTCTACGGGGCTTTGCAACTACATCATTCTTCAAGTAGTTATTTTCCGAAATTCATCTCCTTCCAACTTTTTCCTTTGCATTATTTGTTTATTTGAAATTATCAGGGTGCTATTAAATTGTTCCCTATGAAGTTGCAAATATTACTAAAAAACTTGTGATTTTATAGCTCTCATTTTAGCTGAAAAAAAGTGAAGACTAAGATATTTACGCACCTTAAAAAACGAGAAGCTCCATCATTTGTTTGGTACTATATGCACACACTTCCGTGAGATTAAGCCTTTATAGGGCTGTGCACTTTGTTCAAGTACATAATTTTTTTTTTTTTTTTTTTTTTTTTTTTTTTTTTTTTTTTTTTTTTTTTTTTTTTTTTTTTTGAATAAAAGCTTGTGATTTTATAGCTCTCGTTTTCGCTGACAAAAAAAGCGGAAGATTTACGCATTTCCAAAACGAGAAGTCGTGTACTTGATTTCACCACAATTAGTTTATACTTCCCTGAGAATTAACCTTTGCACGCCTGTGCAACATCGTCCAAGTTTATCATTTTTACTAATTTATATCTCCAATTGTCTCCTTTTAACTTTTTCATTACTTTGAATTATTGTTTCATACTAAAATACAATCAAGCTTCACTCTTTCACCGCAATTTGTCCTGAAAGTGTTTTCCAAACTGAATTGTTTCAAGAAATTAAAATTATAATTCATATATCAAACGAATCATATCCCAGCTGGTTCCACAGTCATATGACATCGGTGCTCGAGAACTGTAGTAGGAGAAAATAAGTTTTGGCCAGGAAAAAATTGGTACAGAAATGGTTTCTTCACCATCCGGACCGGAAAAAAATGCTTAAAAACATATCAAAAATCTAAATCTCTAGCTCGATGCGAAATTGTTTTTTTTTTAATGTTTTTTTTATTTATTTTCTCAAAAACCGGGAAAAAAATTAAAAACGTAAACTGTAATGTTTTACACATCTTTTTAGATCAGCTTTTGGCTCTGAATTCATTTCTGATACTCATTTCGTTACCTAACCAAAAGAAAAATGTTTATCTACTGAGAATTTTTTCCAAAAATAGCGGTATTTTACTCTCGATTTTTCTGTTCGAAGGCCAATTTGTTTGAACAGTGAGAAACAGGAGAACTGAGATTTGAATGTTAAAAGAAAAATTCTGGAAACCGATTGTTCACCACTGGCTAATCTCTGCATTTTCTTGATCAACTTGTCAAATAGGTAGCAGAGCCACAGAAAATTGTTCGTGCGTTTTTTGCTTCCAACTTTTGTTGTTTTCATCATATAGAATTGCTTTTGCTTTTATAAATTCTATGAATCAACGTTATTCATCACCAAGGCCGTATCCAGGGAGGGGCGGTGGTGGGTTTGAACCCCCTTCCCCCCGCGAAATGTTTGTTCGACTCGTAAAAACGTAATAAAAATTAATATAAACAAATTTTTGTTGCATTTTTTAAAGTTTTTTTTACTCAAATGATTTTATTGTCAAGCGCCTAACACGGTCATGCTGATCAGTGGCAGTTCTTGTCATAATTAAGTATAAAAACAAGTTTTTCAATTGAAAGAAAGGAGCAACATTAAAACTTAAACGGACATAAATTATTTGTATATAAAGGGGGTCGCCTTCTCCTCAACACCTCACTCTTTACGCTAATGTTTTTTTGTACTTCTAAAAAAGCTTCTAATTGTTATAATTAAACGACCCTTGTGTTTCAGGAGTCGTTCTTAAAGAATTGGGACAAAATTCAAACTTTAGTGTAAAGAGTGAGGTGTTAAGGAGGGGACAACCCCCTCATATACGTAATAATTTTTGTTCGTTTTAAGTTTTCATGTTGCTGCTTAATTTCAGTTGAAAACTCTTGTTTGTTTTTTTTTAATTTAATTTCTGATCTTTTTTTAATAATTCCAGGAAATCTGGCCCCACCTCCACAAAGAAATACCCTCTCCACGGAAATACCCTCTATAAAATTCAATCCCAGTGAAAATTCACCCAGGACAATTTCCATTAACAACTCCTCGCGTAAAATCGAGACGGAAAAGAGAAAGCAATACATAACAAATTCTTGTAAATTCTCCTGTGTATAGTATCCCCTGACGACTCACCCCTGGAAACTTCCCTCCCCACGGAAAGTTTCCCCATTGAAATAGAGGAAAATTTGTACCCCCCCCCCCCTTCCTCACCCGAAAATGTATGCATACTTCCCAATAAAAAATACTATGCGTAAACAATGGACAAATTTTATAACTTAAAGACCTTTTCCCAGGGGCTGTGGGTGGGGGGGGAGGATGTTAGCTCATGTTGTATCAAAAGGCATAGTTATTGGGCCTTTCAACTATGCTGAAGAAAATTGCTGTCTCAAAATTCTTATCGGACGGTTTTGAGAAAAAGGGGGCGTGGTAGGGGGCCTAGCTGCCCTCCATTTTTTTGAGTAATTAAAAAGGGCACTAGAAATTTTAATTTCCGTTTGAATGAGCCCTCTCCTGATATTCTAGGACCACTGGGTTGATACGATCATCCCTGGGGAAAAAAACACGCATCCGTGATCTTACTTCTTGCAAAATATACAAATTCCACATTTTTGCAAATAGGAGCTCGAAACCTCTTCAGCAGGGTTCTCTGATACGCTGAATATGATGGTGTGACTTTCATTAAGATTCTGTGAGTTTTAGTGGGTGTGTTCCTCCCTTTTTGAAAATAAGGCAAATGTTCTCAGGTTCGTAACCTTTAATGGTTAAGACCAAACTTATTGGAACATATATTTGAAATCTGCAAAAAAATCCAATTCTTTTGATACATCTGATGGTATCAAAATTCGGTTTCTTTTAGTTTCGATAACTATTGAGCTGGGCCACTCCTTACTTACAGTTCGTTATAACGAACTATACCATATCCCTGTTTATTCCCAAGCACAATTTTCAGTAGACTGTTTTAACTACAAAGGCAGGTGCAACTTCAGTGTGCTCTTTCATTCTGGTATAAAATTCAACCGTTTATATGCAAAGACTAGTATTCCTGCAGGTTTAGTGATTCTGGAGCTTGCATTAGGATACCTAGATGAAAAGGTGGTCCACAGCCTGTCGACAAAATTAATGATGTCAATATTCCGGAGCACTTTTTGGGGCGACGGGGATTTTGTCTGGATCCATGAATGAAAAAATAAGCAGCGAGAAAAAATAAGTTTCATTTCAACAAAAGATACTTTCTACATAGGTCATTCAGTTCTTCGTTGATTTTTTTTTCGAACTATTTTTTTTTTTTTTTTCAGGTGTTATAACCATAGTACTAGTTTCCGTTTGTACAACTGAAAAGCCTTTGGTCGTCCAAATTGGTAAATTAGGTTGATACAAAGGCCCTTGGGTATCCAAGGGCCTCTGACACTTGAATTGGATTGGGTGGCAACCTCTTGGATTTTGCCAATAACCGACTGATTATAACTAATTATTCCGTTTATCAATGGTGATCCGCTATCATAGAAGTCTGACAATTTTCTTTAATTAACTTAAGTAAATCGACCCAACTATATAAATTATATACGTATTTGCTGGCTTAGCAGAATAGAGACTCTTAGTAGCTCACCAATTTTCTTCCCATCATCAATGTAAGTGTTGTAGCACATCGCGTTGGATATGGTCCTAATCCTGATCTTCAGTTGCTGAAGCCATACCAGTAATGGTCACTCCTGTTTTTTAAACTTCTTTCCGTGTTACTGCAATATGCGAACAAGAGAGTTGGGAATATTTATTACACGGCATACATTCCTTTGAATATAGTTTGTATTTGTTTTAAATTTAACTTTGTTATTCATTTTAATTTCTATTCGTTTTATGATTTATCCATTGATCTGTAGCAGTATCTGTTATCTTTATAATTGGTGAGATTATTCATTGCAACACATTTTCGGTTTTGGTTTCATCATTCGTTTATTGTTGGCGATACTCTTTAATCAACAAGAATTGAAATCCTGAACAGACAATTTCAAGCCTATTATCTACGGCTCATTATATATCTATGCCTAAAAATACTGTGTTACTATGGGGAGGCAACTTAGCTAGGAAGAGATTTTTCCGCCCAAAAAATTCCACCTAAATCGACCAAACTCAGATGAAATATCGATTAATCAGAATCCACTTCAAAATGCTGTGTCGTTTACTAGGCTATAATTTCCTTGAGGGGTGCCACTCTTAGGCCACCCCGCAGCCCTGTTAGCAGTCATGGTTTTGGTTATGAAAACTTATCAAAAGTCCACACTGATACCACTATGAGCAGTGGATCCAGGGGGCGAGGGGGGCGCGCGATCCTGAAGTAGTCCAAAGTAGTGTAATTTACTTAATTAACGTAAGTTTGCGTTATTTAAACTTGCTCCTAACGCAAGTTTATCG
Source organism: Artemia sinica (assembly GCA_027921565.1). Classification (NCBI taxonomy): domain Eukaryota; kingdom Metazoa; phylum Arthropoda; class Branchiopoda; order Anostraca; family Artemiidae; genus Artemia; species Artemia sinica. The sequence goes on along the minus strand of CM051263.1, from coordinate 4,692,764 downwards.
GATCAAACTATTTTGCCCCCCCCCCCCTAAAAAAATCCTGGATCCGCCCTTGACTAGGGGGTCACGTATCTGTAATTGCACAGTGAATCGATCTCTACGTGGGAATACGGGGCACGGAGCTCTATACCAGCTGCGGCAGGGTCTGGGAGTAGATTATACACTAGCACCTCCAAAAAACGAAGCAAAACAATGAAACGAAGGATTTGGGGGATGTGAATATGTTAGTAACCTGAGGTAGTGTTTCTTTGAATGAGTTCTTCCCAATATTAGCCGAACAACGTTGCGCATAGTTTAAAATGTGCAACTAGTAGCTGATGTGGTTTAAGAAAATCATAATATTTACTCTTTATTTATCTATTTTTTGCCTTTATTTTTTAACTATGCTCCTTATTATGTCTGAATTGAAACCATAGAAGATTTTAATCATAAAAATTACCCTAATGAAAAGTTTAAGTCTAAAGCTAAAAAAAATCCAAGATTAGGTGGAATAAGTCTATGTATTAATTTTAATATTACTATGGGGTGAAATACAACTGTAGTACTTGTTCTATACTATTCAAATTTGGAACTACACTTATTAAATTTATTCTGTTATCTTTTCATATAGTTGTGTTTAATATAAGCTTCTTTTTTCAACTTTTTCTAATTTAGATCATCCAAAACCAGTTTCTTTCGAATTTTACCAGATCTTGCATTTCTGATTATATTATGAACAGGAGAATTAAATTTTATTTTGTCTGTTTTTCCGATTTTTTAGTATTAAATACCATGTTTGTGTTTACCGGCAAATCAATAAGATTCTTCTTCTTTCTAATTTCCAGCGCCGCATCCGCAGTAATGGCCCACATAATTGAAGCCTTGCTTGCATACAGAAAGGCGAAGAAACTTGGCATCCAATCACCAGCAAACATAATGTGGGGTCTTCAAGTTTTAATTCTTGGATATTTTGCTTTCCAACATCTAAGAACATAATGAAATTTTCATTTTTCGTGGGAACACTTTTTCTCTTTTAATTTTGAGTGATAAGTTATTCATCTTTCCAGGAAACACGAAACTTCCTATCTAAACATGAATTGTCCAGTTTAAAATTAAACAATGTTCACTGCATCTCTTTTTTAGCTGATTAACAGAATAATCTTGAATTTGTCTGGATATGCTTTTCGTTAATTTCGTACCTGAGATGACTGATTTAGAGACAAACAAACATTAATTCGAATTAATTTTTCCCTTGGATTTGGACCTTCTTTGGCGCTAAACACAATTTACTATCACACCCAAAACATCATACCAAGGGGGTCAATAACCGGGGAGATATTGGATCAGAATCAGAAGTCAGGTAGAAAAATGATATTTTCTTATACGTACTTAACTTACTTGTGACGGAGCCACTCTGTCCTGCTCTGTCCCGGTACAATTTATTTTAAACAGACATGGTCGAAAGTGATGAGTTATAACGTCAGTCTACAACTGGGCTGTAAAGATTTATTTATATCGTAAGATGGCGAATCAAATTCGCCTAAAACAAGCAATTCCATTTGCTAAAGTAGCAGCAACAACCCAACAATGAGATTAAACATTTGTAGGGACAGGAATTTCAACCGCACAACTTCTAGTTTGGGCAGCCTAGCAGTGCCGCTGAAAAGACACAGGCCACGTGAACGATCCCATGTAATTCACTGATTATATTTAAGGAATATCAATATAAATGATAACAATATGAATTTGAAAATAACAATAACAACTGAGTCCCGCTTCCCCTAAGGGATAAAATGCATCAAACTTCTGATGTGTAGGTAAGTCAACTGTGGATTTTCAACTAAATAAATCAATAGAGTACGAGTAGGCACCAAGAGAAAGAAATTGAAAAACCGTTGACACCACTTTAAAGATAAACAAGTACATTTATGCGTATCATGGATAAGCCAAAATTAATACCAGCACTCCTATTGTAGTGGCCGTCTTATTCACTGGCAGTAACTGTGACCACTTTAGCTTTTTAGACACCGAGAAGAAATGGTGTGTCACCATGGCCCTATTGTGCCATGGTGACACACAACAAACAAGAAGAAAAATATAACATCAAAACATAAACTGGAAAAACACTAGAACTTACAATTCAAGAAAATCTTCACGATCCTTCATAACTACCCGAAAAGATCTTAGAATATAACTATATCTAAATAACACCTACTTATCAAGATTTCTAAAATCCAATCTCTCTCCCCGACTTCCCTACCAAAAACTTCCACCTGCAATTCCCTCAATTCCTTACATTCTCCTAAAAAATGACACAAAGACTCATCTCTCTCTCTACACATAGGGGAGCTGTATGGACCATCCCTCAATCTACCCCTCCTGAAATATTTCCTTCGTTCTCCAAGAGGCGTGAAATTCCCCCTAAATGACATTACTCAGTTTTAATCTTCCAGACATAATCCCATTTTTAGGTAAACGCATGACAAATTTATAGGACGCCTATTTTGTAATTGGCTGTAAGTATCTTTGGTTAGCATTTGTTAAAATATAAATAAACCGTAGAATAGAATATAATATAAATAAACAATATATAAAATAAAAGAGAATAAAATACAAATAAACCGCAGGCCTGACTGAGATGACCGATTTGGGTTTGTGAAAAAAGACCGTTCAAAAGCGGCTTGCGGTATTATAAGCCATACAGCTGAGATTAAAATGAGTTGTGGTGAAAGTTGACATCATCTGCAAAAAAAGCTGTTACTCTCGTCAGGGCTTGAGGCATTGGCGTTGCCAGGCAGTACAATGGTTCGCCTGGGAGAAAAAGAGACGGTAAAAAAGATCTTTACTTCGAAACCTAGGCCTCTGCGTATTTTCCTCACTTTGTCCTTTGATCCATTTGAAATTAGACATTTTTCATTTAATGTGGTTCAATACCGCTATCTAGGGCTATAATGAAAGAAAGGTTGAGGTGGCTAGGGCACGTTGTGCGGATGAAGGATGAGAGATTGCCGAAGATTGTTCTTTTCGGCCAACCGTCTAGGGCTAAACGGAAAGCAGGCCATCCTCGTCTGGGCTTGGGAGGACGTCATAAAGAAGATTTAAAGGAAATTGGAACTTCGTGGGCGGGTGTACAAAGGAAGGCTTTGAATAGATTGGGATGGAGGAGGAGTGTGCGTAGCTGTGTTGGCCCAAGGGGGTTTGGTGCTGCTGTGAGTTGTTAGTAGCAGTAGTAGTTTTACTGCTTATCTGCTACTGCTACTACCGCTACTAACCATTCACTACAGCACTAAGCCACCTGAGGCCAAAAAAGATGAGCATGCTCCTCTTCCACACCAATTCAAGGCTTTAGGTTCAACGTGCTTCTATTCAATCTATTCTAACCTCTCAAAAATAGTTCCAAATTCCTTTAAATTCCTTTTTCTTCTAAGTCTTTTCAAACGACCTGTTTCCATCCCATTCGGGGGTCGATTTGCTTTCCGTTGATACCAGATGGCTTAAAAGCCATCATTTTGTCAATAATATTTGAAAATATGTCATCCTTTATTCGTAAAATGTGGCCTACCCTTCTTAACCTTTCTTTACTACACAATATTGCTCTATTGTTTTTTTTTTACTTTACTTTCTTTACTGGCTCTTTATTACAGGGTAACGTTAGAGGCCTGCCTCTGACAGTCTTAGAAAGTCAGATTGAGCCACATTTTGTACAGGTCACTGTTTGATGTACGTTTTGGTCAAACGGGCACCTAGAACTGTTTCTAAAAAATTATTTTGAAAAAACATTTAATGGAAGTTCCTCAGCTTTCCAAAGCGGCCCAGTTCCAGAGCCATACTCGACCAGTGCCATGAGAGCCATACTCGACTAGTGCCATGACCGTGAATTCTAATATTCAAATCTTAGCTTGCAGACTACTATTCTTCCAAACTTTTTTTCAACTGCTAAAAAACACATAGCAGCTTGGCTATTCTGCTTTTTGTATTTTTACTGCATCTACAATCTTTACTATTAGTGCTGTCCACTTGATCGATTTACTCATTACCGGTACATAACAGCATTTCTTCACCCTCATTCATTCTTAGTCCTATAACAATAAAAAAAACTATTCAATAATTTTAATAAAAAGTACCCAGAAATTAGGAAAAATTAGAAATTTAGGGCAAAGACACCGATACCCCCTCCCTCTCTTTCCTGCGTATGTCCTGTAAACGGGAATAGCACACAGCCCTTCTTAACTCCTGATTCCATATCGAACCAACAACTATCCTCACTTTGTGCCTTAACTGCTGCAATAGAACTAATCACTTCAGTGGCGGATCCAGTGGGCGCGAGCCCCCCCCCCCCCCTAGCGTAGTCTAAAGTAGTGTAATTTACTTAATTAACTCAAGTTTGCGTTAACTAAACTTGTTCCTAACGCAAGTTTATCGGATCAATCTATTTTGCCCCCCCCCCTAAAAAAAATTTTCGGATCAACCTATTTTAGGACCCCCCCCTCTCCCATAAAAAATCCTAGATCCACCCCTGAATCACTTAGTGTACTTATCAGCCATACCATATAATGATAGAACCTTCACTAAAGCTTTTAGTGTATGTTTTATCAGTAGTTATTAATCAATTGTTAAATAATCAATTATTAATCTAAGAGTAAAGATTTGGTCGATGCATCCTCTCCTTCTCCTAAAACCAAACTGTTCTTCTCTTAAAACTTACAGCATATCTTGGTCTAAGAAGTATCGTCATGTTAAGCAATTTGTAGTATTACAAGTAATTACTACAAATGCATTTAAAGTATTTTAATTGATTACCACCATACATATTTATTAACAAATTCCATATCGCCCTTGTAATATGCCCTGTCCTGACGCAAATTCTTGGCAACGTCCTTGGCCTAAAGTAGCATTAATGAGAAAATTCACAAAAATGACAATGTTTTGGGTTTAAGCTTCACGGATCAATTTTTTCATGGTTTTATATGATGTTTTTTCGCCAATCGTCGCGATTCGTCAAATTCAAATAAATTACGGACCTCCACTGCTAATGTTGACTCTCTAGAACTAGAATCAAATGCGTACCACTGACCAGACCAAGGATATAAGAGAAGGATATTCCAGCCAAAGAAGCTTTTTTTTAATAGTTTTCTCTCCTTAGATTCTTCAGTGACAAACAAAAGTTCGTATTTTCAATTGTCATCTGTTACTGTTTCCACAAATCCTCCTTGGCAACATACCTAATTTTAAGGGGGCCTGAACTTTCAGACGTCAATTACACCAAGTGGGCGTGCCGAGCATGGCCAAAGCGTGCCAAGCGTTCCGGGAACTGTACCAAGCGTTGCGGGGACTCTTCTACGCATGGCGGAACTGTGCGGCACACATGGTACGCTAGGTGACGAAAAATGGGTGACCCCTTGCCGAAATTTCTAAATCTGTTAATAATTTGACTTAATCTTCTTTGGCAAAGACATAACATCTCACAGTGAGAAACTTCAAATGCCAAACTGGGTATAAATCTGAAGTGTTCTTAAACAATTAAAAACCGAAGTAAAAATTGACCAATCACAATTCTCCAGCCAACAAGTTTACAACCACAATTAGTTTTTTTGTTTTGTTTAAAAAAAAAGAAAAAAGAACTTATGGTAGCTTTCGCAAACCTTTCCAAACAAATATACAACCGACATGATTTTGTGGAGCCAGGTCCTCGTTCCAGCAGCGTGCGTTGTTGTGGGAGATTCATCTCTTTGCCCCTTCTGCCCCAAAAATATCAAAGAGATTTCCTAATGAGAATAATTCATAGCTATTCTCATAACCATTAAAAAAAGACGCAATAACTGATCAATCATAAGTATGAAACCAATTAAGCCTTTTTTGGCCCCATTTGGTCAGACATATCTTTTTACTCTTGGCTCCTTTGGCCTATTCAAGGACTCCGAACACCCTATACTCTTCAAACCAAAATGTGTGGTCCCTTAGTCCAAGCAACGGTCCTTTAAAGTTTCAAGCCAATTGGGAAGACAATTTTTTAGACTACTGTTGGGCCCGATATTAGACGGAGGGAAGGTGTTAACCAGATAAAAGTTTTGACCCTTTTTATACTTCATTTTCAGGGGAAACAATTTTTCTCATGTTTGTCTTGAGCATTATGTATGGCCCGAGAACTTGTGGATATAAATTTAGTGCTGATCGAAAAAATTTGGTTTGGTGGTTTTTTGGTGCCCCATTTAAGGGGTCCATGCCCCAGACTAAACATTTTTCTGTCTGTCAGCAGGCCGGGATTTACCAATAGGTCCAGGCTTAAGGGTGCACAATAACAGGAAGTGCAATAAATTATCAATGAGTGATATTTTTCTTAACAAAAACTGAACTTGTGTGATTTATCATCAAAAGACCAGGTGCACTTCGCCGCCGCGCTGCCTGTTCACAGAAAAGTGATTTTAAAACAACATAGGATTTCACTAGCCGCTTATAAATAATCATATATCTCCCAAGAATGGCAGCTGAGAGTTTGGCATCACATCTCTCTTTCATTACTTCTGGCTCATTAGTTGCGTTCTGTTCAGTGCTTCCACTATCCACGAATTTTCGGGAAATTCCTTGAAAATTTAGCATAAACAGAGCGGCAAAAACGCTTGGGTCTAGAAGTGTCAAAACTTCAAATCCGGCCCTGTCTGTCATGGTTTTTTGGCCTAGTCACTCATAATTTTGAGTTTCAAACCAGTCAGAAAAAAAAACAAGATTTTTGACCCTTTATCGAACCCATTTTAAAGAACTAATGTTTTATTAAGCTTTTCCATCTACTTAGGGATCTTGTTATACCAAAGACTTAGGGGTGTAAGATTCAATTCTATACACAAAATTATTTGTCCCCTCTCGGAGCCCAATTCTGGGACCCCGCGCCGTCATACATTTTTTTTTTTTTTTTGCACAGTAGGCTCCTCTTATTCCATGTATTTACGGCTGTAAGTTAAAAACTGATCGGGAATACAGAGTTTTTTTTTACATTTCTGAGTCTCTTGGCCTCTCCCCTCCCCCCGAAAAGGGATAGATTGTTCCTCCTGGATAAAAAGTGCTACTGTTCCTCCATAGAGATGAAAACCATGTAAGCATGAATTTACTTAGAAGGAGGGACCCTTTTGGGTCGGGAAAAATTCTATAAGAAAAAAAAACGAAAATAGAGATTATTCTTGAAAGTCTAAAACTTGTTTGAAAAATCTCAAGATAATATAGCCAGCCCGATCAAAAGTCTACACATTTGTCGATAGGTAGTGAATAATTCAATTTTGTGTACCTTATCTTTGTTCTAGCTAAAACGGACTGCCCAATTAATTTTGTTAGCAGTTGATACCGCAAACGAATTGAAAATAAGGATCTTGGTTTTTAAAGTATATTTAAGATCAGGTTCATTGTATTCAAAGCGACATTATGACACTGACAGTAGCTCTTATCGAATATGCTATACACTTAAAATCAACAATCCAACTCTCCTTTGATATTCAGTTGTCCGGATATGAGTGATTGTGATGGTAGTATTTTCATTTTACTGTATTCATCTTACTAATTAAATTCTTCTTGTTTAATGAAGTTAGGAAATTGTATCTCCTTTGTGCTTGAAGTCTTTTTTGGGGGGGTGACAGGAAAATCTGAAGATTCGCATTGACATGAAATATACCAATTTTCAAGCACATACCGTATGCATACATAAAACACTATAGATAGACAAGTGTATATACCCCTTCAAAGATCCATGGTTTAGAATGCAGAGAAAAAGAAAAAAAACGCAATGTAAAGGAAAATAAATTACTGGCAACTACCTTATGCTGACTATCCAACAGAAACCAAGCTTGAGCAGAAAACAAAATTCTAACTAGGCGCCGGCGCCGCGCCGATGAGGGAAGACCGGCAGCGGCGGGGCCAAAAACAGCAGCGGCGGCGCGCCACCGGCACGTCACCGGTAAAATGTCGGCGGCGTGCCGCCGGAGCGATGAATGTTGACCGCAAACACTAATGTTTTCATCAGTCTTTTTCAAATCACAGCTTAAATTTACAAATTTACTTTCTCTACTCATTGACAGTACACTTTCATAGGATACTCCACCTAGTAGCTACTGGTAGCAACCAAACTGTCATATTTTTGTAAAAGCCTCTCACCTCCCTTCACACTCCCTTTTGTATTTTTTTAAAGCAGCCATATAATGTTCTATAAGATCCGTCTCTGCTTTAAATTTAAAAAAATTATTAACTTTTTGGCATCCCTGCTTTTAATAAAAAATTCAAGATATCATCATTTAAATATAATACTTCCCTACCCCCCCCCCTCTGGATACCACCTTGATAGAATACCGTCTCTAGTTTAAATTTAAAAAAAACTTTTTGTCATCCCTGCTTTCAATAAAAATAATTCAAGGTAATATCACTTAAATGTAGTAACTCCCAATGCCCCCCCCTCTGGATACCATCTTGATAGGATACCGTCTCTGCTTTAAATTAAAAAAATAATTAACTTATTGACGTCCCTGCTTTCAAAATCGAGGTATTATCATTTAAATATGATAGATCCTTACCCCCCTCCCTCTGGATACCACCATGATAGGATACCGTCTCTGCTTTAGATTAAAAAAATAATTAACTTTTTGGCATCCTTGCTTTCAATAAAAAAAAAATGAGATATTATCATTTAAATGTAATACTTTCCTACCCCCCTCTGGACACCAACTGGATAGGATACCGTCTCAGCTTTACATTAAAAAAATAATATACTTAATAATTAACTAGGTCACTTTATTATATGGTTCAAACCAACACGAAATAACGTTAAACAGCTTAGTGTTTCTTGAAAAAAATTGAGGGTATGAGTAAAGGGGTACAATGACAACAACAAAAATTTTGAAATTATTCAGATATACCTCAAATTATTGGAAAAGTGAGTCATAGATTCACCGTGGCATTCAATAAGATCCAAAGAATCTAATTAAAAGGGAGCACATGCAAAAGCAAAATTAGGTCAGTAGCCTATGAGAAATTGCAAAATACCCAAGACAATGAACAAATCCTAATGGGGGCCCTCGGTCTATCAAAATATTTCAATGGTTTCCTAAGGAATTTGATATCATTTTCTTCCGTCTCCACTTTAAACAAAAAAAAAAAAACAATTATCTTTTTGGCATCCCTGCTTCCAATTAAAAAATAAACGCGGTATTATCATTTAAGAATGATAGCCCCCTATTCCCCCTATAGACAATAATTTACCATTTTTTTATGAATCATGTTTTTGGGGTAACTTCCGTTTCAATATTTAATTCCCCAGCCTTGTACATAGCTTAGTCTATAGCACAGTATATATAATTAGCAGCATGATCTTTCCCTATCTCACCCATTATAAAAACCCAGACCGAGGTGCGAGTGCTCCAGAGAACGTATAAACATAAGCGACATTAGATCTTTTCACGGGTAGACCAGTCAGATCTCTTTTGAACGCGAAACTTGGCTTCGCGTTCATGAATAAGTGGATTCATGAATACATCCACATGAACAAGTGGATTCTGCTAATGCATGAATAAGTGGGAGAACCTTTTTGTTCGCACCGAGAATGAAGAGCCAGAAATAATCTGCGGTAAACTTACAGCCTAATTATATAAACTGTGGTCGATAGCTAAATTTTGTCTCAATAGAAGTTTTTTTTTTTGGGGGGGGGATTTTCTCAGCAAGAAGATTGTATTTTCTTTAATTTATCAGGCGTTCAACAATTGTGCATTGAACATTAAGAGAATCTTATCTAAAAACAGCAAAAGAAAACAAAATTCTTCAAATTTCAATCTGTCGACTATTAATTTCAAAATCTAACTGAAGCTGTATGGTAGTGAATGCGTTTATTCAACTTAATAATAAAATTCTTGATTATAAATGATGTAAGAAATAGCAATTGGGAAACTGCATTCGAAATGATTTAGTCTCATTTTATAAAGACGATACTTCTTTTGTCAACATTTGAAGAACTGTGCATGTTGCTATTGTATCTGTCTGGTTTTTATGCAAAGTAACAAAAGAGACGAAAATTAACGAACAAGAGAGCAATGAAGAGTTATGGTAAGCAAAGTAATATTTGGCAGGGAAAGTTACTTATGATAAATCGCTAGAGGTGGCACCGTGATTGGGTAATTTTCAGGGGTTCGGGGAACGAAATTTTTTTCGGGATGACGCATAGACTTTCAGGGAAATACCCGAAAATTTGGGGATACTGCAAGCCCTGCTTAATTTCTAATCAGGAAAATCGAAATACTAAGCCACACGAGAAAGAAAAGCTCCGACTTTGCGGTTAACGCAACAAAGAATTGCCGCAAAATTAATTCAAAGTCAGCTGAACGCCACCACCTCTACCGGTGGCGATGTGCCTGAGGCGCGCCAGAGGCATAGCAACACTTCGGCGGTGGTCAACCAGGCCTCTCGTTGGTGGCGTTCGGTCGATCCGCTGGCGCGGCGCCGGGGTCTAATTCTAACCCAGACCCGAGAGATCAACCACACAGGGGTATTAAGAGAAATATTGAAAATCAAGATATCCAGAGATCAAAAATGGTTGTACGCTTCTCTTGAGGACATCTAAAAAGTGAAACTTTTTAGCCGATTCAGCCAAAGTATTTTAGGCAGGTTGAAAGGCAGTCGCGGATTTAGAATCCTTCATTGTCAATATGCTCTAGACAGATTTTTCTGAGGATAATTGGGGAAAAAACGTGATCTTTGTGTCACTAACTGAGGCTTGAAAAGACTCTTTGTTAAAAAACATGGATTGTCTCTTCTACGAGGCTGTGATTTCCTTTTTTTTTTGGTCCTTGTCTCCAAGTGGTGATGCTTTATCAGGGAATCAGGTAGAGAGGTAACATATTTGACAAGGTAATTGCTTAGGTCAATATCGCCCAAAATATGCTGTCAAGGCTATTCAGCTACCACTTTGGGTTTGCGTAATTCCTGTGTTGGTTTGAAGTAGGTTCTAGTTTCTGCTCCGAAATGCTCTTCAGCTTAATTCTCATATATAACGAAAAAGGGTGTACCGGCATTCCTCCAGTGTCAACACTGCACGAGGAAAGATTTAAAATCCGCATGCGTTGGTTCCCCAGAACTGGAAACCCAGAAATCTAATTTGTCCTAAGGTCACCAGACAAGAGAACACGGATAATCAACAGTCATCACCAGAAATCTAAATAATACACAAACCTCATAATTAAGGTAAATAAAGTATGGTAAGATCCCCAGCACTTGGAAAGTGCCTAATCTCAGACAGATAGGCCTAGGCTATCCTGATTAAATAGTATCATTTTGGTAGGCTAACTGCATAGACAGAAGACTCCCAATGTTGATTATTATGCATATAGGTTTAAATAGTTGCAATTGGCTGATATCTAGGACTAGTTATTGGTGGTATAGGCTAAGTCAGGAATTAGGGCTGTTAAAAAGGAAAATGTTAGGCTAATTCTTACTTCATAATAGGCTATTCAGAATAATTATAATTTACACATTTGACTTTAGTTCCAATCTACTTTATTCCCATCCTGATGTGCAAATATATAGCCCAAATAACATGTTTCCCATGTGATTTCTAGCCTAGTTTTTGTTTTTGTCATAGGCTAGTTAGTCCAGTTTACAAGTAGGCTAGCCTACTTGGGTTGAAAAAAGATTGAAGCATGGGTAAAGTTCTACGAAATCATATTATTGAGTTAGGACTAAAGTGAATAGGGTAAGACACCCAGTAGTTGGCCACCTGCCTATTCTCGGACAGAATGTAACTAACAGGGAACCTAGCTCTTGGCTAATGTGCTTAGAAAGTTTTTATGCACTACTATAATACTATAAAGGAAGTTTTAAAAAGGAGCTAGGTTCCCTGTTAGTTACATTCTGTCCGAGAATAGGCAGGTGGCCGACTACTGGGTGTCTTACCCTACACCATTCAGTGCCTTTTTTTATGCTGATTACAAATATAATAGCCTAAGCATTTCTATTGGAAATGAATTTCAGCCCCCCCCCTATATAGGCTATACTTAACCTAACCCTGAATTGGCATATATAGGGGGGATTGAAATTCATTTCTGATAGAACTGCTTATTATATTCATAATCAGCATAAAAAAAGGCATCAAATAGTGTATTCACTTTAGTCCTAACTCAATAATATGATTTTGTAGAACTTTACCAAAGCATGGAATAATCTATGGGAATTAAAAGTTTTACCAAATCATATTAGCCTATTGAGTTAGGAATAAAGTGAATACACCATTTGATGCCTTTTTTATGCTGATAACAAATATAATAATCATTTCTATTGGAAATGAATTTTAGCCCCCCCCCCTATATATACCAATTCAGGGTATATATTTCTACATTAGGGGGGTTGGGTAAAGTTTAAACTTACCTCCCATTTACATCAGAAATAAAATTTGCCCCCTCCCCCTAATGTAGAAATATATACCCTGAATTGGCATATATAGGGGGGGGGGGCTAAAATTCATTTCCAATAGAAATGATTGTTTTATTTGTAACCAGCATATAAAAAGGCATTAAATGGTATATTCACTTTATTTGAAACTCAATAATATGATTTGGTAAAAATTTACCAGGAATTGTATAATTTGGGCTATATGTTCACACATTAAGGGTGGTTAGAGGGTAAAGTAGGCTATAGCCTAGTAGAGAAACAGCTGAAATGTGTTAACTAGGCTATAATTTTTCTGCATAGGCTATTATGAAGTAGGAATTGTTTTTTTTTAACATTCACAACAACCCCAATTCTAGACTTAAACTGTGTTGGCTGACTAGCCTACAATGTTAAGAAACTTCTGTTTTTCTATATAAGGATTTAGACAAAATTTAGCCTACCCTAGTCTAACTAAACACAATTATTCTTTTTTTCAATACTTCTTATATTAGATCTGTCTAAAGTTCACTATGTCTATGATTAAGATATGTCATTATAACTTCAAGATTACATGTCTAAGATTGGACCATATTTTACAAGATTAGGCACAAACAGTACTTTTATGATATTTCCCCTACCTAATATTTGGTACTGTTATACTAAACAGACTCTGTTATCTACAGCAATGCAATACCAGTCATGAAATTGACTGAGACACATGATGAAAACAGGTTTAAATGCCTTCTGGGATATAAACAAAGGCAAGAACTGTATTTAAATTTTTGTTTTATGTTGTTTTTTTTTTTTTTGGGGGGGGGAGGTACCTAGGTTAGGTTAGGTTACATATTTAATATATGGTATGCTTTGCCCCCCCACCCACCCCCACCCCCTAATGTGCAAATATATAGCCCAAATTTGTTTCTAAACTATTATATATTCATCCTATTTTATATCATTAGCATTAACCAAACTAACACTATATAAAAGAGAGTATTTAGTACAACAGTACCTAATATTCTTCTAATATGTTTCTCTGATGCTCCATCTTAATGAAATAATCCAAAGTAAGATAAAATATAATACTTTAGAAACAAATTTGGGTTATATATTTGCACATTAGGGCGGGGGGGGGGGGGTAAAATATAGTAGGTCCATGTGCCTAATTATTAGGTAAAAGTATTCATTGTATTATGTAGTAAGAATTGTTTTCTAACATCATACTCTCTGAATACTTTACCACACCCTCCCCCCCCCCCCCCCATGTGCAAATATATAGTCCATATATTATATATATATATAATATATATTATATATATATAATATATATTATATATATATAATATATATTATATATATATATAATATATATTATATATATATATAATATATATATTATATATATATAATATATATTATATATATAATATATATTATATATATATAATATATATTATATATATATATATATTATATATATATATATATATATATATATATATATATATATATATATATATATATATATATATATATATATATATATATATATATATATATATGTATATATATATATATATATATATATATATATATATATGTATATATATATATATATATATATATATATATATATATATATATATATATATATATATATATATATATATATATTTATATATATATATATATAATATATGGACTATATATTTGCACATTAGGGGGGAGGGTGTGGTAAAGTATTCAGAGAGTATGATGTTAGAAAACAATTCTTACTACATAATACAATGAATACTTTTACCTAATAAATTAGGCACATGGACCTACTATATTCCCCCCCCCCCCTATATATTTTTTATGTACTATATTTTATAGTAAGAACTGTTTTCTAACATCATAAAAATTGCTGGGGGAAATATTTGGAGAAAAAACAACTAAATTTCTGTTTTGTTTTAGATAGGAGTTTGAAACCTCTGCTGTAGTGTTCTCAAACATGTTGAATTTGATGGTAGAATTATTGTCAAGATTGTGCTTGTATTTGGAATTGTTTTCCTGCAAGTTTCTAAAATTCTACAAATTTTCTTATTTTCATAACTAAACACAACATCTCTTCTAAATGTAAGTTAAAGTATTTTATTTTATGTTGGATTTTCCAGCTGTCAAATATTTATACAAGTTTTGGATAAGAAAATGAAAGTCAATAAATCTAGAAACTGGGAACAGTTTGTTGAACTGACATTTAGCAAGCTTATCAGAAATTGATTTTGTTGGAGCCTTAAATTATTTTTTTAGATTTGATCCAATACTTTAAATAGTTGCCTTTGTTCTGGCTCAAAAAAAGTCTACATAATTTAATATGACATGATTATATCATATTACTTATCTCTACAGGGGCAGATTCAGGGGGTTGGTTTTATGGCTCCAGTAATTGGAGGTACCATTGTATTTACATTGTGCATATATTTCGCTACTTCTTCTCCTAACTTTCCTGACTAAAGTTGATATTAATTGGATATAATTATATTAAATTAATCCAATTAACCATATTAATTAATCAACTAATCAAATTAATAATGTCACATTAATCAAAAGAAAGGAGACCAAGATAAAAAAGTAAATCATATAATGGAAAGGGCTATAGAAATGGTAAACACAATGACTCTTCTAAACATTAGTTAAGGCATTATACTTTAAATCAGATTTTTCAGGTTGTCAAATATTCATATAAGTCCAAGTGACCTTGATCAGATAGTCCAACATGTATAGAAAGTCGACAAGCATGAAAACACTGTCTGATCTGAAAACTGATGTGTTTAAACTTAGAAATGAAAATGCATGGAGAAAAATTATGTCTACAGTTGAACAAAGGATGGCTCAAGAGAATTCCTCCACAGGTATTGCTGTTCTTGCAAGGCTGTATCCAGTATTTTTTTCAGGGGAGTGGGGGTCAAAAGCATTTTTTGTTTATATTCATCAATTTGTTTTCAATTTATCTTTTAATTTGTATATATTCATCTTTGCTATATTTTAACGAGTTGGATAAGCATTTCAGGGGGGGGGGAGTATGCCTTCCCAAGACCAGAACATAATTTACACTTTACTGAACAAATATAAATGTCTTAACTTTTATAACTTTAATAAATCAAATAATAATAACATTTTGATTACTAAATATCAGTATATGTATATTAAACTGACAATTCATATTCATTTGTATTTTTCTCAGTAAAGTGCAAATTATGTTCGGGCCTTAAGAAGGCATAGGGGTTTTGAGCCCTACTCATGTTAAATTCTGCTCGTTTTGAGTTTGACTTGGTTATTTATTGTAATTTCTGTTCGTTTTGCATTTCTATTATTTATTGATGCTGATTTGTGGTAGTTTGATTCTTGGTAGATTATTAGATTTTTGGTTTAATGGACAAATGAAACTCAGAGAGGAAAGAAGCTAACAAAATGAAAAATAAAATCAAAAAATGGTGAAATGGAGTTCTTTACTTTTCTTTGAAAAACTTATTTTGTGGAAAAAAGTTTTTTTTTAATTAATTTTTGTTTGGTTTATATTGACATAGTCTTTTCAGAGAAATAGAAAATAATACTTTAAATTTTTTGTTTTTTTTAAGACTTTATAGTTTGGCCTTCTATTTTTATGCTGGAGAAAGATTTTCAGCAATTTTTAGCAACATACACCCTTTTAAGAATCTGGACAAAAAATAGTAGTGTTTAATTTAGTTTCATACCTCCTCTAGTTGACCTGAAATAGAAAACTTGATACCATTCACAAATAAATCTGTTTACTTTCTTTGATAGCTTGGATACACTTACGCTATTTTCATTTGGTTAAATTTTAAGAGCAGAAGTAGCCCCGAAAGTTTGAACATAATACCCTCAGTCATTCTTGGGATACTGCTGAGTTGCCTTATTGGGAATTAGCATTAACAAAGTGCATTTTGATTTAATCTTAAGGCAACATTTAGTTTTTAAACATAATGGGCAAATGGGAGGGTGGGCGTGAGAGTGGGATTAGTTGCCCTCCCATCACTTTCGACTATTAAAAAGGGCATTAGCCCTTTCTATTTTCAATCAAATGAGCCCTTTTTGATGTTCCTACAACAACTCCTTTGATAGGGAGTGCCCTGGTTAAAAAAAAATAATAATATTACATTGTACCCACATCAATCTTTACTATAAAAATGTCAAGCCTTCCAATCTCATTTGACTATTAAAAAGGGCACTAGCCCTTTCAATTTCCAATTGAATTGGCCCTTTTTGAGTTTCTATGACATCGCTGTTTATAGACACCTTATATACCCCCAGGGCATAAATTACAACCCTTTCCCTGTGGGCTGTGAGGGGGTTGTCATCCTCAAAAACCTAATTTCCAGAACTTTCAACTACGTTAAAGAAAATGGCTATCTCAAAATTTTGATTGGATGTGTTTGTGGAAATGGTGGGCATGAGAGGGGCATTAGCTGTCTCCAATCACTATCAATTATTAAAAAAGGCACTAGCCCTTTCAATTTCCAATTGAATGAGCCCTTTTTGAGTTTCTACGAAAATGCTTTCTGTAGACACCTTATTATGCCCCCAGGGCATAAATTACAACCCTTGCTCTTAGGGCTGTGAGGGGGTTGTCATCTTCAAAGACCTAATTTCCAGAACGTTCAACTACGTTAAACAAAATGGCTATCTCAAAACTTTGATTGGGTGTGTTTGGGGAAATAGTGGTTGTGAGAGAGGTGTTAGTTGTTCTCCAACCACTTTCAACTATTAAAAAAGGCACTAGCCCTTTCAATTTCCAATCGAGTGAGCCCTTTTGAAGTTTCTACAAAATGCTTTCAATAAAAACCTTATATGCCCCAGGGCATAACTTACAACCCTTGCCCTGAGGGCTGGGAGGGTTGTCATGCTCGAAGACCTAGTTTCCAGAAGTTTTAAATACTTTGAAGAAAATTGCTATCTCAAAATTTTGATTGGTTGTTTTTGGGGAAATAGTGGGCGTGAGAGGGGGGTTAGTTGCCCTCCAATCACTTCCGACTATTAAAAAGGGCATTAGCCCCCTCAATTTCCAATCGAATGAGTCCTTTTTGAAGTTTTTACAACAACGCTTTCTATAAAAACCTTATATGCCCCCAGGGCATAAGTTACAACCTGTAAGGGGGTTGTAATCATCAAAGACATAATTTCTGGGCCTTTCAACTACGTTGAACAAAATGGCTATCTCAAAATTTTGATTGGATGTGTTTGGGCAAATGGTGAGTGTGAGAGGGGGGTTACCAGCCCTCCAATCACTTTCGACTATTAAAAAGAGCACTAGCCCTTTCAATTCCAATCAAATGATTCCTTTTTAAAGTTTCTACGACAATGCTTTCTATAAAAACCTTATATGCCCCCAGGGCATAACTTACAACCCTTGCCCTGAGGGCTTTGGGGGGAGTGTCATCCTCAAAAACATAATTTCTGGACTTTTTAACTACGTTGAACAAAATGGCTATCTCAAAATTTTGATTGGATGTGTTTGGGGAAATGGTGGGTGTGAGAGGGGTGTTAGTTATCCTCCATTCACTTTCGACTGTTAAAAAGGCACAAGCCCTTCTAATTTCGAATCGAATGAGCCCTTTTTGAAGTTTCTACAACATCACTATCTGTAAAAACCCTGTATGCTCCCAGGGCATAACTCACAACCCTTGCCCTGAGGGCTTTGGGGGGAGTGTCATCCTCAAAAACATAATTTCTGGACTTTTTAACTACGTTGAACAAAATGGTTATCTCAAAATTTTGATTGGATTTGTTTTGGGAAATGGTGGGTGTGAGAGGGGTGTTAGTTATCCTCCAATCACTTTCTACTATTAAAAAGGGCACAAGCCCTTCTAATTTCTAATTGAATGAGGTGTTTTTGAAGTTTCTACAACATAACTATCTATAAAAACCTTGTATGCTCCCAGGGTATAACTTACAACCCTTAGCCTACCCTGAGGGCTCTGAGGGGAATATCATCCTTAAAGACCTAATTTCTAAAACTTTTAACTACGTTGAACAAAATGGTTATCTAAAAATTTTGATTGGATGGGTTTGGGGAAAAGGACGGCGTGATAGGGGGTTAATTGCCCTCCAATCACTTTTGACTATTGAAAAAGGCACTTGCCATTTGAATTTCCAATCGAATGAGCCCCTTTTCAAGTTTCTACAACAGAGCTTTCAGTAAAAACCTTATATGCCCCCAGGGCATAACTTACAACCCTTACCCTGAGGGCTTTGGGGGGAATGTCATCCTTAAAGATATAATTTCCAGACCTTTCAGCTACTTTGAACAAAATGGCTATCTCCAAATTTTGATTTTATATGTTTAGATAAATAGTGGGCGTGGAAGGGATGTTAGTCGCCTTCCAATCACTTTTGACTATTAAAAAAGGCACTAGCCATTTTAATTTCCAATCAAATGAGCCGTTTTTGAAGTTTCTGCAGCAACGCTTTCTATAAAAACCTTACATGCCCTCAGGGCATAACTTACAACCCTTGTCCTGAGTACTGTGGGGGGGGGGGGGGGTTGTCGTCCTCAAAGACTTAATTTCCAGAACTTTCAACTACATTGAACAAAATGGCTATCTCAAAGTTTTGATTGAATGTGTTTGGGGAAAAGGTGGGCGTGAGAGGGGGGTTAGTTGCCCTCCAATTACTTTTGACTATTATAAATCGCACTAGCCCTTTGAATTTCCAATCGAATGAGCCCCTTTTGAAGTTTCTACGACAAAGCTTTCTATAAAAACTTTATAGGTATAACTTACAACCCTTGCCCTGAGGGCTGTGGGGGAGTGTCCTCCTCAAAAACATAATTTCTATCTGGAAATCAACTACGCTGAACAAAATGGCTATCTCAAAATCTTGATTGGATGTGTTTGGGGAAATGGTGGGCGTGGAAGGGGTGTTAGTTGCGTTCCAATCACTTTCGACTTCTAAAAAGGGAACTAGCCATTCCAATTTCCAATCGAATGAGTCCTTTTCGAAGTTTCTATGACAACTCCTTTGATACCAAGTGCCATGGTCTAAGACCAAGAAACCAAAAAATAAATAATAAATTGTGCCCACATCGTTCTTTACCTAGGGAGCACTATTGCGCTGCCTATGATAGCTTTAACTGAGACATGGCTTAATGTTCATAATTCAGAGTTGCTTGGTCTAGAGGGATATAATTTTTTACCAAAAAAATGGGCAATTACGTCAACATGAGGGCCTTGCCGTATATATTAGATCGGATATTGAAGTGACCATTCAGAGCGAGTTAACTATTTATAGAGAGATGGTGTTTGAGTCACTCGTGCTTCATCTTTGTTTAGGTGTTTATTCTTCCTACTTAATATCTCTCTACCGCCCACCGACTTCCTCATATAATGAATTCTTTGATCTTTTGGAGGAGCAGCTTGAGAAGTTGTCTGTGAATCTTGTGGGTGATCTAAACGTTGACCTGATTGGAATAATTGCAAAGAGCAGCCAACTATCGCATTTTAAGGTTGTTGTATCTCTCTATATTACATCCGTATATTTTATATTGTTCTTCGGTATGGTTAGGTACATTTCCGTCGCTAATTAATCCAATTCGAGTTCTCCAAAATAATGCGATCCATTTATTTTGCAATAAATCTCATAGTGATTCTGTGAGATTGGAGTATAAAAGACAAAAAATTTTACCAGCTACTGGCTTATGGGATTTTTATGACCAGTTATTTATGTTAAAGTATAATAATACTAATTTACCTTTATGCTTCTCAGGCATGTTTCAGGTTAGGTCTGATTGCCACAGTTATAATATTCGAACAAGCAAGGCACTGTCTGCTCCAATTGCCATCACTACAAGGTCTAAGTTCGCCTTTATTTATTGAGGAATAAAATTATGGAAGAGTAATGATAAGACAGTTAATGACACAACAAGGTTTGAAGAATTTAGAAATAAAGTTAAGGAAAAAATGTATTCTAATTATGAGTTTTAAGTTATTATTGGTCATTTTTATTTGTATTTTATTTATAAATTTATGGATTAGTAGTAATATGATAATTAATGATATAAAATGGTTTGAAAAAAAATTTGAAATAAAGTCAAGGAAAAAATGTATCCTATTAATGAGTGCTAAGCTATTATTCGTATTTTTTTTCTTCTTCTTCTTTTGTTGTTTGAGGTGTGTGAAGGAGTGTAGTGGATTATTTGGATAGTTTTTTCTTTTTTTGGTCGTTACGGTGAATCCAGTAGCAACTCAGAAAGGAATTATGTATTTTTATTTATACACATATACATATTTTATTTTATTATTAGGTTTATATTATCTGGTATATTTAATTTGTGCTATTAACTAGTACTAAAATTTTCTCTTTTTCTCTTCTATTCCTGGCACGCCCCTAGGACAACTTGCCTTTGCAAGTTCATGCGCAGGTTAGAAGATTTAGTTGAATGACTTTGTTTTTTCATGTATTATATATATATATATATATATATATATATATACATATATATATATATATATATATATATATATATATATATATATATATATATATATATATATATATATATATATATATATATATATATATATATATATATATATATATATATATATATATATATATGCATTTGTTAAGTTCTATTTTTTATTAATAAACTGAAACTTGACTCTAAAAAAAAGAAAGAAAAGGGACTTGAATTTCCCTGCCACCTTGATTTCTTCCATTTGCTGTTAAACGGACTACCTTGGATTTAACAGTCTGGACACGAGAAGTATCGTTTTAGTGGTATTAATTATGAGGTCATTCAAGAGTGGTGTTTGCCAAGTTGATCACCGTCACTTGGGCTACTGTGATACAAAACATTATTATCTACTCTATAATCTATAATATTCAAGCTTAAATTTGGGCTATTTTGAACATCTTCAACAGTCAATATGCCTCCAGACAGTATCCAGCCAAGTGCAAAGGTAAATACTATGAGCTAGAGGACACAGCTCTGTCTTACGCCAAACTTTGTGAGGAGCGTCGTGGATAGCCCTTCTTTAGTCTGGATTTGGGGACACGTATTATCATAACAGGCTTTCATCAATTCATAATTTGCATTTGTCAGCTTGCCAGGCAGTCCCGTCTTTGATCATAGCCATCTTTATGCCACATGTTAGGACTGATTTGAATACTCTTTTGAAACCTTTAAATACTCCAATTGTGACCAGTGGATGTTTCGTTGTTGCCTAAACGTAAACAGCTTGTCAATGCATCCCATTCCTGGTCATAACCCAGATCGGTTTGGCCTGGCTGTTGTATTAGGATGAGGACCAAACCGGCTGAGGACGGCTATTGCAAAGAATTCTGCTGCAATGAGTGAATTCATTTAGGACCTTTGTATTGAGTCGCATGTCCTATTTTGGAAAATAGGCGATTCTTCAGAAGTATTTTTTCTTCCCAGATTATAAAGTTCTGCCATATAACTTATTGGCAAGGACAGGACCTTCATCAATAAAGAGTTCTATGTGTATAGCATCTTGACTAGATGTTTTTTCATTATCAAATTCTTTATAGCTGACTGTCTCCCAATCAGTTTGAGTGCTCTGTATTGATGGAGGTATGGAGGTGGGGACTTGATGATAGGGTTTTACTAGTAGTAGAAGGTGAGGTTTGAAGAGATTCTCAAAGAGTTCTTTTCAGTGGTCTATCAATCAGTCTTTACAAGTGATGAAACTGCCACTCCCCTCGTACTAAATTTCGTATCAGCTCCTTAAGAAGCTGTTATAGTTGCCATAGATCTTCCAAGCTGATTGGTGGTTTACTCTTAGGAGCTTATTAAATTCTTTAGAGTTTGAGCATCTCAGCTCTTGCATCACCCTCAGCAGCTTGATTGTTTTCTCTGATATTTATTATTGCCAATGTTTGTTTTGGCAGCCTAAACTGCCTCCCGATGAGATTTGTTTTTTTCTCCACCTTTTTCCTTTTTATTATCTTTATTTTTTAAGATATTTTATTATAAAAAAAGAAATATCTCATATTTGGTTTTGGTTTTTGTCATAGCCATTCAAGCCTTGCCTTCTGTTGAGAAAATATTTTTTTTTGCCTTTCTTCTCTTTCATTCTATTTTCTTTCATTGTATCTGATGTATTAGGTTCTGATAAATGCTCTGCTCAAATCTCAGCTTAATATTCAAATTCTGTTGTTGATGTATCTGTTCCAGTCTCGTTTGTTTGTTTTTTTTTTAGAGATTTTTCTCTTTGTTGGTTTTTTGTATCTGTTCCATCTTTCAGATTCGTTCATTAACTTCGCAGCTGCTGAAGCGAAATTAGAAACATTTTTAGAAGAGAACTTTGCATCAGATACATCTGCAAACCCTGGTACCTTAGTTGATATTAAAAAGGAGCTTCAAAAATCAATGGAAGATGAACGTGGAAGAACAGAACATTTCCTAGATGGTTCTCTACTCTTAGCGAAAATTAATTATATGCAAGGGAATTTTGTAGAAGCCTATAAAAATGCCAAAGAAGGGGACGTTCTGAAGGGTGACACAAAATCCTTGTCGTGTAGATCACTGAAAGTTGCTGCTGAAGCTTTTGCAGTTGCTGGACTAGTACTAGATAAAGGTGTTATTCAAATTTCTACAGTTGAGAAAGACGAGCGTGTTATTCAGTATTTGAGTCTGACTACAAATTTGGCCCTTTTGTATGCGCAAGAGCTTGATAAAGAAATTAAGCCCATCTCTCTACTTCCTATTTTATCAGGTAAGATTTGGTACCGATAATATTGTAAATAAATAAATAAATAACGATTTTATTTTCAAACGCCATAAAACGGTCATGCCGATCACCGGCAGTTCTTGTCATAATAAGGCACTAAACATATAAAACATATGAAAATCACAGCCATAGCCATCGTCATGCAAAATTACACATTGATTTTAAATATCACAGATTCAAACTAAACAGAGTCAACGAATAAAAAGGATAAAAGAATAACCAACTAAGGAACATAAATATATATAATTATTGACAAGTGGGTGCAGAATTACAAACTTGACGAACGAGGGAACATAACTACTTGCGTACCGCATATGCCGTGCTGCTACTGGCTGAATGTTTGGTACCGGTTGAGCTACATGTCGCGGGAGCCTTTGGCGAGAAGGGAGATGCTCAGGGGGGAGGATTTCACGAAGCTGCGGATTTTTCGAAATACCAACACCAAATTTAAAAGACAATTCATCACGGTGTGTTGAAAGAGCTTTAAGTTAAAATTGTCTTAAAAGGGAGCAATAAGTATCGTGCTTTATTAAAAACTGATTACCCTTAACTGTTGGCATAATTGTCGCCTCTGGGTCTGCATTTTTATGTCGCTATTTTACCGGACCTCTTTATCAAATTTTTAAAATCCCAACTTTTGTCTACCATGCTGCTGTCTGCCATCCGTTGGCTCTCCAGATTCGCTCCCTCATACGTTTTCCTCGTTAGCCTGTGTGCATTCTTGTAATTGGATCCCTTATTATTTTACTGCAAGACTGGAGGTGATGTTCTCATGTCACCTAGGAAGGTGATGTTCTCATGTATTCAAGGCCCAGCCACAGAATTCGATTCAGGGCGGCTTATCCATAATCGTTGAAAGATTTTTAATCTGTATGATTTACACATCACTGGTGTATAAACAAAGTCGAATGTCTATAATAATATTTCCACTTATACATTTTGAGGAGACGAGTGTATCAGTGCATGGAAGTGTTATTTAATATGTGAGTTTTGATTCCTATTCATTTATTTATATTTCTTTTCTTTTGTTTTTTTTTTCTTTGTGTGCTTAGTATGTTGTTTTTCGATGTAATTTAAGAATATTTTTTTTCTGTTGAGAAAGGTTCCCGGATGTGGGGCCGAAATATTCGGGTTGTGTTTGTTTAATTAAGTGTTTATATTGCTGCAAATTTTGCTTTATCAAAATTAAAACCCAGTTTTTCTTGGTTAATTTTTCGTAAGAGGTGGTCAGTTAGCTCTTTTTTTAAATTGTACGTAAAAATGATATAGCCGAATTTTAACTGGTAGGGAATTCCATATGGAGGCACAACATAAGGCTGGATTGAAATCTGATCTTATGGTTTTGGTTTTATGAATGAAAATATCCATGCCATTTCTAAGAGAAAAAGAAACACAAGATTCCTTTCGTAGTTCAGAATTTGAAAGATATAATTGTTTGAAGAAGTTAGGAAGGAGTCCATGAAAATACTTAAAATTGAAACAAGAGGAAAGAAAGATGTATGTGGATTGACCATCCAATAAATTAATGCTGAGCTGGCTTGTATATTTTGAAACAGGGAGGGTAAAAGAAGAGAATGTTCTTCTATATATGTATGTCATCATAATTGACATAATATATATATTATCATCATAATTATATATAAATGAATGTTATCATATATATAAAAAAGAAAAATAAGAGTTTCTTAGAATAAATAAATTTGCGACTACCAGTCTTAATTTTACTGTTTTAAAAGGACACCTTTTTTCGTCGATTTTTTTCTATTGATTCTATTTAATTCAAAATTATGAAAAATTTATACACACAGACAACTTTTAAAAATTAACATTGCTAATCTTTCAAGTAATCTGTTTACTTTGCTAAAGCAGCACTTTAAACTGGCGAATCAACAAATGATTCGCCAATTACTTGACTTTCTGTATATTTGAAGGAGAATTGATATAAAAGGAAGAACAGAATAAAATTTATTCAACATTATAATAAAGTAGCCTTGGATGCGTGGAAGCTAAAGTAGTAGTAGTAGGTCTAAATGTTCAAACAGTTCGTGGTAACGAACTGTAAGTAAGGAGCGACCCGGCTCAATAGTTACCGAAACTGAAAAACGGGAGTTTGATACCAATAGATATATCAAAAGAATCGGCTTGTTATGCTGATTTTAAATATATAAGTTTCATTCAGTTTAGTTTTACTGATGAAAGGCTATGAGCCTGAGAAAATTTGCCTGATTTTCGAAAAAGGGAGGAAAACCCCTTAAAGTATTAGAATCTTAATGGAAATAACACCATCAGATTCAGCGTGTCAGGAAACCCTACTATAGTGGCTTTAAGAATACCACTAAGAACACAAGCCATATAAGTCCTATCTGCAAAAATGTGGAATTTTGTATTTTTTGCCAGAAGAAAGATCACAGATATATTCGTTTTTGTTTTTTTTCAGGGGTGATCGTATCGACCCAGTGGTCCTAGAATATCGTGGGAGGGCTAATTCAAACGGAAATTAAAAGTTCTAGTGCCCTTTTTAAGTGACCAAAAAGATTGGAGTGAAACCTGGCCCCTTCCCCCGCCCCTTTTTTTCCGAAGTCGTCAAATTCTTTTTAAATGTCTTGCCACAATTCTCTCTTCCGCAATTTTTGTCTCTTCCGCCGCAATTTTACGCCTGGAGTTGTTAAGGGTAATTGTTTGGGGCCAATTTTCATCGGAATTGAATTGTCTAGAGGATATTTCCATGGGGAGGGAGATTTCTCTGTGGAGGTGGGGCTAGATTTCCTGGCATTAGTTAAAAGCGATCAGAAATTAAATTTAGAAAAAGCAAGTTTTTTCAACTGAAAGTAAGGAGCAACATTAAAACTTAAAATGAACAGGAATTATAACGTGTATGAAGGGGATTGCCCCCTCCTCAACACCCCGCTCTTTACGCTAAAGTTTGTATTTTGTCAATCCTTTGAGAACGACTCCTGAAACACAAGGGTCGTTTAATTAGAACAATAGGAAGCTTTTTTAAAGTACTAAAAAATTGTAGCGTAAAGAGCGAGGTGTTGAGGAGAGGACAATCCCTTTCTTAAACATAATAATTTCTGTTTGTTTCATGTTGTAATGTTGCTCCTTACTTTCAGTTGAAAAAAATTGTTTTTTTTTATTTAATTGTCGTAAAAAGGCTGTTCCTTTTTCAATTTTTTCAATAAAAATACCAAAAAAGGCGTTTTTTCACTGAAAATACCAAATAAAAGTATTGTCCAAGATATGGGGAGAGGGGAGCAAAAAAATATATAGGGAGAGGGGGCAAAAGCCCTTGTCG
Source organism: Artemia sinica (assembly GCA_027921565.1). Lineage (NCBI taxonomy): Eukaryota > Metazoa > Arthropoda > Branchiopoda > Anostraca > Artemiidae > Artemia > Artemia sinica. The sequence continues at coordinate 4,666,355 of CM051263.1, read as the reverse complement.
AATATATACTGTAAAATTTTTATTTCTTTCAATTCTTTTAACTTTACAACCCTCTTTAACGCATGATAGCTTTTTCTAGGCATCTGAATGGCTCATATGAAGACAAAGGATATTATTTAGATTATTTTTAGATTTTACAGGATAAACAGAGCCAAAAAAGGCTCTACATGTTTGTATATAAGGAGTTTGAGGAGAGGTTGGGCTGCAACTAAATGAACAACTCGAGGCAGGGGGTTTATCATACAAGTACCATAATTTCTTTTCATCATTATATCAAACATATATATATATATATATATATATATATATATATATATATATATATATATATATATATATATATATATATATATATATATATATAATATAATATATATATATATATATATATATATATATATATAATATAATATATATATATATATATATATATATATATATATATATATATATATATATATATATATATATATATATATATATATATATATATATATATATATTATATATATATATATATATATATATATATATATATATATATATATATATATATATATATATGTATTATATCAAACATCCAGAATTACTAAATACCTTCTAATAAATTCCCATCTAATTTTAGCCATTCAAGCAATTCGAGTCCATAAAATCCTCTCGGGCCAATGTATTTGATCTGTGCATCACTTAATTCCAATCTAATTAGTTGTGATACAGCCGCGAAAGTGTTATTTTCTACTTTTAACATCGGATTTCCTGACAAAATTAATTCACGTAACTATGGGGTTGTATCAAATACATTTGAGGGTATTGAGACCACAACAAGGCGTAGCTTGTGTTTATTTCTACTATTGAAGTTGTCGTGGTAAGAGAAGTCTTGGTAGAAGTAGTAGCATTAATGTTCTTTTTACATCACGTAGCAGTTGACAGATAATCAAAACAAATAGTTCTAACTGTTTGCTAGGTGGGACATGTCCTCCTGCCCAAAATAAGGGATTTGCTTTTACTGGAGCTTGAAAACTAGATTTTCTTCGATGGAGGGGGTGGGGGACATCTGTTGGTCGAAGACTAAAAGAAAGATGAAAATTCTACAAATTGCAGTGTGCAGCTAAATACCCGGCTTCATTTTGGTATCCAGCACCACACGAGTTATGTTAGGTAGTCTTGGAGCCAGAGATACTAAAATACAGTCCCTCCCAATCGTGGCTGGCTACCCAAGTAGCAGAAGTGGGTATGCCTCTTTAATAACTCCGATAGGTAAAAATCCAAAAAAGGAATCTGCTACTTTCCAACTCATTTTGGAATTATAGTGTGAGATACGCCCTTTCGTTTTGATCTAAGTAGCTGTTTGGACTAACAGGGCTAAACAGCTATCAAACATACAGAATTACTAAAATACCAAGGACATTCAAATAAATTTTTCTTTGCCCCCTGGCTCCATCTTCGATCTATTCATTCCTGAATTCTACGATTTTATTTTAATTGTTATACAACTATTAAGATTGTTTCGTTGCGTAAATTCTCTCCTGTGCTGCTACACTGAATCATGGAAAGAAACAAGCAGAAGCTTTTCTTGTTTACAAACAACCCAACCAAATGGTTGTACCATACGATTTATTTGCATCTGATCGTCAAACAATATAACAATCAATAGGGCTGTGCAACCGTTATGTTCAGTCGGGCTATTGAACAAATATAGGCTAGTGGGAATATGTAAGAATCAAGCAATGAAATTGATATTTTGAAATTAGAAAAAAATAAGGATTGATATGTAAATAGTCAACTAAAGGGATAAATATAACAGAGTAGCATAGCCTAATTCTTCTTTCTAAATAAATGTTTTTGTAGGTAAGTCAATTAACTGATAAATTGAAGGGTTTAATCCTGTATAATTTTAATAATATCCATATTAATGCATAGCTTAGATTTATAGCAGTGTTTATTTCTTTCTACTTCAATTATTAAAATTACAGTTTCTAGAGCTCCATGATGATATATTTTTTCGCTCATTTTCTCCTAATCTTTCACACGTGTTCATTATTTTCAAACTTGGTGCCCGCTAAACGTAAAACTACGTAGATGCATGTGGATGTGTTTTCATTAAGAATTGAGTTCCCGGGTTTTCCTAATTTTTTAAGACTTATATGGCTGTGTAAGTTTCCATTTAAAAATTAGAGAATCATATTTTATTTTTAGTGTCCTTAGTGCTTTGAGGCTCGAGGAAAAAAAAAAAACACGTGTCAAAATATTCGAAATTACCAGGCAACAAAAAAAATTCATATTGCAAAGTTATATAATTACCTTTTTATCCTTTTTATTGCCTCCTTGCATTTTGTTGAAATAGAAAGACAATGAAATCTAAAAAAAAATTGTTATCATGGCTGTCATTGAGCTTTTAATATCAACCTCTGAAAAAATACCAACATACCAATAACAATTTAATTATGCTTTTTGAGATGATGTTTAATACATATAATTTTTCCAAGATCCCAAGCTCAGACCGAAATCCTAGGATCTTTGGGAAAATAAAAACTAATGGCAACCCTGGTTTACATGTGCTTCTAAAGATTGTATTGTTCGCCTTTATTTTTTCGAGTTATTTTTCTTTACAGAGCTCTATTTCAGGGCCAAATGTTTCAACGGGACCATCCTTGAATCATAATCTTGGATCAATCATTGAGACTGCAATGTTAAAATGTGCTTCTTGTCTTCTGCGACATGGGCGTCGAGTTGAAGCGATAAATCATTACAGACTCATTCTGAATTCACTAGAATCTAGCTTAAGCCAAAGTATACGTTTTGCTGCGGCTCGGCAACTTGCTGAACTCTTGCTGCGCGACATGAGTGAATGTATTTATAAGCCGCCACCAGTCATTCCGGATTGTGTCAAAAATGGCAAAGTTGTCAAGTACGTTGGTGTTGGGCAAATTCCGGTGGCGGCTGGGGCTGAGGGACCACGAAAGCCCTTGCGTTATTGTGGCCATAATGTGAACATTCCTAAAGACCTGAACGAAGAAATTCTATTGTTGCTGATGATGTGCGAAGCGCAAGCTGCACGAGACGCTGTTTTAAGTCAAGCACCAGAATGCGCTGCCACCAAGAGGCAATTATTTGAAACTGCCACATCTATATATGACCTGTTAACTGTTTTTTTCATGTATAATGACCAGAAAGCAATGATTTGTGAAACTCTAGAACGTGCGTTGAAGTTTTCTTTCGGAGAGCCATACGTTTGGTCGCAGTTAGCTTCGTCACTTGTTAGTATTGGCCGGTATACAAAGGCTGTTGGCGCTCTCAAAGAAGCAACTCGGCTCTGTCCTGATATGACGTTGTGCCTCATGGCAGCGAGAATATGCTTGGAAAATCTAAATATGGTATGTCTATATTCCTTGTTAGTACTGCAACTAGGGTTGAAAGTAGGAATAGGGGAGGGTAGCTAACTAAGAAATAGGTCTTGAAGTCACAGTCAATGCAGTAGCGTTGACTTGGTAATGATTGGTGTGTCTAAAATATATTTTACTTTTTTTTCCCGGAAGTCTTCATTCAGAATGGATGGTCATAGATGTAAATTAATGGTCATAGAAAGTTGGAAAAGGCTAATTGGACCGGAAATTCTGACTTTTCGTGCCGTTTTAAGGGCTGAAAAATCAATCAAAGGCTAACCTACCACCCCTTTAACACATCATTTGTCCCTGAGAGCAGGGGCGTCATGTATGGGGGGAGGGAGATGCCCCACCCCCAAGGTTTTCAGCCAGTGAAAACGGTAAGTTAGAAAAATAATGGCGCAAAGTGCCGCCATTTTACTTGCTGATCCTTTTTTCAAGGTAAATGGACGGATGAAAATAAGTGACATAACATCCATGAAAGGAGATCAGCTCATTTGGTTAAAAAAAAGTAATTCTAATATTAATATCGCCCAAATCAGTCGGAAAAAATGACCAGCCAGTCCGTAAAATCCTTTCCCCCTAGCAGAATTTTTTGGGCGTTGTCTCTGCCGAGGAGTAACTTCAGGAGGAGTACGGTTAGTTTCGACCCAGAGGTAATGGTTCCACTCTAGATAGTCCATTCTTCGTATATACATTGGGTACTGGTGCGTAATACGGTCACTTTTGTATATTGTACAAGGAAACCTGTCAAACAAGCTATTCTCAAGAGACCGCTATACATTAATGACTGCAAAGACGTAGTTTATCAATGAATTACAATATTTAAACGATTGTTTTTTTGAGTTTGAGGGGGGAAAAGGTACATAGGTTAGGTTAGGCTACGTATTTAATATATGCTATGCTTTACCCCCCCCCCCTAATGTGCAAATATACAACCCAAATTTGTTTATAAACTATTATATATTCATCCTATTTTATTTTATTTCATTAGCATTAACCAAACTTGACTTTTTAGTGTCCGTATTATGCAGTGTCCGTATTATGCAGTAGTACCATACATTGTAGTAGGAAGATGGACATCTTACATCTTGTTGAGAACCAATTCATACAAGCACTTTTTGTTTCTATAATCGAAGACCAGAAAGTATGCCTATGGCTCATGCAGCCCCCCCCCCACCTGCTCCCACCTCCAACTTTGCACACTTATGCAAGTTGTACTTCTTTTGGCCCATGTTCATTTAAACATTATTTGGGAAAGGGTAAGCTACTATATGATTAAATGTTAATGGCTTAATATGACTAGGATCACAGTCCCAAATTAGAAGGCATTTCGTACGTTTTTCACCAATAGTTGGATTTTCGCCGAACTTGGTATTACGAGTTTCAAAGTGAGCAGAAAATTACCAGGAAGTGCAGCATCGGCTTGTATACATGGTGCATGTTGAAAGTAATATTATGGATTATTTTTCATTTATAGAGGAATTAAGCTATTTTAAAAAGAAACATTTTATCTTTGAGAGCATCGTTAAGGGACATTTAATCTTTTTTTCCTTTTGTATTTCTGCTGGTAGTGTGCCATTTTAAAATTTTTGTGGTTTTCAACACCCGCTTTTAAGAGATGCTGAACGAGTTGAACTAATATGTTACTACCACAACCAGGTCGGGTTTTGTCAAAAAACCCGACCGAAGGTTGCTGCAGAACTAAATTTAGTTCACCTCTTCTTTCTCTTATGCAGAAACGACATATTTGTGGGTTTTGTCAGCGCAAAACCCACAGAGACACAAGCAATATAAATATTAAATTTCTGATTCGATTTATTCTTCTTCTTCGTTCAGAGGTTATAAATAAAAGCACTATATAATTTACAACTGACCTAATTGTAATATTCAAAGTTAAGGTTTTAATAACTTCTGTTGCATTTTGTTAAAAAATCTTATGCCCCAATTTCAATTGGATTGCAGGTTTACTAAAAATTGGACACATTTGCGTATTCCACTTATTAAAGCCAATGAGAGTGGCTGCTTATTCTGTTCTCAAAACAAATCCTAGTAAATTTTTAGAAAAACTTTTTCCGACATTTTGGATTTTACCGGAAATCTTCCGGTTTTTAGTGAACTTAAATAAAAAAAACAAGTTTTTTAAACTGAAAGTAAGGAGCGACATTAAACTTTAAAACGAACAGAAATTATTCCGTATATGAAAGGTGCTGTCCCCTCCTCAACGCCTCGCTCTTTACGCTAAAGTTTTTTATTGTTTTAAAAAATAAAGTTGTGAGACAGAGTCAAACTTTAGCGTATAGAGTGAGGCGTTGAGGAGGGGACAGCACCTTTCATATACGGAATAATTTCTGTTCGTTTTAAAGTTTAATGTCGCTCCTTACTTTCAGTTTAAAAAACTTGTTTTTTTTATTTAATTTCTGATCGTTTTTTAGTTAATGCAGCTTTTATTTTGGCTCACCGTCATTGAATAAATAAACAAAATTTGCATAAAAATTTTACTTTTCTTTTGCTAAATGACTGTCTCTAAATTTGGTTCTGATGTAATTTACAAATTAACTTACGTAACGAACTTCTATATTCGTATATTTTTCTTCTGGCAAAAAATACAAAGTTGCAGATTTTTGCAGATATGAGCTTGAAACCTATGTTATAGGGTTTTCTGATACGCTGAATCTGACGGTGTGATTTTCATCAAAATTCTTTCACTTTTAGGGGATGTTTCCCCCCTCTTTAAAAAATCAGGTAAATTTTCTCAGGCTCGTAGCCTTTGATGAGTAATACTAAACTTAATAAAATTCATATACTTAGAATCAGCATTATAAGCCCATTCTTTTGATACATTTATTGACATCGAAGTTCCGTTTTTAAAAGTTTCGATTACTATTGAGCCGTATCGCTTGTTTTTTTTTATTGTTTTTTTTTTATTACGTATATGTTATTACGTATATGATGGGGTTCTCCCCTTAGTCAATACCACGCTCTTTACGTTAAAAGTTAAAAAAAAATTTAATTCACAAACCCCTGAATCACAAAGGCCGTTTAATTAGAATAGATAGCTCTTTTGAAAGCACTAAAAAAAAAAAAAATGTAGCGTAAAGAGCGAGGTATTCAATTGGGGGAGAACTCCCTCATATACGTAATAATATCTGTTCATTTTAAGTTCTAATGTTGCTTCTTACTTTCAGTTGAAAAAACTTGTTTTTTTAAATTTAATTTCTGATCGATTTTTAAATAATGCTTGGAAATCCGGCGCCCCCTTCATAGAAATGTCCCTTACCCCAAAGAAACATCCTCCACTGAAAGATTCTCCCGAGTAAACCCCTCTTCCAGCCCCCCCCCACCAGAAAAAAATTATTCCTGAAAATGTCTGTATACTTCCCAATAACCAATACAGTATGTAAGCAATGGGCAAAGTTCATAACTTGCAGCCCTTCCCCTGGGAACTGTGGGGGATTAAGTCATCGTAAAAGACATATTTATTAGATTTTTGACTATGCTGAATAAAATGGCTATCTCAAAATTTTAATTGGGTGACTTTGAGAAAAAAATGAGCGTGGGAGGGGGCCTAGTTGCCCTCCATTTTTTTGGTCACTTAAAAAGGGCACTAGAACTTTTAATTTCCGTTCCAATGAGCCCTCCTACGATATTAAAAGACCCCTGGGTCAACACGATTACCCCTGGGAAAAAGAAAAAAAAAACAAAGAAAACAAAGAAATAAACATGCACCCGTGATCTTTCTTCTGGCAAATAATGCAAAATTCCACATTTTTGTAGATAGGAGCTTGAAACCTCTACAGTAGGGTTCTCTGATACGCTGAATATGATGGTATGAATTTCATTAAGGTTCTATAACTTTTAGGGGGTCTTTCCCCCTTTTTTCGAAAATTAGCCAAATTTTCTCAGGCGCGTAACTTTTGATGGGTATGATTAAACTTGATGAAACTTATATATTTGAAATCAGAATTAAAATCTGATTCTTATGATGTATCTATTGGTGCCAAAATTCCGTTTTTTAGAGTTTCGGTTACCATTGAGCCGGGTCGCTCCTTACTTACAGTTCGTTACCACGAACTGTTTGATTTTACCTGATTTCCAAAAAAAAAAAAAAAAAACTTAGAAGCACTAAATTGAAGTTTCCAGCCGACTGTAAAAAAAAAAGTTGTTTGACACTATCTAGACCCACTTAGAGGGGCCTTTACCCCCAAAATATTTTTTATATACCCGGGCTCTTTGCCCAATTTTTATGGTTTCAAGCCTTCAAGAGAAAAAATGTTGGCTGGCCCTTTTTCAGACTCTATTTTTAAGAAAGGTAATGTTTTTCTTTCCAATCTTTTTTTGTGCATTGAGATTCCTTTGGTTCAGAGACTTTCAGACACATTTTTCAAGCCAATCAAAAGTAGTTGTTGGTCCATTTTTGGGTGGTTCATGCTCCCAATCCAAATTCTTTTCGTGCAATAGGGTACCTTTGGCCCTGGGACTTACAGTTTTAAGTTTCAAGCCACTCAGAAAAGTGATTTTTTGTTGCTCTTTTTTGAGCCCATTCTCAGTTAGTACAATATCATTTTCTTTTTTTTGTGTATTGGGGTCCCCTTGTCCCTAGTACTTTGAGATATCAATTTCAAGACTTTCAAAAAATTTGTTATTGACCCGTGTTCGGACCTTATTTTTGGTGAATCAACATTTTTTTTCCTACTTTTTCTTGTGCAATGGGATCCAATGAGAGCAAAAACTTAGTTGTATAAGTTTTCTGTTGATTAGAAAAATATTTTTTGCCCCGTTTTGGGGGGTCATTCCCCTAAGCTAAACTATTTCTTCTATGGTTGGATCCCCTTTGCCTAGAAGCTTATGGCTATGAGTTTTAAGTACCTGACCAAGGGAAAAAAGTTTGTGGCCTATTCTAGGCCCCTTATGCCCTCCTGACAAACATTCATGGTCCCCTTGGCCCAGGAAAGATCCCTGAAAGTTTCCAACCAATGGGAAACCCAAGATCAAACATGACTGTATAAGACCAATCCAAAGAATATGAGTAACTTACGGGAGTGGACGCCATCCAGTGGACGCTATCAACGCCATCCAGCGTCTGGTGACCTTTGACATTTTTTCAAGCTGTGTAGTCGTTTCCTGTCGGGAACTGATATCAGACACTTATTACTGCTCTAATCTTACCAGTTACACAATTAGACTAATTATTTTTATTATCATACTGAAAAATGCCAAGTTTTGCCAAACACTAGATGGTGTTGATGGTCTTTTTGTCGACATTAGTGCCAGTTCCCCCTCTTATAAGCTATCCGTACTCTTTGGGACAATTTGCATAATTTATGACTCTTGCCTCAGGGCCTGTTTTGTTCATGTCATCCCCGGAGACATTTATTGGATTTGTCGATCACTCTGAGAAAAATGGTTATTCAGAATGGCATGTGGGTATTTCGGATGCCATGGGGGCAAAAGAACACAGGAGGGGCTGGTTGCACTAACTTTTGACTCTTAAAAAGGATATTAAAGCTTTCAATTCCCAATCAAATGAACTCCGCCTCAAGTCTGTACAACCAACCTTTCCATATGATATTATTGGCAAAAAAAAGTGCGTTGATTCTGTTATCAATTGCGAAATTTTTCACCCTAGGTATTTTCTTTAAAAATACACATTTTAATTTTTTTTTCTACTTTGGGTATTGGTTCGCTCCGGACCAGGTTGCAACTTCTGCTACAAATCAACAGAGTTCTAGGGCTGTAATAAGGCATTTGGAGGGGGTCTGAAATGTAGTTTTAACAGTAGTGATCAGTATATTTGAAAGGAGTAATGACTCGAGAATCGAATCGTTCTACTCTTTTTGCCATTTAATTTTTGTTTTATGTTGGAATTGTATCAAAATACCCTTCTATTTACAGGCTGTCAAACAAATTTGAATTCCATCTTGTCGTTATCAAACCTCAACACAGATATACAAAACACTTAAATTTGCAAGGATATGTGTAAGGTGGTGGCCTTCTTGTCTCCCTGAAAACTCGATATTTTTTGATTTTCCTATAATTTTTTTACCTTTTTCCAAAAAGATAATCCAATATTATATTTTCAGGAATAATGTGCACCTCGAATATTCTGCCCTTCTTCGGGGAGAAGGGATGCCCCTTCTCCCCTCTTGAAGTAAATGTTTTCGTTCGTACCAGCTGATACGCTCCATTTTTTCCTGTTTTTTAGACTGATGAAGGTCTCATATGGGCAGAAAAGGCTTTGGACATGGAAAGAGAGCAACCACAAGGCATGGGGTTAGAAAGTAGAGCCTATTTGTATATTGGAATAGCACATTTACTCAAAGCAAGACAGCAAAGGCTTAAAGAAGAAAGGAAAGCATCTACGGCAATGGCTAGCCAGGCATTTACAAGGTCATTATTGTTGTTATTATTTCTACTTATTCGTTTATATAATAACTCAAATATGCAATTTTTCCCAATTTTCTTTTATTGAAACTGGGGAAATGGAAACCAGATGTAATGCTATCAGCGTTGCATCCAAGTAATTACTTGGGTTTGATCTCCCTTCCTCCCTCCAAAATTTGAGCTCCCGAATCTCTAGCTTGAAATTTTATTATTATAGTTACTACTTTATTATATCAGATGCTTGTTAAAGTGATTTGCTATGTGTAATACTACAAAACAAACAACAGAGAAAAGTGACAGGATTGATACATGATGATTTTACTGTTCTGACTATATTTTACCGTCACGTCGATGAAAAAAAAAAAAATCTCTTTTTGTGTGTTTGTTTTGCGTTTAGTAAGTAAGTAAGTTTATTTGTAACTTGCTCTATAAAATAAATGCGGAGTAAAAAAAAAAAAATAAAAATAAAATAATATTATCCACAAGGAGATGATAAGGAAAACACAACATAAATAACTTAACAATATCCATAGAATCTCTAATCTGGAAAAAAAATAAGTGAGGGGGTCACTGGCACATATCTTCCTTGGAGTATTGGTCCTCAGATCCTTAGCGATGTTTTCAAGCAGCACTAGAGGGTCGATAAGTCCAAAATGAGAAATAATCTTGTGATTTCTGTACCACCTTGATAAATATAGCAAGAATTTACAATATTTAAAATAGCCTCTCCTTAGCTGAAGACGATCTTTTTTGCGCATTAGAGGCTGCAAACCGGAAAGAAAAAGAATTGTAGGAGAACAAAAACTATGGTAAAGTTTCAATAAGCCTCGGAGGCTGTACCCCCTTCTATTAGGCGAGATTTTACCATATGAGAAGCGAATACGCTGCAGAGCACTAGCAACTAGAGACGAGCATGTAGTCGAAAGTGTATCAGAAAAAGTAATCCCAAAGCCATTTCAACTTTGAGACACATTTGAGTAGCATTGCACCCACATTTAAAGGAGGAGCAGGGTTAGAAATATTAAAACACAGAAATTCACATTTTGAAGCATTTACAGAAAGCCCAACCATACTCAAAGCATTAATCAGAACATTTAGATTCTTTGCGAGGCCTGACCTAGTATGACTAACTAGCAGAACATCATCAGCATAGGCAATTTGACTAACAGCAGTATTTTCTAAAAACACAGTTGGAGACAGCATTCGCAAACAGTCCGCAAGACAGTTTTAAAAATATATGGAGACAGCACACCCCCTTGCCTGACTCCCTTCTTTACTGAGATAGGTTCGGATATATCAAACATCCATTTTAACCAAACCAACGAATTGGAATACCAATATTGAAGAACTTTTACTACGGAAGAATTAACTCATGCTTGAACTAAGCAGTGAAGTGCTTGCGAATGTACAACGCTGTCGAAAGCGCCCGAGATATCAACCGAGCGAAAATAAAGTGGCATTTTTTGCATTTTTGCCGAGACTAGCAACTGACCAAGTATATGATGGGCTTGAGAACAACCAAAACTGGCTATGAACCCAACTTGATAATCAGAAAAATCACATTTAGTCAAAACTTCAGGCAATACGGCATACTCGAACAGCTTGCTCATGAAGCAGGACACTGTAATTGGTCGATAACTGGAACAATGATCTGCGTCCTTTCCCTTTTTCAAAACTGATGCTACGGTTCCCGAAAGAAAACTATCTGGAACTAACGACTGAGCTAAACACGTCTGGAATAGGAGCTGAATGTGTGTTAACATTAATGGACACTTAATGGGGAAGTGATGGTAACACAGACCATCCATATCAGGAGCACTTGATTTCTCAACACTCTTAAAAGCCCGATAGATATCACCACTAGATATTGACAATATATGGGCTTGCTGAAGAACTCGAGGAACAGTATTATGCAATAAGGAAGAAAACATGGACTAGATAGAATGATTAAATGCAGAGAAAACACGAGTAAAATGAGCAACCAAATCACTGATTTTGATAATCAAAACGGTAGCTGGCACACACTTGCTGCTATTAATTACATTGGACCAAGACTTTCGATCCGAGGGGCCATCCAAACCATTCAGGCGGGCTTGACGCAAAGAAGATCTTAACTGACGTTTCGAATTTTGCTTAATTTTAAATACTTCATCAGACTTGGGCCGATCACAAGCAATCCAAAGGCGAAGCCAAAACTTCGCTTGTTGTTTAGCATTTTTACTTCTGGGCACACATTCCATAACGGTTTTCTGGTGCCAAATCTAACACGTTCAACAGGAACTGAAACTGAAGCAGCTAACTTCAAACAATGCACGATCTGGTAATAATAACAATTTGAATCAATCTTAGCTGTCGGTGACGTTACAGAGGTTTGTAAAAGGTGGAAAGGCACTTTCAGGCTTGATAGTAACGAGCAAAGAACATACAAACAAACTTCAGAATTTACTCGTTTCCAATTTGGCTTATCAAACCATTTATTGTGGTAAGAAAAACGGTTTGAAGCCAGTAGAGCAGGTGACTCAATTTCACAAGTTAAAGGCAAGTGATCATCCTCAATTTTATCATCCAAAACAATGACAGGAGGAATCACAAGAGATCCCCTTGAAACTATAATATGATCAAGGTTTGATCTAGAACCATCACGGTTATGAATGTAGGTAAACTGTTTATGTTTATTGACTAATTGATAGCCACTAGGCAAAGCATCAAAGAACAGGTCACTTCTTTCAGATTGGGACAGAAGATTGGCATTAGTATCCCCAGCCACAATCCAATTTAATCCCTGACTGGTCACTCTTAGCCGAAGTGTCCTGAGTCGCTTACAAGAACCCGCGAAGACAGATAGGGAAGAAATGTTCTTGCGATTGCATGGCATATAGACATTGATGAGGACCATATTACCGCATTTTATTGCCAATAAATTATGATAAGAAGAAATAAGCTCAGGTTTCTTAGCGAGGCGCACTAAAGTTGTAAGGCCCCCAGAGGATCGACCGCACGTTTTTTTAGCTTCACGTACAAATGTGTGGTGGGTGGGTGACTGTTTAAGAGTATCTGTATTGGCTTTAGTTAGAAAATACTACTGTAGGAAAACTATATCATAATCAAGAAGCTCATCAATAAGAAGATCTTTGTCGTTGGTTCCGTTAATATTAATTGAAACAAAGCGAAATCTATTGCCACTAGCAATCATTTTTTATCCTTATTCAGAGCTTTTTTTTAACACTGGGCATCTGAGACTATAGGAAACATGATTTCCCCCGCAGCTGGCGCAAGTCGGGCTTTCAGTGCAAGGATTATCACGTGTGTTACAATGTCCAGCAGCGCACCGTGAACAGTTTTGATTAGTCGATGGGAGTGGGCAATTTCCGACAATGTGGTTCGGTGATTGACAACGGTAACATCTAGGAGGTAACTTCTGAAAACGTGTAATTTTAAAAAGCTCGTATCCCAAACACAAACCCTCATTTATAGCTTTATTTAAGGCAGCATCGTCTAGAAATTCAATGCGGAAGGATCCGGAACTTCCAATTTTAGTTGCATCAACGAGACCGGTATTCATACTAATAAGCTCTGATTTTTGCACAATAATAGGGATTTTACTCACAATACCAAGCACTTTTTTATTAAGGATATGAGTGGATACATTTAGCTGACTAGTTGCAGCGGCGGCGAGAGAGACGGCTGAGGCTTTATCTCGGGTATGGACTACCCACCTTTTCTTGACAGGATCATATCTCACACTTACGATACCATCATGACCATCCAGAGCATCAAGGGTCTCTTTGCGCTCAATAGGATCTTTGAGGTCAGTAGGTGGGTTTTTTAGAATAACTGCATAGGACGGTTTTGAAGAGACAGAACACTCTTGCATTAACGCCGGAGGACATCCAATTGTTCCAGGCAGGAGAGTTCTCACACACTCAGACAAAGAGCGTAGCTCATACAAACAGGAGTTTACCAGGCAACTCAACGCACAAAAAGCATCGGCAGGAATAAGTGGTACTTCACTAGGGTGGCGGATAACAAAGACTGGCACACCAACATCATCAGCATCATACTTTGCGATAGTATCGATAATATCAGAGACACTATTAATAAACGCATTTGTTCAACTCTCTTAGGCTGAATATCCCAGGATGGCAAAACTGGAAGATTTGCCTCCTTGCTTCAGAAACCGGGGCGAGCGTGAAAAAATCAGACATATTTATATTCATAATATCTGGAGAAAAGCCTTTTTTGATGTTGTTTTGGACAAAATTCAGAGCAGGACAATAAACGAGCAATCCAGCGGTCCACGCCATCAGCACCGAATGCTGAATACATATAGAATGAAGGAACCTAGGAACAAGGGAAGTGTAAGGACCCCCTCAACTGTCCCCCGTAATTTACGGGTAACTTAATACAGGCGGGTACAATACTTCGCTTGCGGGAGGTTCCTTCCTCTCTTCTGCTAGTTCCCAGTACGCTTCTTAACGACAAGAAATTAAAAATGGCGCTGTAGAAACTATAGATGCTGTGCCAATCTACCCGAGAAAAAAGATGGTGCTGGTGAAAATACCCAAGGAAAATGGCTTATTCTAATAATTGGAGAAGGTCATACAAACACTACTTGACAAAAAATCTATCTTTAGAGGGTAAACAACAACAGGAAAAGACCTCAAATTAATTCAGAAACTTTTTCAAGTTACCAGCAAAGATGCAAACTCAGACACAATAGCACTGAATATACTATAGATGGCATTCCAGATAGTTTGAGTACGGATGGAATATTTAAGCTAATTTTAAAATGGAATTATCATATTGCCTAAAAAAACATGCCCTTTAATGGCTATTTTTGTATCAGGGTATAAATCCTTTTTTAAAGAAAATGTCCTTAACAGTGTGCGTAATTTAAAACGTGATTTAAAAGCTTGTTTCAAATATATATTATTTTTTTTAATACAAAATTAATAAAATAAAACTAAGCATATAAATAAGGCTTAAACTTTTAATAACGGTTAAATATATATATACTAATAATAGCCCGAATATTTTGACTTCATATCCATGATCCTTTATCAGCGGAAAAAACAGAATCCATGTTTTTTTAACCTTTTCTCTCTGTTTTTTCTTCTCTTTTTTCTTCTCTCTTTATGTTTTTTTCTTCTCTCTTTCTCTCTTGGCAGAAAGCAAATCTGATCGTCATTTTTCAGGTTTTGAAAGTTTTTCTTAGCATCTCTTTTCGGGCTCCCTTTTTGTAATATTAGTACTTCCAGCGATACGGTCTTTTGATATTTCACAAAAGGAAAAAAATGACTAGTCTATGTTTTAGGTTTGGTGATTGATTTAATAAAAATATAAAATTATTTCCCGCTGGTTTATTTTTAATGTGATTAAGTTCTCATAAATTTGATTGAATAAATATTTTGAATGTTTTTGCTGTTTAAAGGTGCGATTTTCTGTTTTATTTTACTCCTTTTGTGTTTTTCCTTTTCGTTTTCTTTTCCTACACTCTTCTGCAGTGTTTTGTTTGTTTTAGCTGCTCTCAGGCTCACTATTTTTCATGCGCCCTATGAAAAATGCGGTGACATCCAAAGTTTCACTTTATTCCCTAACAATAAATATCACCGGATATTCGTCTGAAGTCGATACATCGCTCCTATGTTGTTTGTTATATTGGTGTTCTAGTGCTAAAGTTGGTTAAAATGGAAAGGTGAGATATCGAAGTCGCTCTTAAAGGAGCTCGTCAAGGAGCTATTTTGTCGCATGCGCATTAGCTTCAGGACTACGGACTTTGCTAGTTTCAGTGTTTTATTGTAGAGTTGGCTTGTCATATGACCTACTTCTACTAAACTTCATCTACTCCTTCTGCATGTAGATCAGTAGATCATGTAGTGTTTAGTATTATTCAATCTTCAGTAGATCATGATCTAATTCTTCATGATCAACTTCTACTAAACTTCTTCTACTTCTTCTTCATGTAGATTAGTAGATCATGTAGTCATCATGTAGTGTTTAGTATTATTCAGTCTTCAGTAGATCATGATCTAATTCTTCATGATCTACTTCTGCTAAACTTCTTCTACTTCTTCTTCATCTAGATCAGTAGATCATGTAGTCATCATGTAGTGTTTAGTATTATTCAGTCTTTAGTAGATCATGATCTAATTCTTCATGATCTACTTCTACTAAACTTCTTCTACTTCTTCTTCATCTAGATCAGTAGATCATGTAGTCATCATGTAGTGTTTAGTATTATTCAGTCTTTAGTAGATCATGATCTAATTCTTCATGATCTACTTCTACTAAACTTCTTCTACTTCTTCTTCATCTAGATCAGTAGATCATGTAGTCATCATGTAGTGTTTAGTATTATTCAGTCTTCAGTAGATCATGATCTAATTCTTCATGATCTACTTCTACTAAACTTCTACTTCTTCTTCATCTAGATCAGTAGATCATGTGGACTAGTATTCTTAGAAGGCTTATTGATATTTTTCTATACTTAAGTCGCGTGTTGCTTCTTCGGGTCTATCCATCAACCCTTCAAATTGTAAATTGAGTGTTCTAATAGTCGTCACCAAGTAACCCCTTTAGATCTCCAAAGTGCTTCTCTGCCTTGCCCTTTCTTACTGAATTGTCTGGGATTTTCGTTTGGATGCTCCCCTTCTTCTACTTGCTCATTCTTGATAAAATAGGGCAGTGAAGAACCTAAAGGTACTAGATCGAAAAATCTTGCCCTACAATGGAAAATGGGTCGAAAGAGTTTTTTTTTCAGTTTCTACCACATTTTAGTTCCCCTGTTATTGTGCTGACCTTAGGAGGTATGGTGCTTTAGCGAATTGTTAGTTATTGTTTCCTTTTTCGAAACTAACGGAAAAAGTATTGTAGTACGCCAAGTGTGGCATGTTTCAGTTACTGCGAGTTTTTGCTTTGTTTACCATATTGGTACCGAGACGGCAATCTAGTTGGTAAGTTTGACCTTGAGAATTTACCATCTTAAATAAGCGGTCTCAATGAAGCTCTTTGCAGGAATACTTTGAATTTTAATTCTGAGTATATGCACAATTTTCATTTTTTGTTCCTGAAATTCGCTAAAGTGAATTTTTCGCACTATAATTTTTGCAGTCATTTTTGTTGTTTTCTTCTTGTAATTATTTCAGTATTGTTTGAACTCTGCATTGTTGTTTTGAGTTTTCTGGTGAAAAACAAACAAATAAATAAGGGGTCACAAATACATTGTTATTGTTGTTGTTTCACGTAAAGATTTACATTTCTTAGCTTTGGATTGCTTTCATTTTTTTCTCTAACAATGTTGAAAAAAATTCTATTTGTGACTATTTAAACTAGTGTCGTTTTTACTTCACATGAACTTAAAATTCAGTGTTATTAACATATTTTGATTTTATAAGTTTGCTATTTAAGATTAACAAATGGGCCAACTAATAATAATTGGGTGTATTCATAAACAAAATGTATTCAGCACAACAATGCCCGGAGGCAATAGCCTGCAAGGGAATAAAAATAATACAACATTAACAAAAATAGTCCAAATAAAATAAGAAGAGAGAAATGAGAAAAAAAAAACGAAAGAAGCTTGACTTACTTACCCTCAGACACCGAAACTACACAAAAATAAAGAAATCTCCGTACGAAAATTGCAAAATAGTGTGTTTTTTTCATTTTTGAACCGGAGAAATAAGTGAAGACACAAATTTCAGGCAATAGGCTTTCTGAAGTCCCTTGCCTCCTGTCCTTGCCAATCGGTTTTCTGCTAGACGTAGGTACTAGGTTTTGCAATTTTAGTGCGGAGGTCCGCACTAGGTTTTTGGCTGCTGAAAGCCGTTGAGATCTATATTTAACACTGTAAATACTAGGTCGCACCTCAGATAGAAAAATTCTGATTTTGCCATGGGACTCGAAATGTTGAGATGGGAGGAGGTTCAAAATTGAATGGCTGTGTATGCTAGGTTTTGGCAGAGAACAGGCGTGCTGCCATGCTTACCAAGATTGGCTCAAGCGCAAAACTTCATATTTGGTTTATATTAAATAAAAAAAACAAGTTTTTTTTAACTGAAAGTAAGGAGCGACATTAAAACTTAAAACGAACAGAAATTATTCTGTATATGAAAGGGGCTGTCCCCTCCTTCATGCCTCGCTCTTTACCCTAAAGTTTTTTATTGTTTTAAAAAATAGAGTTGTGAGAAAGAGTGTAACTTTAGCGTAAAGAGCGAGGCGTTGAGGAGGGGACAGTCCCTTTCATATACGGAATAATTTCTGTTCCTTTTAAGTTTTAACGTCGCTCCTTACTTTCAGTTAAAAGAACTTGTTTTTTTTATTTAATTTTTGAACATTTTTAAATTAATGCAGGTTTTGATTAAAACATAATTTGCATATTAATTTTACTTTTATTTGGTTAAATGGCTTTCTCGAAAGTTGTTTAATTTTACTTACGAACGTTTTTATTAGTAATAAATATACGTAACTTACGAATTAACTTACGTAACGAATGATCGGGTAACTTTGGGGAAAAAATGCCCTCCATTTTTTTGGTCACTTAAAAAGGGCAGTAGAATTTTTAATTTCCGTTTGAATGAGCTCTCCCACGATATTCTAGGACCACTGGGTCCATACGATCACCACTGGAGAAAAAAAAAAAAAAAGGTAAATAAACACGCATCCGTGATCTTTCTTCTGGCAAAAAATATAAAATTTCACATTTTTGCAGATAGGAGCTTGAAACCTCTGCAGTAGGGTTTTCTGATACGTTGAATCTTATGGTGTGATTTAATTAAGGTTCTATATTTTTTAGGGGTTGTTTTCCCCTTTTTTCGAAAGTCAGGCAAATTTTCTCAGGCGTATAACTTTTGATGGGTAGGACTACACTTTATGAAATTTATATATTTGAAATCAGCATTAAAATATGATTCTTTTGATGTATCTATTGGTATCAAAAATCCGTTTTTTAGAGTTTCGGTTACTATTAAGCCAGGTCGCTCCTTACTTACAGTTCGTTACCACGAACTGTTTGATACACTTTCCGATCTTGCCGAGTTGTGCCACCTTTACCAAGAAAAAAAAAAAAACGCTCCACGAATACCGAATAAATAATGAAGGAAGCACCAAAATTATCCTGTGTGAATAAGGATAAACTAATGCTACTGCTACTACTAACAACTGACCGCAGTGCCAAGTCGCCTGAGGCCAGCACAGCTCTGCACGCTCTCCTTTATCCCAACACTCTTCTAAGAATTTTCAGTTTCTATTAAATCCAAATGCCTTCTTATGACCTCCTCTCTTCCCATTCAGGGACTGCCTACTTCTCGTTTGGTCCTAGATGGAGGGCCGAAAAGGACGATCTTTGGCGATCTGTCCTTCTTCATCCGCAAAATGTGTCCTAGCCATCTCAACCTTTCTCTATTATAGCCCTAAAAAGTGGGAAAGAACCACCTTTTTTGCACATTGAAAATATTGGAATAATCGTAAAAACTGTAACTTTTAGGGGCATTGATATTTCTCAGGGCGTGTGTTTGGGGACCTTTACCGTTTTTTTTTTTTTTTTTTTTGCTCAAACTGACACAGGACGAGACTAGCGTCACTATAAAAAATTAACCTGGGTTAACCCTCCCAATCTGTTACTATCATCAACAAGGTCGTAGCCAGGATTTTTTTTGGGGGAGGGGTACAAAAAAAACTTGAAAGCCGTACCCAAAATTTGCTTAAATGCATTTTGTTTCGTTTTTGCGAGTCGGACAAAAATGGGAGGGGGGTCAGTCAATACGGCCAGGCCGATGGGTGCCCAAGACAATCCGTAGAAAGTTCGTCCGGTAAACAGTAGTATATCAATTCCTCCGTCTTCCGAAACGCCTACTTTTCAGAATTATACTTGACCACTGTCAACAATGCAGCTTCTAAAATTCTATCCTTGGTTCGCAGACTTACCTTAAAAATATAAATACGCTTAATTAACCAAAATGGCAAATGCCAGCGCAGTTACGTCATCTATACAGTCAAAACTATAAGTTTCATAGGAAAACATCACACAAATCCATATAATAAACTACATTCGACATCAATTGCTTTCTAAAGCTCTATTATTCAAATAAGTAAAATAATTATCGTTATCATTATTATCACAAACCATTACCATTAAAATAAGTAAAATCAAGTAAAATAAGAGATACATAATTTATATCTCTCGGTATTAGAAACTGGGTAAATCCTTAAGTGTGGACAATTGTTTTTGGGTCGTCAGATTCTAGTATTTGGTTTTTTACTAGGGGGCGTCTGAAGGGAGACCCCCCCCCCCCTTGGAGAGTTCAAACATTATTGTCCAAATCAATAAGTCAACTGATGTCTACGACTATCAAGAGTATTCAAGTTGAGTTGCCTCAATGCATTATTGTATGTTGAGCAGTTATATCCAAGTATAATATAATTTTTATATACTATACATGTACTATAATATACTATACTATAATAATATACTATAATAATAATAATATACTATACAAGTATAGTATAATTTTCACAACTATTTGTTGCACCATCACAAGTCTGTCCGATTGATCTTTCTGTCCGATTGCCAAGTCTGTCCGATTGCCAAGTTGGACATGCACATTCAAGAAAAGGTCTAATATAACGAATAGAAAAGGAAATAAAATTATATTCAGTGTTTTAAAGTTTACCCTTAGTTTTAACTCTTCCCAGAACGAATAAAAAAGAATTAATATTGTTGGTTGTTATTCACATACCAAACCAAATTCACATACCATATTCACATACCATACCAAACTTCACATACCATTATCATTCATATACCATTACATATACATATACCATAACCATCACATACCATTCACATACCATACCAAACATTTGTTAATGTTTGTTAATGTCATGTGTTTGTTATGTAATATTATTGTTTGTTATTGTAATTAATATATTGCTTGTTATTGTTTGTTGTTATAATATTATTATTGTTAGTTTCGTTGTTTTAAAGTTAACCCCTCCCATGTTTGCTTCTAACAATTATAAATGATTCGAGCTTTTGTTAACTTCCTGCCAATTTCTTCAGTTTTATGTTTCCGGATCGTCATTTTGTTTGTAGTGAATGGCCCGTGTTCAAATCCCTGACCTCGCTATAATCTTTCCTTCTAGTTCTAGGAACTGTGACCCTGGGGATCATTTGCCATATTTTTATCTTGCTGTTGTTGAAGCGGAACAAGGTTATATTCCCCAGGCTATGGTAACTGTCCGCAGGGCCGTTCGACTGCGAGCCATGCATCTTCCTTCATTGATATTGATGGCACTTTTACATTCAGTTCCTGAAGGACAAGGAGGGGGAGATTTGGAAGATGGTTTGATCAGTGAGTATTTTCACTTGGTGATTTCTTGTGTACTTGAAAAGGGTGAACTCATGGGTACGACCAGGAAATTATGCAGGAAGGGGTAGGGGTAATTTTACAATGAGTAGGAATTATGGGAATATATTACAATCCTTTAAATTTGTTAATTGGTAGCATTACCTTCATCTAAATGAGAGTGATTTGCTTTTAAGTAAATCTGGGTATAAAAAGAGGGGGGAATTTTAGTACCGCCTAGGACTCAAAGTTAAGTTCTTATTGCCTTTCTTGGCAACGCCCCCTCCTCTTGTCTTTGCCTTGGTAGCACCCATGGATGTATTCGCGGATTTTTTTTTTCGCGGATTTGGTGAATGCCATATCAAATATTTGATAAAAAGTATATGGCTATCTAATGAAAGGAAATTTTTTGCCGCTTTGGTATGCTATTTATAGGAATTAAGTGAGATTTTTTTGTCGAAACAGAATTCTTATTCATTTTGTAGTATTGGAAATTGAAGGATATAGGTTTTTATGATGTTGATGTAATTGTAGCCCCCCCCCCCCAGATAATGGTTTACTGGGGGGGTGGCATCTTGGAACGGGACGAGTGATATTTTTTTGGTGTTTTTTTCATTGGTAGCTTGCCTTCATATCTACTAGTCTGTTTGCTACTAGGTGTTAAATGATGATTAATTGGCTGATTTTTTTTATTTTAGACGTATGTTTACCATTTACTGGTAATGGTTCTTCGCCCCCTCAAATTTCACATTGTTGAGATGCCTTTTTTTTCTCCTATTTATTATTAGGGTTGTTTATATGTAGGTGTAAGAAAAGATGGTATAAACAAAATTAATTAAGGGATCTAGGAAGATAGTATCTTCCCGAGTGTAGGTAAATTGTTTTCTTCTTAAAAAAAAGGAAGAAAAAAATAAAGAAAAGAATAAATAAAAAGAATTATTAGAAACTAATAGCGGCGCTGACAGTGTAATGTTACCCAGTGTAACTACAGAAATTAAAAAGAGGTTAAATTTGAAGTTATTAACTCTTGAATCTCTATTAAAGGTCTATGTTAATTCTGAGGTTGGCTCAAAATTTTGAACCAACCTCAGATGTTTCTCATAGTACACATACTATTTTGTTTTTAAGCAATTATTAATGAATAAAAAAAGGTTTAGGGCTAATTTAGTATGCAGAACACAGGCTTGAAAGGAAAAATGTACACAAATATAAATATTGTGTCCCTTTGGCAAAAGGAGTTGTGTGTATATTCGGCTCAGTGTAAAACAAATGTAAGAAAAGAGTGAAAGAGAGAAAATATTAAAACTAATACTTTTATTTATTTTTAGGTTATTTACTTTTTGATTTTGTCGAATCATGATAGATGGCGTAATCTGTTGTTTTTTGTTCATTAACTTTTATATTTTTATTTATAAAATACGTCTAAAAGCCAATGAATCTTCCCAATATGAACAATAGTGTAGCTCATTTAAATATTTTCAATATAATTTTTTAAATTTGTGTTTTCATTCGTAATTATTTTCAACTCTGGAAATTATTCAATTCACTGCTCATTCTAGATTTAGTACTGAACATTTTAAGTAAATTTCATGGCACCTGGCACATAAAAAGTGTCCAGTATACCACTAGTACTTCATAATGTTTAGTCGCTAAATTTTTTACGTCTGTGCAGCTTTCACTTGAGAAACTCAACATATGCCCTTGATGGAATCGTCCATAAGGAACGGTTCCAGATGAATATGTAGCACCGATCAGGTGCTATCTGGATGCTACTTTGATCTTGCAATTGAGGATGCACCTGATCGCACTGATCAGGTGCGATCAGCATGCTACTTTGATCTTGCAATTGAGGATGCAACTAATCGCACTGATCAGGTGCGATCAGGATGCTATTTTGATCTTGCAATTGAGGATGCATCTGATCGCACTGATCAGGTGCTATCTGGATGCTACTTTGATCTTGCAATTGAGGATGCACCTGATCGCACTGATCAGGTGCGATCAGCATGCTACTTTGATCTTGCAATTGAGGATGCACCTGATCGCACTGATCAGGTGCTGTCTGGATGCTACTTTGATCTTGCAATTGAGGATGCATCTGATCGCACTGATCAGGTGCTATCTGGATGCTACTTTGATCTTGCAATTGAGGATGCACCTGATCGCACTGATCAGGTGCTATCTGGATGCTACTTTGATCTTGCAATTGAGGATGCATCTGATCGCACTGATCAGGTGCTATCTGGATGCTACTTTGATCTTGCAATTGAGGATGCACCTGGTCGCACTGATCAGGTGCGATCAGGATGCTACTTTGATCTTGCAATTGAGGATGCATCTGATCGCACTGATCACTTACTATCTGGATGCTACTTTGATCTTGCAATTGAGGATGCACCTGATCGCACTGATCAGCTACGATCAGAATGCTACTTTGATCTTGCAATTGAGGATGCACCTGATCGCACTGATCAGGTGCTATCTGGATGCTACTTTGATCTTGCAATTGAGGATGCACCTGGTCGCACTGGTCAGGTGCGATCAGGATGCTATTTTGATCTTGCAATTGAGGATGCATCTGATCGCACTGATCAGGTGCTATCTGGATGCTACTTTGATCTTGCAATTGAGGATGCACCTGATCGCACTGATCAGGTGCGATCAGCATGCTACTTTGATCTTGCAATTGAGGATGCACCTGATCGCACTGATCAGGTGCTATCAGGATGCTACTTTGATCTTGCAATTGAGGATGCATCTGATCGCACTGATCAGGTGCTATCTGGATGCTACTTTGATCTTGCAATTGAGGATGCAACTGGTCGCACTGATCAGGTGCGATCAGGATGCTACTTTGATCTTGCAATTGAGAATGCATCTGATATGCTACTTTGATCTTGCAATTGAGTATGCATCTGTTCGCACTGATCAGGTGCTATCTGGATGCTAATTTGATCTTGCAATTGAGGATGCACCTGATCGCACTGATCAGGTGCGATCAGGATGCTACTTTGATCTTGCAATTGAGTATGCATCTGATCGCACTGATCAGGTGGTATCTGGATGCTAATTTGATCTTGCAATTGAGGATGCACCTGGTAGTACTGATCAGGTGCGATCAGGATGCTACTTTGATCTTGTAAATGAGGATGCATCTGATCGCACTGATCAGGTGCTATCTGGATGCTAATTTGATCTTGCAATTGAGGATGCACCTGATCGCACTGATCAGGTGCGATCAGGATGCTACTTTGATCTTGCAATTGAGGATGCACCTGGTCGCACTGATCAGGTGCTATCTGGATGCTACTTTGATCTTGCAATTGAGGATGCACCTGGTCGCACTGATCAGGTGCGATCAGGATGCTACTTTGATCTTGCAATTGAGGATGCATCTGATCGCACTGATCAGGTGCTATCTGGATGCTACTTTGATCTTGCAATTCAGGATGTACCTGATTGCACTGATCAGGTGCTACTTTGAGATAATCTATTACTAGTTGTTCTTAAAGTAATTAGAGCGAGTCGTGTGACTGTCCTATGACAGTGAGACTGTCTTTTACCTTGAGCGAGTGACTGTGTTGTCACCTTGAGAAACAGTGGTATAAGGGAAAACAACTTATTAGGAATAGATAATAATATATGAATAATAAAGCGGGATATTAAGAATTTTTCCTCTGGTTTCAAATGGACTCGTTCAGCTGTTGTGCCATTGCTATCTAGACTTTCATTTTGATGACTTTTGGGCGATTTTTTGGCTTCTTAAAATCAATTGTAGTTCTCATTATTTTGATTTTTGTGTATTAGGCTGCTAATGCCAGTTTGTATGCTGATTTCAAATGTTAGACCATAATTCTTTCTTGGAGCAATAGATTTTACTGTGATAATATGTTTAAATATTCAATTACTTATGTTAAATGCTATACAAGATATTTTCCTCTGGTCGTCAAAAAAGAGCATGCGCTAAGGAATTTTCTTTTTAAAACCTGTCCTCCGACAGACTCTGCTGCTAGTTATGAAATTATGAATGATTGTTTCAAATAATTAGAGTTATAAATGATTGAATGATTGATAATGTTGCGATTTCTTCACTTGCTGAACCTCAACCAAATAAAATCCAACTAGAATTCAGTTAACTAATAATATGTTCAATATGTTATATGAACATGTAATATGTTCATGTTCATTTCTTGGGTTTTTGGGTTTTGGGTTCACTTATGTAATATAAACATGTAATATGTGATATTATGTTAATATGTTCAACATTTTTTCTTACTAAATTCTACATTACTTTTTTGGCTTAACTTCTTCACCATAGTCATAATAACATTCAGGGTTCAGAACGTCCGTATCCTAGAACGCCAGTCTTTTTAACTGCAACTGTATCTATGAACGTACATCAATACAATAAATGACACCTATTTTAAGTTACATTGCCGTTAGTATTTTTGGAACTATCTTCATTACCTGCTCCATGCCCTAAAGAGCCTATCAGTGGAGTCACTTATAACCCAGCTCCAAGAAGGTGGGCTTCTACCATTCGGTCTTTTGCTTTGATAAAGGATTGCATCAATATAAGTGTAACTTTTTGAACACCAAAACACACCATAAAATATAAATACGCAACTATGTTTGTGACTTATCAAAACACAAAATATTTTTGTCAATAACATACTACTTTTCTTCTGTTTAACAAATAATATTTATTGTATTTTTTTAATATAATGCAAAATAATTAAAAGCAAATAGCTTTTTTTTGCATATTCTGCTCTGCTGATGTATTTGGAATTGTGATTGGTATATCAAAAGATTGATTCTAGCTGTCTTATTGTAAATGTTGCATAATAAATGGAAATGCTGCACAATAATGGAAATGCTGCACAATGGTCAATCACAACGAATGATCTTGCTGCACAAGTAGGTGGAACGCGTTGCACAATCAACTACGGGCTAGGAACTGCAGAAAAACAAAGAGAGGGAAACCCTGACAATGATTTGGGTGCAGAATAAATATTTTTTTTCCATTTCAAGTCCATTTCAGGACTTGGAGGGTCGGCAGAAAGTTGAAATGCAATGCATTCCTAGATTATTCAAAATGATATTTAGTGAAACTGACTACCAGTTGATGCTGTTGACTGATGCTGTTTTGAAAAATATGATTTTGGGTTGTTCTTAACAGAATATTTTCTGTGGTCGCTAGTGGCTCATTAATTTACACTATGGTATCGTGTGTTGTGTACTATATGTATGTATTTGCATGCACTGGAGCTATTGGAGTAAACCATTGGGTATTAATGTATATTAAGAACGTAAAATAATAATTTAAGTTTCTTTGTTAAATTATTAATTATTTTGTTACCTGAAATTGTTTATAATTTTAAACTTTCTGCATTTTGATGCTTTGATATTATCTTATTATATTGGTGAATGGGATCACTTTTGAGGGGGCACTACTCTTGAGGGGAGCCTAACTTGATAATTTGGTTTGCCAAAACTTGAAGAGATGTAGACACAAATGACGCAACATCAAATAGTAACCCACTACAATAAAACCCAAAATTCCGGTGAATTTTCAGAAAACCAATATTTTTATGATATTTAATTGTAGTAGTAGTAGCAGTAGTCGTATTAGAAGTAAGCGAAATAGTAATAGTAGTTGTGATAGTAGTAATCATAGTTGTAGTCGTCATTAGTAGTTGGAGCAGTTGTCGTCGTAGCAGTAGTAGTCATAGTCGTAGTAGTCGCATTAGTTATAGTCGTAGCACTATTAGTCGCAGCAGTGATAATCGTAGTAGTCGTAGTAGCAAAATCGTATTAGTAGTAGTAACATTTGTACTAGTCGTAATAGTAATATCGTAGCAGTAATAGTCGTAGTAGCAGTAGTCGTAGGCATACTGCAAGTAATCATAGTAGCAGTAGTCGTAGTAGTAGTAGTCGCATTGGTTATAGTCGTAGCAGCAATAGTCGTATTAATAGTAGTCGCATTAGTAGTAGTGGTAGTAATGGTAGTAGTCTTAGTAGTAGTATTCATAGTATTACTAGTTGCCGTAGTAGGAGTAGTAATCGTAGCAGTAATAGTCGTAACAGTAGTAGTAGTCGCATTATTAGTTGTAGTATTCGCAGTAGTAGTAGTCGTAGTAGCAGTAGTCGTAGGCATACTGCCAGTAATCATAGTAGCAGTAGTCGTAGTAGTAGTAGTCGCATTGGTTATAGTCGTAGCAGCAATAGTCGTATTAATAGTAGTCGCATTAGTAGTAGTGGTAGTAATGGTAGTAGTCTTAGTAGTAGTATTCATAGTATTACTAGTTGCCGTAGTAGGAGTAGTAATCGTAGCAGTAATAGTCGTAACAGTAGTAGTAGTCGCATTATTAGTTGTAGTATTCGCAGTAGTAGTAGTCGTAGTAGCAGTAGTCGTAGGCATACTGCCAGTAATCATAGTAGCAGTAGTCGTAGTAGTAGTAGTCGCATTGGTTATAGTCGTAGCAGCAATAGTCGTATTAGTAGTAGTCGTATTAGTAGTAGTGGTAGTAATGGTAGTAGTCTTAGTAGTAGTATTCATAGTATTACTAGTTGCCGTAGTAGGAGTAGTAATCGTAGCAGTAATAGTCGTAACAGTAGTAGTAGTCGCATTATTAGTTGTAGTATTCGCAGTAGTAGTAGTCGTAGTAGCAGTAATCGTAATAGTGGTATTCAGAGTAGTAGCAGTCATTGCAATAGTAATTGTAGCAGTTGGCGTAGTAGTAGTAGTAGTAGTCGTAATAGAAGTAGCCGCATCAGTAATAGCGGTAGTAGTAGTAGTGTAGTACTAGTAGTCATAGTAGCAGTAGTCGTATTGATAGTAGTCGTGTTAGTAGTAGTCGTAGTAACAGTTGTCGTATTAGAAGTTGTCACATTAGTAGTAGCCGTAGTAATATTAGTCGTAGCAGTAGTAGTCGTCGTAATACTAGTCTTTGTCGTCGTGCTAGCAGTCATAGTAGTGGTGGTAGCAGTAGTCGTATTAGTAGTAGTTGTAGTAGCAGTAATCGTATTATTAGTAGTCGCATCAGTAGTAGTCGTAGTAGTAGTTTTCATAGTAGTATTATTAATTGTCGTAGTAGGAGCAGTAATAGTCGTAGTACTAGTAGTCGTAGTAGAAGTAGTCATGTTGATAGTAATCGCATTAATAGTAGTTGCAGTAATTGTTATCGCATTAGTAGTAGCCGTAATAGTAGTAGTCGTAGTAGTACTAGTCGTTGTAGTGATAGTAGTCTTAATAGCAGTGGTAGCAGTATCGTATTATTAGTAGTTGTAGTAGTAGTTTTCATAGTAGTAGTAGCAGTTGTCACATTAGTAGCAGTAGTCGTAGCAGTAATAGTTGTAGTAGTAGTTCAGTCGTAGTAGCTGTAGCTGTATTAGTAGTAGTCGCATTACGATCCCAGGTATAATCAAGCAATTAGCCCGTTGTCGCTGTTTGGGTCCGTCCCTCCAATTCTAAGATAAATTCATGCATATTGAATCATATTCATGAAATTCACCATATTGAAAAATATGTAGTTTGGGTTTTCTAAGAAGTCTAGAACTTCATAGAAGACATATTACTTGGGAGGGCTGTTTCGTTCAATATGTATTGTGTATGGTTCATTGTATTTTCAGCTCCAGCTTATGGAAACTTGGAAATGAGCGAATCATTAGTGGACACGATTCTAGAAGAATATCCTGATTGCTTTGAAGCATTATTTTTAAAAGCCAAACTTGATGAAGTTATTTCAGGACCTGAGGTAATTGATCAGGATTTTAAAATAATGTTGATTTTGTGTTTTTTTTTTTTTCTTCAACGGCCTCCTAGCTATTTTTTGTCGCTCTTTTGTGGTTTACACTTAAAGGAGTGTAGCGGTTTTTCTTACTTCCTTTTTTCTGTGAGGGTTGTAACTTTGGTGTGGCCACAGTTGGCCAATCGGTGATTGGCCAAACGACTCACCCGACGAGATCTGTTAAAATCAAACAAATGTGCAGATATTTTGAAAGTACACAGACTCTTGCCCTGCTCTTTTTATGATTTTCAGGCAGCTCAAGTAAAAAGAGAAAAAGCGTCACAAATACTAATCTCAAGATTTTTTTTTTTTATCCCTATGCACATACCCTGTCTCTCCAAAGATTGGTTCGAAAGACCCCTTCTCCTTCCTCCCGGAAAAATATTAAACTACTACTACTAACAACGCGACGTAGCACCAAGTCACCCCAGCTTTATACAGCTGTGCGTGCTCTTTCTCTACCCCTTCCTTTTCAAAGCTCCACTCTACCTCCTCCTGTTATGTTCCCTCCATACTCCCTTCATCATTTCCTTTTAATATTTTCTTATGACCTTGTCGCGACTATAGAAGCACCCGGGAAAAGCTGCAAAATGTATGTTGTGAATTCGTCCAATGACGTGTAATCGACGGATTCTTTGTTCGCATGTACTGGTATTGCCATTCCATTTATAGTGTTTAAGGCATTTCCCAATAATAGAAGCAAGTTCGGGCAGAATAGGGTTATTTTTGGCAAGAAAAAACAACCAAATAACGTCGCTGTCGTTTCTGACCTGCGCAAAGACAACTTTAGAAATTATTTCTTGGAATGGCTTATAAAAGTAGATGAGTTTTTTCAGACTCACCATTTAATTCTCCTTTTTTTCATTAATTAGCCTAAGAAATTATTTAGGCAATCGGTCCAGGGAACCGCCGCAAATCAAGATTCGACAGCGTCGTGATTTAGGTTTTGCCCTCGTTAGATCGCTTAAATGCACGTTTTTCAGTAAAGTGCCATCCTTCATCCATAAAACTTGACTTAACCATTTTAACACTTATTTCAGTATGAACCTAAAGGGTGGGATCAAACCAAATTTTTTTGTGCGGTGTTTGGTTCGATGCACAACTGTGCAAATGAATGCCTAAAACCATCATTTGACAATTTCTCTGGAAGATATGTAGCTTTCGGAGCTACTACTTCTACTAATAATAGCTCACAAGAGATCCAAGCCGCCTTAGGCCAACAATGCTGCGAACGCTTCTCCTCAATCCCAATCTATTCAAAATCTTCCATCTTTACACCCTCCCAAGAAGCCTCAATTTCCTTTAAATTCTTTCTTGCAACCCCCGCCCACCCTGTTCGGGGACTAGGGCAACCGCCCTAGACCATGGGCCGAAAAGAGGGTTGTCCGTATGGTTGACACCATACGGAGTCTTCTAGACGCCGGGTGAGGCGTTCACGTCTAGTCCCGCAGCAAGTACAAGTAAAGTAATTTTCCCGAAAAGGACAATCTTTGGCAATCACTTTTTTCATCTACAGGACGTTTCCTAGCTATTCTTGTTCAAGTTCTTTTAATTGTCAAACTAATTTCACTCAATATAACACTCTAATACATTATACAAAAAAAAAAGAAAAATTAGTTAAAGAGGGTGCCTACAAAGTGAGTTATGCTCGAAAACCGGCACCCTTAGAAGGACAAATAAATAATATTATAAAAGTAATGAAAAATAAATATTAATAAACAATAGAAATGTACATCATAAAAAAGAAAGACACCACATTCAACTCACAGCCTACATTCCAAATCAAATATTAACTTTTAATATAAATAAACACCAGCACCGGCAACCATGACTTCATATTAATTAATAATTATCTATTAGATAATGTTTTAAATTATTTTTAGAAAGCGAAATAGAAGTATGTGATTCCACGTAACTTTCATAAATGTTCCAAAACTTTATTATTAAATTTTTTGGGGAAAATCTGGATCGATTAGTATGAATTCTAGGGCAAGGTAATTTAGCTGAACGGCTTCTTAGACTATACCTATTCGGAACAAAAGAAATTAGCGAGAAATTGATATAATCAATAGCCAATGGTAATAATTCAAGAGCCAATCAAGAGCCAATGGTAATCAAGAGCCAATGGTAATAATATTTGTTTCAGTCTAAAAAGGACATAATGGACTGAAAGGGCGAGATCAACTGGCAATATATTCAAAAATGTATATAGCCTCTTAGTAGGGGAATTATCAGGGAGTGCCGAGGGGGAAGGAAGGAGTGCTTTTAATGTACGAAGGGCTTTATATTGAAGACGTTGAAGGGGCTTAATTCCAGATTTAAAAGTATTTAAATAAGCAGTGGGACAAACCTATCTCAACCTCTCTAATTATAGCCTTAGAAAGCGGGATAGAACCATCTTTTTTGAGCAGCCTACTGTCTGAAATAAAGCCAGGCAGATGGGTATCCAAAAGAATCCGTAGACAATTCCTATGCAAAACATCTAACAAAGCCTTCAAACAAAACTTTCATACTCTGGAATTACACGTTTTAGAGCCATACTTGAAAAGAATCATTAGGCCCCTTGGGGCTTGTAGCATCCTAATATTAGCTATAAGAGTTGTTTTACTGTCCTTACAAACTTATTCAGTTACGATTAAACTTCTTGCCCCTTGGATATTCAACTTTTTACCTTTTCACTTAATCCTCCATCCTTACTAATAATGCTATCTAGATGTATGAAGTGAACGACTTTTTAATGAAAATTCATGGGCAAAATGTATTTTCAAAATCTGGGGATAAGCAATTTTTTTCAATAAAAACGCAAAAAGGCATATTTTCGGTGCAAATACAAGCGAAAGTATGTTTCAAAATCCAGGGGGGGGGGAAATGTAGGAATGTCTGAATTCTCACGTCCTGAACACTCAAAACGCCCATATTCATTTTGCCTACTTTTTTACCTTGAACGCCAAAATCATCTGCGTAGTCTAAGTACGGTATTGTAGAGTTTTACCTTCCCACTTGACATCATTTCCTTGCATAATCTTTGCTGTTATCCTTTAGACAGAATCCGTCAGAATAGTCAATATACAGTATTCTAAATATATAAAAAATAGATAATTCTACATTTGATCATAATCAGATGATGAGTTATGGTAATTATTTAACTCTACGCATTTCTGAAATATATACTTTTTATTTGGTCAGAATAGATATGGTAATTATTTAACTCTATGCATTTCTGAAATATATACTCTTTATTTGGTCACAATAGGTATGGTAATTATTTTACTCTATTCATTTCTGAAATATTTACTTTTTATTTGGCCACAATAGTGATGGTAATTATTTAACTCTATGCATTTCTGAAATAATTACCATATGGTAATGGTAATTATTTATCTCTATGTATGTCTGACATACTGACTTTTTATTTGGCCACAATAGTTATGGTAATTATTTAACTCTATGCATTTCTGAAATATTTACTTTTTATTTGGCCACAATAGTTATGGTAATTATTTAATTCTATGCATTTCTGAAATATTTACTTTTTATTTGGCTACAATGGTTATGGTAATTATTTAACTCTTTGCATTTCTGAAATATTTACTTTTTATTTGGCCGCAATAAAATCACGACTTGCCAGAATCAAAGATTTTGTAACAAACGTTTGCAGAACTCAAGAAATGATTTTGAATTTGCTCTTCCGCAAACTTCTTCAGCTTTACGTTCAATACAATGCTCCATGAATAATAATAATAATAATAATAATAATAATAATAATAATAATAAATGGAAACTTTCAGCTACTTTCTTTGTAAGATGTGATTTCACCGTTTCTTGTCTTTGGTGTCTTCAAATCCACACAACGGTTTTCAAATACGACGAATTCAATGGTAAAAACTTTATTCTTGCCAAATCTTCTCTTGATAAAAAGTTAAATAAAAAAAATAATCGTTACTTTTTGTTAATAATAATTGCACTTCAACTTTTCCCACTAAACACATTTTTTTTAAATCTAATGTTTTCAATTTTACTTCCTATGGGTCTTAGCTACCACTGCAGCCATGGTTTGCCATTAGATACCTGAACCAAGTTTGCAGTCGTAATTTTTAAGTTAGAGAAGAGTATAGAGTATCAGTTTTCATTCAGAGTTCAGTGAGGTAACACCAAAATTGTATTAGATATTATTGCCTGTCTGGATTTATTTCGGTGAGGTCATAATTTATTCCAAGTGAGTTGTTGACCTGAGTTAACTTTAAGAGGATTATAAATTGGAATCTAGTTTGCTTTTAATTTGACATATATTTTGATATTCATTAATTCATTGTTTTCTCTTGAATTAATACAGTGACTTTTTAATTTGTGTGGCGATTGCGATAGCCATGAAAAGCACTGACGAAATGCCTGAACTTGTATATTCTCCGGTGCTGAATTTTATTCAAAGCAATTTGCTAAGTGGAATTGAGGAGGATATTATAAAAAGACCTGGTATGGGGTTTTTTTTTGACGTGAACATAGTCAAAGAAGCTAAAAGTTTACTGTGGCAAATAAGTGCACCTGAATAGGATTGCCCAGTACGTAAGGGGAACAATGCACTTTCTAGTCATTTTAGTGACATTATTTCTCTGTTAAGATCTCTTGACAGTAGCGACACTTTTGTACCGATGTTTGTGATAAAGCGACCTACCGAAATGCCATGTCTCCCTGCCAATGCTTATACTTCTTTACTCTCTAAGTTTAATGAGCTACAACAAGTGGTTGTTGAAATGTCAGGGAAACCTGACAATTATCAGTTGAATTTTCCTCAACTACCCAAACCTACCCCAGTAATTGACACTCATACGACAGTTATTGTCTCTAAAGTGCCTTCAGATCTGTCTGATCCGATTAAACGCAAATCTGTCCTCGATCAAATAGCTGGGCATGAATTAGTTTGTAGCGTGAAACCTGTTAATGACAGATGGTATGTCAATATTGATAAATCTGCAACTGAAGATTTTTGTACATAAGTTCAGAACTTGATTACCGGAGCAACAGTTTAAGTATGATCCAAGCGCTTTTTTGGGATTCTCGGAGGTTTCCCAGTTGATGTCGACCTTTCAGTTATTAATAGACTGCAAGGTATAAAAAGTGCAGATCGACTGGGCCAGACTATGTCTGTCAAACTTGAATTTTAAGACTCCTTCACTCAGTCCGCTTATGTCAAAGAAGGAATTAAAGTTGGATATGAATTTTTTCGAATTCACGAATTTAAGGAAATACCTAAATACTGCTTCAAATGCCAGTCATACGATTACTTTCAAAGTACTTGCACCAGCAATGTCCCAAAATGTGCCAGATGTGCTGGGCCACATCTTTCTACTAAGGATAGTCCTTGTAGCGCTATTCCCAAGTGTGCTAATTGTGGCAAAAATCATGCTTCTCATAGTCTGTCCTGTCCAGTATCTAAGGAACTAATGTTACACTCCCTCATTTTGCAAAGACTTTGCAGTTTTCAATAATATCGTTTAATATTAATGGTACAAAGGATAAGGACTTCGTTATTGATGAGCTGTACAATGTTTCTGATTTGGTCTATCTACAGGAGCAGATTTTAGCATTACGTTTTGCGTCGGAGCCCTCATCATGATGTGTTTTTTACTGCTGCCAGAGCCACAAGAGGCCACCCATCCGGTGGGCTAGCTTGTGTTTTTAAGTGCAATCCGAATTTGGTTTCGCCGGTAATTTTTTACTCGGATGAGTTTTTTTTGGCTGTTCGTATGGGCACTACAGTTTTCATTAATTCTTATCTGCCTTATGATGATCGTTCTTTCAGATTGATGGCTAGATATGCTAAAGCTTGTAACACATTGAAGTTTTTAGTGGAAAAAATTATTTCTATTTCTCTAGATTATATTATCATTGGTGACCTCAATACGGATATACATCATTCGTCAGTGAGACGTGATTCAGTGTTAGATTGCCTTCCAGTTTATCATATTATACCAAAAACTCATCCGTTTTCTTACATTAACCATTCAGGCAGTAAGAGCAATATTGATCACATTATTTGCTCACCTAGTATTACTACATCAGTAGTGTTTGTACATGTTGAAGAACAAGACTCAGACCATCTCCCTATTTCACTTACTCTTACGCTTAATATAAACCTTGCAAGTATTTGTAAAGTACCCCGGTCTTCAAAATGGTTTGAAAAAAGTAATTGGAAGAGAACTGATGTCCCTCTCTATGCGTTTACACTAACAAACCAGCTGTCTGCTATACGAGTTCCCTATCATCTGCTCCCGTGCTCTATACCAGTGAATTGCAAAAAGGACCTGGATTGCTATTATAATAAAATAATTAAATGTCTAAAAGATGCCGAGGCAGTTGCAGTGCCGCTGCAACGTGTTAGATATGGTACGCAAAAACCTATTTGATCTTTAGATCCTAATTTAAAAACTTTTTAAATAAAGCAAAGTTTTGTTTAAAAGTTTGGAATGAATGTGACAGACCGCCTTGTGGAATTGTATCTGACCTTAAGCGTAAGACGCGCAGTGAATAAAAAAAATATCTTAAGTCAATGCGTTATCGTGGAATGGATTTTCCAGTGTCAAAGAGAGAATGGCGAAAAGTTATTGATTCTGAGTCGATTAGAAGTGATGTGCCAAGTAGTGATTGTTTCCCTGTATCTGCTTGGCATGGCCATTACTCGTCTATTTTTTCTAATGTTAATTACCGTGTGCATTCTTTGTATACTCATTCTCTTTCTGCTATTTTTAGTATCCCTCTATCTCAGCGTCTTTGTGTTCCCATTTCTCTTTCAACCGTAGTTGAAGCAATTAAGAAACTTAAATCAGATAATGTTGATAATGATGGTATATGTAGATTTCACCTTTTATTAGATTGCTCCCCCCTTATTGACCATATACACCTACTTCTCCAGATGTGTATTTGTGCTTCCAGTGTGCCAGAGAGTTTTTTGTGTGGTACTGTTTCTTCAATTTTAAAGAAGGGAAATTCTCCTTTTATTTGCTCTTCTTACCGACCTATTACTGTCTCTTGCACTTTTACTAAAGTTCTTGAGCATGTATTACTACCTTTTGTGACTAATAATATGTTTGAGAGAGATAACCAGTTTGGATTTAAGCCCGGAGTAGGTTGTCAGCATGCACATCGTGTATTATCTTCTTTGCTCCTTGAGAATTCTTCTAAGGGAAAGAGTACATATCTTTGTGCTTTAGATCTGGTCGTATGTCATAGTCAGCTTTTTTCTGCTCTTCATGGTTGCGGTGTCAATCTATCGGTTATAATGCTTCTTCGTTACTGGTATTCTAATTCTTTTCTTCGGCTGAAATCGGCGCCAGCTTCTATTATTAATTTGAAAAGAGGTTTAAGGCAAGGTGGAGTTTTTATCTCTGACCCTATTTAATTTATGTATGTCAGGAGTTCTGGCAAAGATATCGGCAATCTATCTCTCTGGTTTTTCTGATGTTTCATACCTCGCCTACGCTGATGACCTGCTTCTTACAAGCCGTGCTAAAACTGATCGGTCTAATATGGTTTCTCGTCTTGCTACTTCTCTTTCAAAAATAGGCCTTTCTCTTAATGTAGATAAATGTAGATTTCTTTCTTTTAACAACAATTCTAGAACTCCCCTTCGTTGTAGTGGCTTTATTATCCCTCTCGTAGATTCTCTTCGATGGCTCGGTATTTCTATTACTAATAGTCTTCCGAGCTTGTGCCTGCGCACAGTCTCAGATATTAATATGAAAATTCAATTAGGATATGGTAATATCGTTGCCAATAGAGGTAAATATAATGAATTCGCGTTGGCCAAGCTCTACTCAACTTTTTGTGACCATTCAGTTCTTTTGCTTCTGGATTTTTTACCCTTCTTAAGAAAAATGAGTTAAAAAGAATCCGGATTAATTATTTTAGATTTAGTAAATTTTTGTTGTTTCTTTCACCTTGGAATAAAAACTGAGTAACTATTAATAAATTTCCTGTTCCTGATATTACTGTAAAACTGGAAGCACTACACAGAAAACTTTCAAATACCGCTTGTATCCGTTTTTCTCCGCACCATCACCTTTTAAGGTTTTTTCAGTAATAAGTTATTTTTCCATAATTTGTTTGTTTGTTTTTTCTCTCTTTGGTCACTCCACATTTTTTAGTATTGTAAAGAGTGAGTAAAAATCAAATAATGATAATAATAATGACAGCTTGTGTCCATATTTCTGTATGTTACTGCTTATTAGATTCTGCAAGTTGTGAGTTTTTTTTTCTCTTCTTCTTTTCCCCCTCCTTTTATGATATTTCTCTTTTGTTTTAATTTCTTTTAAATTTTATGTGTTACTCAGTAACTGGTATTCTTCGATTTCTAAATTGATTTTTGTTGCATTTTTATGTGTTTTTCTTCGTGATTCTCCACGCATTTTACTTCTGTATAGTGTGAGTTAGAAATAAATAACAATAATAATAATAGCTGAAAAATATTTTGAAAATTTAAAACCTGAGTGAAAAATACATGGAAACATTTGTAGTTATGTTCCTCAGGATAAGGCCTAGGACCAGGAAGAAATATAGATACATATGTTTCTAGTAATCTATCAGACTCATTTTACCAGGCTTGAAGTAGCTGAATTTTAATTTTGAAATATATTTAGATAAATAAATGAGAAATAGTTTAGGTTACTATCCATTAAACTTTAATGGATTAAATGATTTTAATGATTAAAGAATAATATAAAGATTTTGTAACACTAGAAGGAAAAACTTTTTTTTTTCTTGGTGAGAAAAATATATCCGCAAAGAAGAAAAGACGAGGATAGTTCCAGCCAGTGAAAATGCAAAACAGTGCAAATATTCCGGTGTGACCTCCGTTTGACCGTCCTCAGTGCAAAATAAATTCAATTAAATAATTGAATTAATTGATTTTTGTTCTGGTGATTTTTACGGCACCAGACGCTAAAAATTGAGCGCCTGATTTGTCTCTGTTTGCCTTATTTACTACTGTTTATGCCACTATTATCATTTGTCTGAGTTTTTCTCCTAGATCTATTGAACTTCCTTTTAAATGAATCAACAAACGGGTTTCCAGGGATAGCTTCTTTCGGGAAAAACTAAGTTCGTTGAATAACTAAGTTCGTATAGTTGTATGATCTAATCAAACAGTTCGTGGTAATGAACTTTAAGTCAGGAGCGTTGCGGCTCAATAGTAACCGAAACTCTAAGAAACAGAGTCTTGATAATAATATTTACAGGAAAAGAATCTAATTTTGATGCTCATTCAAAATATATAAAATAAAGTCTGATGTTACCCATCAAAAGTAAAGAGCCTACAAAATTTGCCCCATTTTTATAAAAGGGGAAACCTGCAAAAAACATAAAGTGATCGTAATGAAAATTAATCCATCAGATTCAGCATATCAGAGAACCCTACGGTAGAGGTTTCAAGCTTCTACATACAAAAATATGGAATTTTGTATTTTTTGCCTGAAGAAAGGTCACGGATGCGTGTTTATTTGTTGTTGTTTTTTCCCAAGGGTGATCGATCGATCCAGTGATCCTAGAAGATCGGGAGAGGGCTTGTTTGATCGGAAACAAAAACTCTAGTGCCATTTTTAAGTGAATAAAATATTTGAGGGCATCTAGCCCCCCTCCCACGCCCTTTTTTCCCCAAAGTTGCCTGACCAAAATTTTGAGATAGCCATTTTGTTCAACATTGTCGAAAGCACAATCTTTGGTTTAGCGAAATAGATTTTAGATATATGTGGGTAAAATCTTATGTATCTTATGCGGTTATCTTGCTTGCTTGTTTATACTTTTCTATTTTCATATTAACCTTTACAGGATGGAATAATGGTAGCTAGGCGAATGACAACATTGTGGAAGAGGTTATATGATGAACAAGTTGTGACAAACGATAATTCAGTGTCACATCACGTCCTTGAAACCAGAAGCTTTGCAAGTCAGTACTTTACAAAGGATCTTTCGGATATTGATGCTGGTAATAATTAAGTACTTCAAACATATGCTTAATAAGTTATATTTTAATAAGATTAGTGTATATGAAGCTTATATCAGATCGTTAATTTTGTTTAATGTTCATTCTACGGTAAGTTTGTTTAAATTAACTCGCTAACATTTAGGGTCCCTGTGCATTTTTTTTTCAACTCTGTGGTTTTGATGTTCCAGTGCAAAGGGTATGGGTAAATTATAAGAGCGGAAACTGGCATTAGTGTCGACAAAAAACACCCACATCATCTAACGTTAGGCATTTCTTTGTATTTTATTTTCAGTGTAAAAAAAAAAAAAAAAAAAAAAAATGGTTCAGTTGGCGTGATTAGTAAAATTAGTGTAATGATAAACGTCTGATCTCACTTTATGATGGAAAAATAATGGCAGAGCTTGAAAAAATGTCAAGAGACGCCAAACGCTAGATGGCACTGCTGGTTTTTTTTTGTCGACAATGTTAGGCGACAATTTTGCTATTATTCAGTAGCTTTGATTCAGATTCAGCTTTATCCACCAATCGAAATATATTTTTAAATTTGCTTTCTATTTTTCTTTTTAGAATGTAAAATTCACTGAAAATAGTTAGAAAACACGTTGAAATAGTTAATATGAATACAATAGTGTGTTGTTCTTTCGGTGTAAGTTACAGCTGATTCTTGGAACACCGTGTGTTCCAGAGGGAACCCTGAAAATTGAAGGTTTATGAATTGGAAATTCACACTGGTTTGTGAAAATCACAAAAGGTTTGTGAAAATTGATGGTTCTAGGGTCATTTAAGTCCATCTACGTCCTCCATCACAAAAGGTTTGTTAAAATTGATGGTTCTAGGGCCATTTAAGTCCATCTACGTCCTCCATCACAAAAGGTTTGTGAAAATTGATGGTTCTAGGGCCAATTAAGTCCACCTACATCCTCCATCACAAAAGGTTTGTGAAAATCGATGGTTCTAGGGCCATTTAAGTCCATCTACGTCCTCCATCACAAAAGGTTTGCGAAAATTGATGGTTCTAGGGCCATTTAGGTCCATCTACGTCCTCCATCACAAAAGGTTTGTGAAAATTGATGGTTCTAGGGCCAATTAAGTCCACCTACATCCTCCATCACAAAAGGTCTGTGAAAATTGATGGTTCTAGGGCCATTTAAGTCCATCTACGTCCTCCATCACAAAAGGTTTATGAAAATTGATGGTTCTAGGGCAGCGGTCGGGGAAATTTTTTAATCATTACTCCAAAATATTTTTCTGTAAGTTGATGTTACCCCATGGCGAAGAGCAAAAAAAGGAATCGCCTCTTTTTAGCCTCTTTCATATTATAGCCCCTCATGATAATTTTGAAAAGAAAACAATAACTAAAAATTAAATTTTAGCATAATTTATCATCATAAACATCAATAAACGTCAATCGATTTCTATTCTTCATTTTTATGTTCATTAGAGTGGAAAAGCCTTGTTCATACAAATATTGGCAGCAATATTTAACTGCCTCTTTATGTGCAATTTTGAAAGCCTTTACAGCTTTTGACATCCAAAAAGACGATTGGTTTGGTTTACTCTCAAATTGAATACGTGCTTCAGTATCAGGTCGAAGTTCAAAGTTGCTTCTGCCAAACCCGAAGGTTCTTCTGGTATCATTTCAGCAATTTCACATTTAAAAGGATCTACAATCCAACTGACCGTACGTGTGTCAAGATCTGGAAAGTAATTTGAAAACCGCTTTCTGAGTTCGATAAGATGTCTTACAACAGTATCCTTGATGTTAGTAAAAGTAATTTTTTTGCAATCTTCCAAAAACAAAGCTAACCTTGAAAAGGAAGCTATCTTGTTCTGTTATACTTTCTGTCTCCAATATTGCAGCTTTAATAAAACGCTGATACTATTTCTCTTGCTGAAATGATATTAATATTCCTTCCTTGCAATTCTTTGTTTAATATATTTATACCTAAAAAATGTCCGCTAAATATGCGAGATATGCAACTCAGGAAAAGTTTTTGAACTTATCTACGAGAATATTTTTTTGGTCAACCATAAAAATTTTGACTTCAGTTTTGAGAGTCCATACTCGATTTAGTACATTTCCGCGAGAAAGCCACCTTACTACTCTATAATAAAGTAGGTCCGTATATTCAGCTTCACCGTCCTGACATAATTCACGAAATAGTCGCGTGTTTGGTGCATGTCCCTTGAAAAAATTTATAATCTTGATGATATCATGCATGACGGCTTCCAGCGTAGGTTCTAAATATTTGACCATAAGGGCCTGGCGATCTATCATAAATTGAGTAGCTTCAACATTTGGGTTTTTTTTTTTTTTTACGAAAGCTGAAAAACCATTTATATGACCCAGCATAGCTGGAGCTCCATCCAAAGATACAGAAATACAGTTTTCCCAGTTTAAACTTTGCGCATTGAGGTGTTCATTTAATTTATTGTACACATCAATTCCACGGGATCTCAACTCGAGAGGGGAACAAAAACAGCAATTCCTCTTCAAAATGATCTACACCTTTGTAGTGAACATATACCATTACTTGTGAATTGCTACTAATATCAGTTGTCTCATCAAGTTGAATAACAAAATATTTAGCCTGTTTTAATGCGAAAATAACCTGTTCCTTCACATTTTCTGCTAATACAGATATTCGTTCTTTCACAATTCTCGCAAACAAGGACACTGAATTCAGTTTCTTCGCTTCTTTTTGACCACACATAATCTATACCATTTTTACAGCAGCTTTTTTAACCAAATCTTCACCAGTAGTGTATGGTTTCTTACTTCGAGCAATCAACCAGGCTACTTCAAAGCTAGCCCTTGATACTGAACGCTGATCAAATGTACCAAACAAGTTGCTATTCAATCTTTGTCTTTTAACAGATATTTCCAAATTTGTGAAGTATTTTTGCGGTTTTGATGACAGCTGTGAATGCAAATTATCTAAATATTTCTTAACTAACTTTTTTTTAAAGGTTCTGAAGCCAGTAACTTCATATATACAACACACTGTGGTTTCATTGTACCGTTGTCTTCTATTTGCGTAAAACTGTAATTACAGAATTCGTCTTGGTATGTTCTTTTTCTATTTGCTGCCATATGAAGGGAGACAGAAAATAATAATTAAAATACCGGTACTTGAATTAAATTTTCAAATTGCGGCTAACCTGTCTTGACATATTGATGATTAATGATAAAATGGTGGTCTTGTCAGCAACTAACTAGAAAAACTGGCTCTCAGACTCGTCAATGTATTTGTATCTTGACGGCATGGCACGGACTGAGCCGGTAGCCGGGGCTGTACTTTACTGCGCAAAGATTTAACTCGAGAACACTCTAGTGGTGGGAAGTGAGAGGGGGTGGCCTGCGTATGTCGCTAAATTGTTTAAGTTGAAAAAAATACTAACAGGTTTATAAAATAGGTAATCAGAATATATATTCTTTACTCACAAAAAGTTTCATTTTTACCCCCAAAAATTTTATTTTTACCCAATTTGGGGTAATTTACCCGGTTCCCCGACCGCTGTTTTAGGGCCATTTAAGTCCATCTACGTCCTCCATCACAAAAGGTTTGTGAAAATTGATGTTTCTAGGGCCAATTAAGTCCACCTACATCCTCCATCACAAAAGGTCTGTGAAAATTGATGGTTCTAGGGCCATTTAAGTCCATCTACGTCCTCCATCACAAAAGGTTTGTGAAAATTGATGGTTCTAGGGCCATTTAAGTCCATCTACGTCCTCCATCACAAAAGGTTTGTGAAAATTGATGGTTCTAGGGCCAATTAAGTCCACCTACATCCTCCATCACAAAAGGTTTGTGAAAATTGATGGTCCTCGGGTCATTTAAGTCCATCTACGTCCTTCTCTGTGAGAAATAGAAAAATAAGTCTGTTTGAATTAATTGAGTTTTATACTGGAAAACATTATTTATTACAAAAATGTTCATTGTATTTTTATTTGAAAACGACTATCTTAAGGTTAGCGTGCTAGACTTGAAATTCTTTGTCAGTGAAGACAGGAGTTCGAGTCCGGGTGTCGCTGGTTGTTTGTGTGGAACGGGGGTTAGTAGCGTGACTCTCTAAGCTTTGCCAGAGACGACCCAGCACTATTTGGGTACCTGGAAAAATATTGGGAATTTAAACGGGAAGGGTATGTGATATTACAGGATGGCTGCCCCCCAACCCCCCAATGTACTTCGTGGCTGAAGGGCCTGAAACGGAGATCAGCACTGCCGGTATAAATTCCAGTGTCGAATTCTTCACCTTTTTTTTTTATGTAAGATCCGACCTAATCTTTGCGCGTCGAGTCTGAATTCGCAAAAAGAACGTTCTGTGGAATGTATGAGTCCTTTGTACAAACTAAACACTTCGCTTAAGGTTTTTCTGGGAGATGATAAAGACAACATTCATTCTCGAAAATGGCTGGCTAATCTCCAAGGTGTCTTGAAATTCAATTTGCCTAAGGACCTAAGATTCAATACAGTATGATAATTACAAGTGTATATCTGTTGATTGCCTTTCCAAATGCTCAAACTAAAAATTGGGTTTAAAGAAAATACAAATAAACGAGCCTTCCGTTCTCGAAGCATTGACATGAAAAAGGAGCCTTATTTTTAATTTGCTCTTGTGTTTGATTTTGAATTTTAAGAGTTGAAATAATTGAACAGTTTCTGAGCTGGGTTCCGTATTCGCACCTTTTTCATGTCGTTGAAGCCTGATGACCATTTTCTAGCGATTTTTCTTTATCATGGGCCTTTGACTACGTTTTTAGCCCAAGCATTAAGTTCTCCCAAGTGAATTTGCTATGGAAAGAGAATGGATATTATATTCAAAACTTTTACCCAACACCATTTTCTCAATTCAAGGTGAATTGGCTCTGTGGAAGAGTGAATACGATTTTTGAAAAGGATTATCCTGGTTTACAATTGAAATATCAGATTTGTTTTATAATCCAAATGCGGCTGTAAAATAGGAAAATCAAGAAAGCAGATTTTAGTGCCTTAATACAGACGGAATTAACAGTTTTCAATTTTACCGAAGAAATTAATTGCATAAAGGCGCTGATGATGAAGTAATTTCTTTCCTGATTCCTGAGGTAATTTCTGTTTGTCCAGTCTTTGAAGCTGGAGCCACCAGCTAAGTTTGATCATGGTGGAGAGAGTAGCAGAGGTGAGTCAAATAAAGACAAAGTATATTTGTTGTCGATACTTGTCGATACAAACCTGGTGCAGCAACGTTAGAAATGGGTGGTGACTGCAAGAACCTACATCTTCTACCAAAACAACTAAAAAGAATATTATAAACCTTCCATTTCTCTTTAATGAATGTTCACTTGCGCGGGTGAAAGATCCAAGATACCGCCGCGTGTCAACACCTTGGAAAATCTACCTATTTACCTTGAAAATTTAGCTTATGTGTCCGCAATTTTGTCGCTGACGATTTTGTCGACACATTCTTTAAATCCCTCCTCCAAACGCATAACCCTACCTGCACCTCTGTATC
The DNA here is from genome assembly GCA_027921565.1 of Artemia sinica. Lineage (NCBI taxonomy): Eukaryota > Metazoa > Arthropoda > Branchiopoda > Anostraca > Artemiidae > Artemia > Artemia sinica. The sequence continues at coordinate 4,621,981 of CM051263.1, read as the reverse complement.
CAGTGTGCCTAGTATGAATTCGTTACTAAGAGACCATATCATATGAATGAATATAAGGTAAAGTTTGCGAGGCTAATATAATGAATGATTAAAATTAAAAGTCTCGCTATTGAAATTTGGGTTTTGAATAATCTATTCAATAAATATCTTGAGCTTTTTTCAATCAGATTTTCGCGTATTTGTGTTAATGTAACTAAACCCGCTGCTTTGATTAAATTTTTTCTTATTTGTCAATTCCATAAATATCCGCCATTTCATTTGTGTGCTCAGAAGCTGCTGATCAGAAAAGGTAACGAAAACCAAACAGTTCTTGTAAATGGCCTAATTTTTTAAATCTAAAGTGAATTATTGAGACTGTTCTTTGGTGTGTAATAGACCAGGGGCAAACATGTGAATATGGGCAGAGAATGGGGTGTTTAAACTTTAAGTTTTTCTTCTGAAGGGGAATCTGTCGGCAAATTATATTGGTACGATACCGATATATCGGCATCGGACCCCAAAATCTGTATCGGTTGGGCCCTATTTCAGAGGATATGGTACCTTAAAGGCTGACCCTATCTCGTCCATTATAAACTTGTTTAGTTTGTATAGCCAAACTGCTTAGAGTTCATTGGGTGGTTGTGTCATATCTTGTGGAGCTTGGATAAGAGATCCGAATATACGACAGAAAGCTAAAAGCCAACACCTGCTGACCCCAAAATCTGTATCGGTTGGGCCCTATTTCAGAGGATATGGTACCTTAAAGGCTGACCCTATCTCGTCCATTATAAACTTGTTTAGTTTGTATAAATCGTCCATTAAAAATCTTGTTTCTTCAATTAGGCAGAGCAGAATTTTCTTTTTAAGTTCAAGAAAGAGTAGTTCCTAAAATGTTCTAGCATCTTCTAAGAAAACGCGTTGCTTTGGTAGTTCCCTGTGGTACTACCCGCTTTGATTGACAAGGTTGCTGACAAAAGGACTGTAAAATTTCTTTGTCTTTTCAATCAAAATCTCTATTCAAACCAAAGACTCTCTATAGCTCTCGATGACGGCTAATTCCCTGGGAGAATTCGCTAATGGCCCCTTCGTCTTTGTGATCGTCAGCCGACGCTGAAACTCGTAAAATAATTATAAGGTACTGTATCCTATTCACTGGCTCAGGTTTATGTCAGCAGTGGGATGATATTAAAAAGTTAATCTTTTTTTTTAGATCTAGCGGCAAATATGTATTTATAAAGAAATTTACTGAACGAACTATTGAATGTTTTATTTGAAAACGGCTATTCATGAGCTCAAATGGTCGAATTCGCGCTCTCATCAAACAAAAATAGTGATTAAAATTGACTAGGACAATAGCTGTAATACTGTAAAAAAATAATGTCATCTTTTACTCTCGTCAGTCTAATATTCAGGCAAGCTACGAAATTTGTTGCCTGAAACGTTAAGGGAAATTAAATAAAAAAAACGAATTAAAAAGAAACAACAGGTCATTTCCCACTACCTGCTCATCCAACTGAGCAACACTTTGGTAACCGATAAATTCGGTGATTCCGCTTCTCTGTCATCATTTTCTTCCAGGAATGTTTTCACGAATGTTGCCTGTTAAAAGTAAATTGTCCGTAACATTTGATCTTCATAAAAAAAAAACTTAAGAGAGTTTGTAAACTATGAAATAATCATAGATTTTCTTCTGACTACTTATCAGTTTAACTGCTTAATCAGTTAAACGATTGTTTAATAAGTATTAATTAATGAACATGAACTGATCGTTAGAGCAAAACGATCGTTGGCAACACTGTCCAACGAATACCTCCTTATCACAAACAGCTTCAAGGCATGCTTGTCTGCCCGATCCCCTTTTATAATATTGCAGCAAAGGCCAGTTGGACGTATGTATTATATGTCCTTTGTGCCATGGTTCCCATGCCATGCCCTACTTCCCATGCCCTGCCCTACTTTTCCCACGCCCTACCTGAGTGAATATATGGGGCGTTAGCAGAGGCGTAATTTGCTATGGGGCACGGGGAGACAACTGTCCCTTCTAGACCTCGGTCCCTTCTAGGTGGATATGATATTCAACCGATTAAAAAGGACAAACACTATTTGCGGCATTACATTTTCTGCTCCGCGGAATCAGCATTTTCATCCATTTATACACAGTCCCGTTTCCACACAGTATTCCATACTGGCCATTAATTTTTTTTTTTTTTACTGCTGATAAAGCAAAGGCTTGAAAGATAACCATTCATGCGCAATAAATTAAAGGTTATAAAAAAAAGTCCTGAAAATCCACATGAATCCTTCAGTTAGGTTCAAAGGCTGGGCTCATAACAGGACTTTTCTGTTCATAAGAACAGGACTTTTCTTCGTGCATTTATGGTGATTTCGGGGGTGGGTGGAAATTTCAAATATACGGAGTAGTTACATGTTAATTACATGCAATCCACCCATTCACGCCTTGATTATTTCTGTGTTATTACCTTGTTTAAGCAAAAAAAAAAAAAAAAAATTGAAGCTTATACTCAGTATGTTTTCTAAATTGGAATAATTCAATAAATAATTTATGTAATACAATTGTGACTAACGAGTAAAGAGCATTTTCCCGAATATTTTCCCTAGTAATTTCAGCAACTTGCTATTTGCGAATTTGGAAACGCTTCCAAATTCGGTCGACTAATTAAATTTCCTACGGCCTGATAAAGGGGTGTTAAAAGAAGAGCAAAACTAAAAGTTCGAACGACGGTTCTTAAAGCCAAACCCCTTGATAAATAGAAGTTTTCTTCTCAATTTATTCTTTGAGAGTTCGTTCCAAGTTCATAACCTTTTGTGAATAGAAGGCTGTTTGTGGCTTAGAAAGTTTTTCCTTTTGAAGTAATTTTGTCCTTGGGATAAGCTGCTTTGTTTTCTTTCCATTTGCCATTCCAAAGCCTTCATTTGCAAAACATTGCCTTCCCATATTTAATTAAATTGAAATGAAACTATTGGAGGTGGGTAAAAACCTTTAGTAAGAGAGAACTTTTCAAGAACTAAAATTTTGTCTGCAAATCAGAGGCAACGCTGTAGCGTTGCCTATAGTAAAGGCCATATGGCTCCAATGTTTTATTATTATTATTTTTTTTTTTCCCAGAGGCACTTCATACGGAAGGGGTCGTCGTGGAAACTTCAAAGGGGGCTCATTTGATTGGAAATCGAGAGCTCTAGTGCCCTTTTTGATAGTCGAAAGTGATTGGAGGGCAACTAGCCCCCCCCCACGCCCATCATTCCCCCAAACACATCCAATCAAAATTTTGAGATAGCCATTTTGTTCAGCGTAGTTGATTTCCAGATAGAAAATATATTTTTGAGGAGGACACTCCCCCACAACCCTCAGGGCAAGGGTTTTAAGTTATATCCTGGGGGCATATAAGGTTTTTTATAGAAGGCGTTGTCGTAGAAACTTCAAAAAAGGCTCATTCGATTGGAAATTCAAAAAGCTAGTGCCCTTTTTAATAGTCGAAAGTGATTGGAGGGCAACTAGCCCCCCTCCCCCCCACGCCCATTATTCCCCCAAACACATCCAATCAAAATTTTGAGATAGCCATTTTGTTCAGCGTAGTGGATTTCCAGATAGAAAATATATTTTTGAGGAGGAAACTCCCCCACAACCCTCAGGGCAAGGGTTTTAAGTTATGCCCTTGGGGCATATAAGGTTTTTATAGAAGGCGTTGTCGTAGAAACTTCAAAACAGGCTTATTCGATTGGAAATTAAAGGGCTAGTGCCCTTTTTAATAGTCGAAAGTGATTGGAGTGCAACTAGCCCCCCCCCCCCCGCCCATCATTTCCCCAAACACATCCAATTAAAATTTTGAGATAGCCATTTTATTCAGCGTAGTTGATTTCCAGATAGAAAATATATTTTTGAGGAGGACAGTCCCCCACAACCCTCAGGGCAAGGGTTTTAAGTTATACCCTGGGGATATATAAGGTTTTTATAGAAGGCGTTGTCGTAGAAACTTCAAAAAAGGCTCTTTCGATTGGAAATTCAAAAAGCTAGTGCCCTTTTTAATAGTCGAAAGTGATTGGAGGGCAACTAGCCCCCCCCCACGCCCATTATTCCCCCAAACACATCCAATCAAAATTTTGAGATAGCCATTTTGTTCAGCGTAGTTGATTTCCAGATAGAAAATATATTTTTGAGGAGGATACTCCCCCACAACCCTCAGGGCAAGGGTTTTAAGTTATGCCCTGGGGGCATATAAGGTTGTTATAGAAGGCGTTGTCGTAGAAACTTCAAAACAGGCTCATTCGATTGGAAATTAAAGGGCTAGTGCCCTTTTTAATAGTCGAAAGTGATTGGAGTGCAACTAGCCCCCCCCCCACGCCCATCATTTCCCCAAACACATCCAATCAAAATTTTGAGATAGCCATTTTGTTCAGCGTAGTTGATTTCCAGATAGAAAATACGTTTTTGAGGAGGACACTCCCCCAGAAACTTCAGGACAAGGGTTTTAAAATATGCCCTGGGGGCATATAAGGTTTTTATAGAAGGCGTTGTCGTAGAAACTTCAAAAAAGCTCATTCGATTGGAAATTCAAAGGGATAGTGCCCTTTTTAATAGTCGAAAGTGATTGGAGGGCAACTAGCCCCCCACGCCCATCATTCCCCCAAACACATCAAATCAAAATTTTGAGATAGCCATTTTGTTCAGCGTAGTTGATTTTCAGATAGAAAATATGTTTTTGAGGAGGACAGTCCCCCAAAATCCTCAGGGCAAGGGTTTTAAGTTATGCCCTGGGTGCTTATAAGGTTTTTATAGAAGGCGTTGTCGTAGAAACTTCAAAAAAGGCTCATTCGATTGGAAATTAAAAGGGATAGTGCCCTTTTTAATAGTCGAAAGTGATTGGAGGGCAACTAGCCCCCCCCCCACGCTAATCATTCCCCCAAACACATCCAATCAAAATTTTGAGATAGCCATTTGTTCAGCGTAGTTGATTTCCAAATAGAAAATATGTTTTTGAGGAGGACAATCCCCCAAAATCCTCAGGGCAAGGGTTTTAAGTTATGCCCTGGGTGCTTATAAGGTTTTTATAGAAGGCGTTGTCGTAGAAACTTCAAAAAAGGCTCATTCGATTGGAAATTAAAAGGGATAGTGCCCTTTTTAATAGTCGAAAGTGATTGGAGGGCAACTAGCCCCCCCCCCACGCTAATCATTCCCCCAAACACATCCAATCAAAATTTTGAGATAGCCATTTTGTTCAGCATAGTTGATTTCCAGATAGAAAATATATTTTTGAGGAGGACAATCCCCCACAACCCTCAGGGCAAGGGTTTTAAGTTATGCCCTGGGGGCATATAAGGTTTTATAGAAGGCGTTGTTGTAGAAACTTCAAAAAAGGCTCATTCGATTAGAAATTCAAAGGACTAGTGCCCTTTGTAATAGTCGAAAGTGATGTTATTTGGGCCATTTTGTTCAGCGTAGTTGATTTCCAGATAGAAAATATATGATAGGTTTATATATTAATAGATAGGTTTCGATGTTTTATTGTTTTTTTAGTTGTGCAATAAGATCAGTGAAAACAGGACCACCAGCTAGAGGGTTTTGCACAGCCAGTCCCGTCCGCCCACCCCTTTGCACTAAACCCGACCCCCTCCTCCCATTTGTTGCGCAAATGGGAGGATAGCTCTACATGCTGCTTGTTAATGGTTACCTCTTTTTATAAAGCTATTTTAGTTTTTTTTTTTTTTTTTTAATTAAGGGTTTCTGTTACTAAGTCTTTGACAATAGAAAACCAAAGGTCATAAAGACCATAAGGCTTTAATGTTTTATTGGGTCTTTTTCTAAAAACTCCCCATTTTGTTGTGCGCAGCCAGTCCCGCCCGTCCACCCCTTAGCATTAAACCTGACCCCCTAATTCCTCCCATTTGCAGCGCAAATCAGAGGATAGGTTTATATACTGCAACGATTATATAATTCTTTCTAGATACTAAAAGCATTTTTTCTGTTTGTAGATTTTGCCTCCATATAAAAGGATTTCCTTATTCATAAAGGCAATAAGGTTTCGATGTTGTATTGTTTTTAGTTTCGCAATAAGATCAGTAAAAACAGGGCCACCAACTGGAAGGTTTTGCAGAGTCAAAACTATTGGGCCTCCTTCTAAGAACTCCTCATTTTAAAAAAAACAGCTCATTCGACTAGTTATCACGTACCCTTTTAAGAGTCAAAAGTTTTGAGAGGGCACCCCCCCCCCTTACACCTTTTTTCTTCAAATGGACCAGATCAAATTTGGAATAGCTATTTTAGTTCAAAATATTCCTAAGGCAAAAAAATTACAGTGACATATAAGGTTTTTTATGAAGAAAATAGGGCATGTTTGATCACATTAATTATGATATCCTCCCATTTGCAGCGCAAATGGGAGGATAGGTCTGTCCAACCCCATAATATTCTCGCTTTTGCAGCACAAATGGGAGGATAGCTGTATATACTGCTTGTGAATGGTTATCTCTTGCGTAAAGTTATTTTAGTTTATTGTTAGTTGTTTAGTTATTTAGTTATTTAGTTATTTTAGTTATTTAGTTTATTTTAGTATATGCCCTGGGGGCATATAAGGTTTTTATAGAAGGCGTTGTCGTAGAAACTTCAAAAAAGGCTCATTCGATTAGAAATTCAAAGGGCTAGTGCCCTTTTTAATAGTCGAAAGTGATGTTATTTGGGCCATTTTTTTCAGCGTAGTTGATTTCCAGATAGAAAATATAATTAAACGCCATTTAATTAAACGTAGTTTTAAGTTCTGGAAATTAGGTCTTTGAGGATGACAACTCCCCCACAGCCCTCAGGGCAAGGGTTTAATTTAAGGATTCTCTGAATCCTTCTCATTATTTCTTATGGAAGGGATGCTCGTATAAACTTTAGAGAGGGCTCATTTGACTGAAAATTGAAAGTTCTTGTTCATTTTTTAAGAGTCAAAAGAGATTGTAGGGTAACTAGCCCCCCCTCATCCAAGCCTTAAATGCATCAGATAAAAATTTTGAGATAGATATTTTGTTAAAATAGTTCAAAGTTCTGATAACAAAAAACTCCGGTGTCGACACAGCCCATCAGGGCCCGGGGGTAGGCGTTTTAAGTTATGCCCTGGGGCATAACTTATTAAGGGGGTTTTTAACTTATGGGAAGGGGTATTGTATGGGAAGATCACATAGGAAATCTATTATAATTATCCAATTATAAGGTTAAAATACATACTCTGTGATAGATGCAAAATTGCTTTGGCACACAAAATCCTATTAAGGTCAATTCCAAACAGTCGTGATCCCTTTGTGTCAGCAAGTGAAATGGTCTAAACCCCCTTATTGGAGCTATTTTTTCAATCCATTCATTGTTGTCAATCGCTGTCTACAAGTTATGCAAGCTGTCTATTGTTCGTATATAAGGTTTTTATCAAAGAGGTAATCGTATAGACTTTGAAAAAAGCCTCATTCGTTTTAAATTGAAAGTTCTAGATCTGTTTTTAAAGTCAAGAATTATCGGACAGTAAGTACCCCCCCCCCCATGCCATAAAAACTTGAAACTTTTTGCAATCAAAAACGAACAAAAATTAATTAAAAAAAACTTTCCGAAAAATAAGTTTTTCAAAGAAAAGTAAAGGCCATTTTAAACTTAAGCTCAGGAGATACAAATACCTGTTAAAATTCAAACTCAAAACGACCAGAAATTACTATTAAAGAATAAATGAAACCCAAAACGAACAGAAATTAAATAAACAATCATAGCAAAAAACATACAACAAGTAATGATTTAAATGAATAAATAGATCTTAAAGCGAGTAATGCTTAGATTGAATATGAAAATCAAGCTTAAAACGAAAACAAATATGTTGCTATTAAAGTATAAATGAAACTTAAAACGAACAGAAATTAAATAAACAATCAATGCGAACAAACATACAATATATATTAATGTAAATGAATAAATAAATCTTAAAACGAGCTAAACTTAAAAAGAATATGCAAATCAATTTTGTATCGAATAAAAATAACTACAAATAAGAGTTTGGGTATCGCCTCACTGCAGAAGCCTAAAACCTACTGCGTCATTGGCGCTTTACTGAAAACGAATTATATTATAAATGTTTTCTTTTGTACTTAATATTGAAAATAAATATTAAAATTACAGTAAAATTTTGAACTGATGAGCTTTTAGCAATTAATATCATTATGCATCAAATATTCAGTTTAATTTATTAGTTCTTTTCAAGATTGGTCAAGACAAATATAGTTTCACTACAATCAACATTTGGATACTGTCCCCTTCTTTAACTGTAAAAACCTAAAGCCTTCTGTGTCATTGGTGCTTCACTGAATACGAATTACTCTAATATTACAAATTTATTATTTTCCAGTTCTTACAGCATTGAAAATGAAAATAAAAATTACAGTGAAAAAAAATCTTGAACTGATGGATCTTTCAACAATTAATATCATTATGTATCTAATATTCAATTTGATTTTATTTATACTTTCCAAGACTGTTCAAGACTCGTATAGTTTTGCCATTTTTTTAACTCTGCCATTTTTTCTAACTAATCGTGTTAGTTGGTTATGAAAACATTCTATGGCTTCTAGGCATTTCTATTTGAGCGGAAAACTGCACCTCAAACTTTGTGGAACATGCATTTTATTGCATGAAACACCAAAATATAAATAAAATGTCAAGTTTCGGAGTGTTCCACCACTCGCAAGCAAGTGCCATTGGTATTTTTGAATCCGCATGGTCAATTTAGGGGGTGGAGGGTAGGCTAATTCTCGTAGCAGCCCCATTTCGTCGTGGTATGATTCACACTTTCAACACCTGGCGTCCGGACTATCATATAATCTACCAAGCATACAACTATCCCAAATCAGTATCAATAAATAAATGAAACCCAAAACGAACAAAAATTAAAATAAATATTAGAGTCAAACTCAAAACGAGCATAAATTAATATGAGTAGGGTTCAAAACCCCTATGCTTTCTAAAAGCCAGAATATAATTTGTACTTTACTGAAAAAAATTCAAATGAGTTTACTGAAAAAAAATGTGCATTGTCAATTTAATATACATATGCTGATAGTTATTCCCTAAAATCTTAATTAATTTTTGATTTCTTAAAGTTACAAAAGTGAAAACATTTCAAAGAATTGTTTTCAGTAAAGCGCCAATGACGCAGTAGGTTTTAGGCTTCTGCAGTGAGGCGATACCCAAACTCTTGTTTGTAGTTATTTTTATTCGGTTCAAACTTGATTTGCATATTCGTTTTAAGTTTCACTCGTTTTAAGATTTATTTATTCATTTACATTAATATATATTGTATGTTTGTTCGCATTGATTGTTTATTTAATTTCTGTTCGTTTTAAGTTTCATTTATACTTTAATAGCAAAATATTTGTTTTCGTTTTAAGCTTGATTTTCATATTCAATCTAAGCATTACTCGCTTTAAGATCTATTTTTTCATTTATGTTATTACTTGTTGTATATTTTTTGCTATGATTGTTTATTTAATTTCTGTTCGTTTTGGGTTTCATTTATTCTTTAATAGTAATTTCTGGTCGTTTTGAGTTTGAATTTTAACAGGTATTTGTATCTCCTGAGCTTAAGTTTAAAATGGCCTTTACTTTTCTTTGAAAAACTTATTTTTCGGAAAGTTTTTTTTAATTAATACCAGTAAAAGTTCGAATGTTTCAGCTTCTCTTCTGGAAGCCTCTGTTAACAGAAAAAAAGGAAAAAAAACTAGCTTAAAAACTAACTCTACATAAATCATCACGTTCTATAAAATTGCTCCAAGAAAAATCTCCAAGGTTCTAGAAAAATCTTTTCTGGAAAAATCTCCAAGGTGCCTAAGGACGTAACATTCAATAAAGTATAATAATTACAAATATTTTTTTTGTCGATTGTCTTTTCAAATATTCAAATTAAAAATTTTGCTATTTAAAGAAAATACAAATCAACGAGCCTTTCGTTCTCGAAGCATTGAGATAAAAAAGGAGCCTTTTTTTTAATTTGCTCTTGTGTTCGATTTTGAATTTCAAGAATTGGGATAATGGAAATTTATTTGCCCAAGGTTCTGTATTCGAACCACCTTCAGTTCGTTGAAGCCTTAGAACGAGATTCAAGGAGCCTTAGGCCCAATATTCAATACAGTATGTAATTTAGGCACAGGATTAGCATTTATATATTAGACCTTGTAGAGGCTATTTCAGTTTAGTTGAATGTAAAAAAGAGCCTCAGTGATCATTCATTAATAATATTTCTTGTAAAATCTTTGTTTTCAGGCCGAAAGGTTGGCTTTTTCATCATGATAAATTGAGGGATAGACTTGGAATAGAATAAGGGACGGAATGAGAGCTAAGTCGTCTTGAGGAATCACTACGGAATAAATTTTGCTTTATCAGAAACAGGGGCTCCAATAGAAGGGACGGGAGGGGGGGGGAGATTTGAAAAATACTTTTTGTATTTTTCTTAAAAACCATAACAATCAAGAATGCACTCCTCCTCCCTTACAGTTTGAATTTTAAGGATAAAGCATGATACTCAAGCGACAAAGTGCACATTTATGAGCGAATTGGTTCCATCCATTTCATTCGATCCATTGTTCGAACCTCTATCAAAGTTTATCCTTTGGATGGAAAAGTACTGTATCCCTCGACCAGTTCTTTCAAATAGTCCGCTAGGGTCACAGATGGTTTAGACTGAGACAATATAATATGACTTAAAATCTTTTGATATCACTTTAAACTTGGCCAAAGCAGAATGGTGGATGGAGGAGGACTCTCAGAAAAGTCTATATTTTCAACTGGGCAAGAATATTCTAGCAAGGGTCTTGCAAGACAAGGGTAGATTCATGGAGAAAGGATCTTACGATATCGAAATCCACCCAGAAATTTGAAGGAATATATCTTTTGCCTTTCAGGGAATTTTCAAACAGGATATCTATTGTATGATAACTTTAAGGTCTCTCTTTTAGTTATGTTTTTTTATGCGCTTTTGAAAGCCATATTTCTCAAGGCTGTATTTTCTAGGGAGAGGAATTGGATATTAAGACCTCCAGTCCCCCCAATCTTATCCATCCATGGTGAATTGGACTTGTTAAAGAGTGAATACGACTTTGAAAACGATTATTCTCGCTTACATTTGAAATATCAGTTGTTTTTTTTTTTTTTTTTTTTTTTTTTTTTTTTTTTTTTTTAATTCAAATGAGATATGCTGTAGACAATGTTTTAAGAGAAGAATAGTGCGGTTTTAGAAAAGGTAATTTAGAAATTGAATTAAAGTTATCAAGTATTTTGCAGTAGGTTGCATAGGTTGCATCGAGACATGGCCAATTGTAGACAGAGAAAAGCCAAGACAGATAGTCCAAGTGTTTGAGAGGCAAATGTTTAAATGGCTGGAACACGGGTAAATGGCAGGAGTATGCATGACTCTCTTATTGGACACATACTTGTTTGTTAGTTTTTGGAAAGGCATGCCTGCCTAGAGGCATGCTGGCATGCTGACCAAGAATTTAATATTGACATAAGACCGTTAGATTGCCTGTAATGAGAGGCAAACAAGGTACGCCCGCCTATGGTCTTAAGAAGGTTGACCAAGAATTTAGAATTGACATTGGACCATAAATTTGCTTGAAATAACAGGCAAACAATCGATTAAAGCCATCTTTATCTTTCAAATAGTACCTATTCGTTGCCTAAGCTTAGCCCCACATTCTGAATAAAATTTGAAATTTTTCACAAATTTTTAAAATATTTGGGTCACTTGCCCGAGACTCTGGGCAGGTGGGCGCCCACAAATATTGTCCCAAATTCCTCTCTCAATTTAGCACTTGTTCACGGATGCCCAGCATTTCCAATCACTTTCCCAATAATATCTATTCATTGCCTCAGCTCAGTTTAGCAATCTGAGCCAATTTCCACTTTTTCAAGTTTAGGGTCACCAACTTTTCAGTCTTAAGTTAATAATTGAGAAGTGCCTTAGTTGTCAAAGACCTTTGGTCCTCAGTTTTATAGATTATGAGCAAGCGTTCGATTCTGTTGATAGTAGAGCTTTAGCAAAGATCTTATACTTGTATGCTATACCAGAAAAATACATTAAAATGATTAGTGCTATGTGTCAGAATAACACTGCTGCGGTTAAGATAGGAAATGAGGTTAGCAGCTGGTTTTGTATTAAATCAGGAGTTAAGCAGGAGGAGCAGGTAAAGGTAAAAAGGTAAAGAATGCAGCATTGGACTTTACAGTCCCTACCGGCGGTGCTGATCTCCGTTTCTTGGCCCTTCAGCCAGGTAGTGCAATGGGGGGTTGGGGGCCAACCATCCCATGCTTTCGCACACCCTTTCTGTTTACCTTCCCCAGATTTCTCGAGGTACCCATTTGAAGCTGGGTCGACTCTGGCTGAGCTTACAGAGTCACGCCACTGACCCCCGTCCCAATTAGAGGTTTTGCTAGTTCAGGGGGCTAGGATAGGTTTGAAAATTAATGTTAAGAAGACTAAGTCACTAACGCTAGGAATGAATGAAGATGAAAAGGTGACGTTGGGTAACGAAAAGATTGATCAGGTGGGCAGCTTCACTTACCTTGGTAGTATTATTAGTAAAGACGGTGGGAGCAGTGAAGATGTTAAAAGTAGAATAGCCAAGGCTCAGGGTGTGTTTTCACCGTTAAAAAAAGTTTGGAAGAATAGGAAGATGAGTCTGCAAACAAAGATTAGAATATTAAAAGGTACAGTGATGACATTGGTCAAATATGGCTCTGAAGCATTGGCGCTCCGAAAAGTGGATTAAGATTTACTAGATATTTTCCAGAGAAATTGCCTACGGATTGTTCTGGGTACCCGGCTGACTAACCGTATTTCTAGTAGTAGGTTGTATGAAAAATGTGGTTCAACCCCGCTTTCTAGGGCTATAATGAAAGAAAGGTTGAGATGGCTAGGGTACGTTCTGTGGATGAAGGATGACAGATTACCGAAGATTTGTCCTTTTTGGGCAACTGTCTAGGGGTAAACGGAAAGCAGGTCGTCCTCGTCTGGGGTGGGAGGACGTTATAAAAAAGGATTTAAAGGAAATGGGGACTTCCTGGGAGGGTGTAAAGAGGGAAGCTTTGAATAGATTGGGATGGAGGAGGAACGTGTGTAGCTATGTTGGCCTCAGGGGGCTTGGTGCTGCGGTAAGTTGTTATTAGTAGTAGTTAGTAGTAATCCAGGTGCATCGATGAAATAAAAGAGTAAATAAAGAATATTTCAATTCCTTAATATCGACTGGATTAAGAGTTCGCCATTTTACCAAAAAAAATAATTACAAAAAGGAGCTGATGATAGTATATTTGGCTGTATTTAAATGTAGAACCTTATTTAAGAGAGAATTTCATTAGCACACGTGTGTAAAAGGCTGGTATTAATTTTTTTTTTAATCTACTGGAACACATGTATTTATATAATCATTTTATGAACGAACTAATGAAGGGTTTATTTCAAAACGGCTGTTCGCAAGCTCAAATGGCCGGATTCGCGCTCTCATAAAATTAAAATAAAGATTAAGAATAAATGGGGCAATAGCTACATAAAATATTCCACCTCGTCACTCTAATATTCAGGCAAAATAATTTAACTGCCTAAACTTATTACCTGCATTGCTAAGGGAAATTAAAAAAAAACTATTTACAAAAGTAACGGTTCCAAAGTCGGTCGAATAATTAAATTTCCAAAAGCCTGATAAAGGGGTGTTAGAAGAAAAGCAAAATTACAAGTTTGAACGACGGTTCTTTAAGCCCAAACCCCTTGATAAATAGAAGTTTATTTCCCAATTCATTCTTTGAGATTTCGCTCCAAGTTTAAGCCCTCTTGAGAAAGAAGGCTGTTTGTGGCTTAGAAAGTTTTTCCTTCTGAAGTAATTTTGTCTTTGGGATAAGCTGCTTTCTGTTTTCTTTTTCTTTGCCATTCCGAAACGTTCGTTTGCAAAACACTCCCTTTCCGTATATAATTAAAATGAAATGAAAATATTGGAAAACCGGTAAAACCTTTAATAAAACAGTGAACTTCGCAGAAACAAAAGTTTTGTGCACAAATAATAATAAAAGCCCGAATGTTTTGGCTTCACATCCAGAAACCTTTATCAACAGAAAGAAAAGGGAAGAAGAAGAAAAAAACATCTAGCTTAGAAAAATTAAAACGTACGTAAAAAGATGAGAAAAAAGCTATACGAAAACAGAACGAAAAGCGGAAGAATTAAAAAACCTATAGCTATTGAAAGAAAAAACAACCATAGCTAATGAAATATGCTTGCTTTGTTTTTCTTCTTTTTTGTCTAGTGTTTCTGTTTTTTTCGTCTTTTATGTACATGTTAATTTTTTTAAGCCATTTTTTTTCTGTTAATAAAGATTCCGGATGGGAAGTCGAAATCTTCAGACTTTGATTATTATTTCCACGAAAAGTTTTTTTTTTTGTTTTTGCGGAGTTCACTGTCTCATTAAAAGTTTCCCCCATTTTTCAATGTTTTCATTTCTTTTTAACGATAAATGAAAAGGCAGATTGTCTAAGAAAATATTCCCGCAAAGCTAAGCAATTGCGTTCACCACTAGATCGGTACCATGATCGTGTTGGAGCTAATTGGTCTGACTGAGTTAGTTTGTTAAAAACTTACCTACTAGCTCGTTTTGCATACACCAAAAACTGAACCATAAGCAGAAAGTCGTGGACACTCACGTCACCACTGTAAATAGATAAACTGTCAAAGCGGTGTCTTTGTATGAGAGGGAAGTTGTACACCGTAACAGATTCAAAGAAGGTCTCTTGTAACAATTCCCGAGCATACCAGGGGCGTAATTTGCTCTGGGGTAGGGGGACAATTGCCTCTCCCCAGACCCCAATTTGTCCTTCCAGAACCCAGTTTCCTCCCCCCCCCCCCCCCGCAGCTGAAATTTAGTTTCTTCAAAAATTTTGTCAAAACTAAGATGAGCCTGCATAATTCAAGCATCCAGAGAAACAGGTCAGTTTTCTTTACTATGTCTTTACCTTTATGGTACTACTTGGATCATTTGTCATTTTTCACTAAATTTAGGAAAATTGGCTCCAACGTTGCCCCCCCCCCACAGTAATGAAATTACGCCACTGGAGCACACTCTGCCAATTTTTAATTTTAGCTTATCTCATAGCTCTTCTCTGAAATACTCATTGCTCATCTTTATTTTGCTGTTAGCTCATTTGTGCTACTTGCCTCTCCTTAGGAGGAGCTTTAGGCTTATATCTTAGCTTCACAAGTTGTTATAATATAGATAATTTCTCCGATATTTTAAAACTATCCTCTCAAAGTGTTTCAGACTTATATAGAACATCTAATAAATTTACTATTTGAAAATGTTTGTATTCAAGCGATTTACTTAATTAATCTGTTACTTTAATGCACTTTTCTTGTTATTAATGTCAATTAATCCTTGTTGCCAAAACCTGGTTGCGAAATTTATGAAAATTGCCAAAAGTTGGCTGTGAAATTTTATTAAATTTCTATCATGGTAATTTAGCATCGCCGTGCCCCTCGAGTTCACTTTATCCCTTAGTTTGCTTTCAGGGATTTTACAAAACTGAGAAACTACTTTTTTTCCCGAATTTACGGGAAACTATTGCCAAAACCTGGTTGCGAAGTTTATCAAAATTGCCAAAAGTTGGCTGTGCAATTTTATTAAATTTCTATCATGGTAATTTAGCATCGCCGTTTCCCTCGAGTTTACTTTATCCTTAGTTTGCTTTCAGGGATTTTACAAAACTGAGAAACTACTTTTTTTTCCCGAATTTACGGGAAAATGTTGCCAAAACCTGGTTGCGAAATTTATCAAAATTGCCAAAAGTTGGCTGTGCAATTTTATTAAATTTCTATCATGGTAATTTAGCATCGCCGTTTCCCTCGAGTTTACTTTATCCCTTAGTTTGCTTTCAGGGATTTTACAAAACTGAGAAACTACTTTTTTTCCCGAATTTACGGGAAAATGTTGCCAAAACCTGGTTGCGAAATTTATCAAAATTGACAAAAGTTGGCTGTGCAATTTTATTAAATTTCTATCATGGTAATTTAGCATCGCCGTGCCCCTCGAGTTTACTTTATCCCTTAGTTTGCTTTCAGGGATTTTACAAAACTGAGAAACTTCTTTTTTTTCCCGAATTTACGGGAAAATGTTGCCAAAACCTGGTTGCGAAATTTATCAAAATTGCCAAAAGTTGGCTGTGCAATTTTATTAAATTTCTATCATGGTAATTTAGCATCGCCATGCCCCTCGAGTTTACTTTATCCCTTAGTTTGCTTTCAGGGATTTTACAGAACTGAGAAACCACTTTTTTTATCCCGAATTTACGGGAAAATGTTGCCAAAACCTGGTTGCGAAATTTATCAAAATTGCCAAAAGTTGGCTGTGCAATTTTATTAAATTTCTATCATGGTAATTTAGCATCGCCGTTTCCCTCGAGTTTACTTTATCCCTTAGTTTGCTTTCAGGGATTTTACAAAACTGAGAAACTACTTTTTTTTTCCCGAATTTACGGGAAAATGTTGCCAAAACCTGGTTGCGAAATTTATCAAAATTGACAAAAGTTGGCTCTGCAATTTTATTAAATTTCTATCATGGTAATTTAGCATCGCCGTGCCCCTCGAGTTTACTTCATCCCTTAGTTTGCTTTCAGGGATTTTACAAAACTGAGAAACTACTTTTTTTCCCGAATTTACGGGAAAATGTTGCCAAAACCTGGTTGCGAAATTTATCAAAATTGCCAAAAGTTGGCTGTGCAATTTTATTAAATTTCTATCATGGTAATTTAGCATCGCCATGCCCCTCGAGTTTACTTTATCCCTTAGTTTGCTTTCAGGGATTTTACAAAACTGAGAAACTACTTTTTTTATCCCGAATTTACGGGAAAATGTTGCCAAAACCTGGTTGCGAAATTTATCAAAATTGCCAAAAGTTGGCTGTGCAATTTTATTAAATTTCTATCATGGTAATTTAGCATCGCCGTGCCTCTCGAATTTACTTTATCCCTTGGTTTGCTTTCAGGGATTTTACAAAACTGAGAAACTACTTTTTTTCCCGAATTTACGGGAAAATGTTGTCAAAACCTGGTTGCGAAATTTATCAAAATTGCCAAAAGTTGGCTCTGCAATTTTATTAAATTTCTATCATGGTAATTTAGCATTGCCGTGCCCCTCGAGTTTACTTTATCCCTTAGTTTGCTGTCAGGGATTTTACAAAACTGAGAAACTACTTTTTTTCCCCGAATTTACGGGAAAATGTTGCCAAAAACCTGGTTGCGAAATTTTTCAAAATTGCCAAAAGTTGGCTGTGCAATTTTATTAAATTTCTATCATGGTAATTTAGCATCGCCGTGCCCCTCGAGTTTACTTTATCCCTTAGTTTGCTTTCAGGGATTTTACAAAACTGAGAAACTACTTTTTTTCCCGAATTTACGGGAAAATGTTGTCAAAACCTGGTTGCGAAATTTATCAAAATTGCCAAAAGTTGGCTGTGCAATTTTATTAAATTTCTATCATGGTAATTTAGCATCGCCGTGCCCCTCGAATTTACTTTATCCCTTAGTTTGCTTTCAGGGATTTTACAAAACTGAGAAACTACTTTTTTTTCCCCGAATTTACGGGAAAATCTATCCCAACTGATCTTTATTTAGCGAACCTTTTTGGGAGCAGTGGCATGTAGTGGCATGTAGTGGCAGCAGTGGCATGAACCTTTTTGGGAGCAGTGTACAAGTAGGATGTACAAAAAAAATATACTATCAAAATCTAAGGGAGGAAGAGGAGGTAGTTTCATCTAATGGAGGGGGGGGGCTATAATAACGTATAATAAAATAAATGCCGGCCTAAAAGAATGAATTTTATTGCCCATTTTTAAAAGCACAAAGGCAGCAAAGAATGGAGCAAAGAACGATGAAAAGAAAACAGCAGACACAACTAATGAACCAGCCACTTAAATTAATACATCACTAGCAAAAAAAGATCAAAAAATAAAAAAAAAACTTTAGAAAGCTAGAGCGAGACTATATCATGGTTGCAGCGGTAGCTGTCTAATCAAAAAAAACTGTCTAATTATAAAAAATTGCCATCTGACACTGAATCAGGAATGGTAACTATTGTTTCGGTTAATCTTAAAAGTAAAAGTTTATTGCGAAAAGAAATGTATGGTGATTTCGAAAAAGAGCCTGAAACCCCTTGAAAATGGCGTCAAATCGAAATAAAAAGTGCACCATGGGAATCAGCATGGCCCAAAACCTCTTGTTTACAGTCCCCCACCTTGAACACCAAGGAAAATGACTTTTTTGCATGGGCAGCACTGATCTGTCTCTCTTTTTTTTCTTTTTTTTTCTAGAAGGGTTAGGGGATGGCCAGAGCATCATAAAAAGGTGTGTAATAGCTCATTCGAAAGGGAATTAAATTTGTAAATGCCCTTTTTAAGTGACCAAAAAGATTGGAGGGCAAATAGCCCCCCCCCCTCCCTACAGGCCCCTCCCCCCAATTAGTCCTATAAAAATTTTGAGATGGCTATTTGGTTTTTAGCATAGTTCAAAGGTCCAATATATATGGTTTTGATGATGATATGGCCCTCCATAGTCCCTGGGGAAGGGTTGTATGTGGTATTGGGCGTATCGATATCGCGTGTATCGGCATCGTGCGTATTGGTATCGCATGTATCATATCGGGAATATCGGTATCCGCTGTTGCTTTTTTTCACTCATTTCCTAGGGTCATTTTTTAAAGCATATCCCGGTAAGGTATCATGGTTGCAGCAACAGCTGCAACTTAGTAAAGACCGAACCACAGCCCATAGTAACCAAAAGTTAAAAAACGCGTTTTGAAAAAAAAAAACTGCCTAGTGAAAAAAATTCCCATCTGACGGTGACTCAGGAACGTTATTTATTATTTTGGTTCGTCTTAAAAGTGAAAGCTTATTGCGAAAAGAATTTTTTGGTGATTTCGAAATAAAGCCTCACACCCCTCGAAAATGGCGTCAGATCAAAATGACAAGTGAACTATTGGAATCAACATGGTCAAAGCCTTGTACAGGGAAGTTACAGTCACCCTCCCTGAACAACAGGGAAAATCACTTTTTTGCATCGGTAGCACTGATCGGTTGCCTTTTTTTTTTTTTTAAACAGATCTAGTGGGCTACCAGAATATCATAAAGAGATTCTTAATGGCTCATTCAAAAGCTATTTCTCATATCTACGTGCTTTCAGATATAAGGAAATATATTTTTACTTTGAAATAAGTTGAGCTTTCTTGCCTGCAAAATGAACACGCAGGAAACTATGTACAAAAATTATCTTTTAACTTTTACAATTGCTTTTTTAACTATATTTTTTGTTAGTTTCTGTAAAGTAAAAGTTTATTGCAAAAAGAAATTTATGGCAATTAAACCCCTCATGGCGTCAGATCAAAATAAAAAGTGTACCATTGGAATCAGTAAGGTAAATTACAGGGAAATTTACAAAATATCAGGGAAATTACAGTCCCCCTCCTTGACCAAAAAGTAAAATCACTTTTTTCATCGGTACCACTGATCTGTCTCCCGTTTTTTTTTCAGCAGGCCTAGCTTGCTACCAATACATCATAGAGAGATGCTTTATCGCTCATTTTAAACCTATTACTCGTATCTACGTGTTTTTTATTAATTTTACAATCCAAAAATGCCATATAGCACTAAAAACGGCACTTTTGGTACCACTTCTTAATTGGAAGAGTTTGGAAGCATAAAACGGTACTATTGCAATAATTATGGTCCAAAGTCCCTAACTGGAGGTTTATTATATCCCTCACATATACTCCCCCTCAAGACTCTCTTAGTAAGTTTCATAAATCGCCTACTCATCTTAAAAGTAAAAGATTATTGCGAAAAAATGAACTAAAACTAAAAACTTTTTAACTGAAAATCTACCAAAAATTATGCTTGAATGATCAACAGTTTTGAATTGAATCTTTAAACTTCACTGCGATGAAGCCTGTGTGCTAGTTCTAACGGCGCTAATTGAAAGGAAAGGACGTTCTTGCCCCCTTATTTTTTGCTCCTGCCTAGGTTTTCAAAAACATCTTTTTTGGGTCATTTCATCGGAAAAGATACTTTTTTCATTAAAAAAATGGGGGAAACAACCGAAAGAGCGCTTTATGGGAATGTGCTATAAAGTCAAGTTTATAAAAAGCGATTAGATATATAAAATATATAAATAATATTAAGATTTTGATTACTAAATATCAGTATATGTATATTAAACTGACAATGCACATTCATTTGTATTTTTTTTTCAGTAAAGTGCAAATTATGTTCTGGCCTTGGGAAGGCATAGAGGTTTTGAGCCCAACTTATGTTAATTTCTGCTCGTTTTGAGTTTGACTCGGTTATTTATTGTTATTTCTGTTCGTTTTGAGTTTCATTTATTTATCGATGCTGATTTGTGGTAGTTTCACGCTTGGTAGATTATTTGATTTTATTTTTGCTCATTTTTCGTTTAATGGAGTTCTTTACTTTTCTTTGAAAAACTTATTTTGTGGAAAACGTTTTTTTAATTAATTTCTGTTCGTTTTATATTGACATAGTCTTTTCAGGGAAAAAGAAAATAATTCTTTAAATCTTTTCGTTTTTTTTAAAGATTTATAGTTTGGCCTGCTATTTGTATGCTGGAGAAAAATTTTCAGCAATTTTTTAACAACATACACCCTCTTAAAAATCTGGACACAAATAGAAGTGTTTAATTTAGTTTCATACCTCGTCTAGTTGACCTGAAATGGAAAACTTGATACCATTCGCAAAAAAATCTGTTTACTTTCTTTGATAGCTTGGATACACTTACGCTATTTTGATTTGGTTAAATATTAAGAGCAGAAGCAGCCCCAAAAGTTAGAACATAAAACCCTCAGTCGTTCTTGGGATACTGCTGAGATGCCTTATTGGGAATTAGCATTAACACAGTGCATTTTGATTTAATCTTATGGCAACATTTAGTTTTTAAGCATAAATTCAAATGGGAGGGTGGGCGTGGGAGGAGGATTAGTTTTCCTCCAATCACTTTCGACTATTAAAAAGGGCATCAGCCCTTTCTATTTTCAATCGAATGAGCCCTTTTCGAAGTTCCTACGACAACTCCTTCGATACAAAGTGCCCTGGTCTAAACAACAACAACAACAACAACAAAATAATACATTATACCCACATCGATCTTTACTATAAAAATGTCATGGATTTGAGGAAGACTAAAATCTATTCTATAAATCATATACAACAACTTTCTATGTAAACCTTATATGCCCCCAGGGCATAACTTACAACCCTTGCACTGAGGGCACTGAGAGGGTTATCATCCTAAAAGACAAAATTCCCAGAACTTTCAACTACGTTGAACAAAATGGATATCTCAAAATTTTGATTGGATGTGTTTGGGAAAATGGTGGACGTGAGAGGGGCGTTAGTCGCTATCCAAGCACTTTCAACTGTTAAAAAAGGCACTAGCCCTTTCAATTTCCAATCAAATGAGCCCTTTTGAAGTTTCTGCGACAACGCTTTCACTAAAAACTTTATATGCCCCAGGGCATAACTGACAACCCTTGCACTGAGGGCTCTGAGGAGCTTATCATCCTAAAAGACAAAATTTCCAGAACTTTCAACTACGTTGAACAAAATGGATATCTAAAGATTTTAATTCGATGTGTTTGGGAAAATGATGGGCGTGAGAGGGGCGTTAGTCGCTATCCAATCACTTTCAACTATTAAAAAAGGCACTAGCCCTTTCAATTTCCAATTGAATTAGCCCTTTTGAAGTTTCTGCGACAACGCTTTCACTAAAAACTTTATATGCCCCCAGGGCATAACTGACAACCCTTGCACTGAGGGCTGTGAGGGGAGGGGTTGTCATCGTTAAAGACCTAATTTCCAAAACTTTCAACTACGCTGAATAAAATGGCTATCTAAAAATTTTGATTGGATGTGTTTGGAGAAAAGGTGGGCGAGAGAGGGGGGCTAGTTACCCTCAAATCACTTTCGACTATTAAAAAGGGTACTAGTCCTTTGAATTTCAAATCGAATGAGCCCTTTTTCAAGTTTCTACGACAAACATTTCAATAAAAACCTTATATGCCCCCAGGGCATAACTTATAATCCTTGCCCTGAGGGTTGTGGGGGAGTGTCCTCCTGAAAATATGTTTTCTATCTGGAAATCAACTACGCTGAACAAAATGGCTATCTCAAAATTTTGATTGGATGTGTTTGGGGGAATGATGGGCGTGGGGGGGGGCTAGTTGCCCTCCAATCACTTTCGACTATTAAAAAGGGCACTAGCCACTCCAATTTGCAATCGAATGAGCCCTTTTGAAGTTTTTACGACAACTCCTTCAATACGAAGTGCCCGGGTATGGAGAAAAACAAAAACAAAAACACATTGTGCCCACATCGTTCTTTACTTAGGCAGCGCTAGCGCGCTGAATATGATACTAAAGCATATTTCTTGCAATTTAAGACTGTATATTACCCACTATTGGTACTATAGCTGGTGAGAGCAAAATGTTGCTTGATAAATCAATCCAATATTTCTATATGCTGTTCAATTACTTCGCGGTTATTAAAAAATATTTGGTTTTACGCTTACGTTTTTAAGATAATTCAGTTGTATACTGAAAGTTACCAATGTCACAACTGGTGTATGACTATGGAAAGCTTTATAGATTCGTTTAGTGTTGTCAGGCTACATACTCACTTTTGACTCTTAAATCAGTAATTCTGTTTTTTTATACTTGACTTTTGTGTTTTCAGTAAAGCGCTAGTTTTGTATAATCCTAAAAGCATAGGCAAACATAATTAGTTGGTTTATTTGTACTAGTTTTATCAATATATGTTAGATAGGCTGTGAAGTAATAATTTTTGTTCGTTTTAAGTTTCAACTTCGCTCTTTATTTCCCTCGGTAAAACTTTTAAATTATGCATAAAAAAGGCAACTTTCACGAACTGCTGACTATTGCTTCTTAGTTACTGTGCGCGAGGTCTAAAGACTTTAGGAAATTTTCTCTCCTGATCCAGATCACAGCTGAGTATCGAGATCACAGCTTCAATCCATAACGTGTTGATATCTGTCGGTTCATTCGCCAGAGGGGAGGCTTGGCAGGTATTTTGCAAACTTATAAAACACGCAACGGACTGTTTTTTTTTTCTCATCAAAAGTAATGGATCCAGGGCTAAGATATGGGGGGGGGGGGGGTCGAAAGAGTTGTAGATTAGTGTCAGAGTACGGCGGACCGGGAGCTTTAATATTAGACCCAATGGACAGACCAAGGTAAGTAACTGATGTTGCTGCGGTAACTGTATTGCTACCTAGTGCAAATGTAACAGGCTCTGATTCTTTCTGTCGACTGTTGAAAACAATGACCCCACTCTTGCTGTGCCTACGTCAGCCTATTCCTTAGACAAAGCACTGAAATTGTTCTCTGTACTGCAAGCAGATCCACTGAGATTCAAAATGTCACAGCCATAATTAAAAAGAGACTTACCAATTCTACGAAAAAAAAAATACGCTTCCACGAGATTCTGAGCCTCGATAATACTGTTATTATAAAGAGGCTGTGATGATAAAGCTCCTTGTCGAAAACCGTTCCGTACTGTCATGAGAACATCAGATACAGCCGAATTTTATTTTTTCGCTACCCTTGCTCTAACATTCAACCTGGAATACATGTTCATATATGTAGCAAAGATAGATCTTTTTAGACTTCTCTTAAAAGCAGAAGCGAACAACTGTGCATGGATACCCGAATCGAAAGCCATGTGGATGTAATGGCCTAAAAGTACCATAGTTTCTCCTTTAGCCTCCACATCCGACAAAACATTAGACAGAAAGCTATGCACGTGCTTTCGGCTAATATATGTCTTGAAATCGAATTACTATTCAGGCTTGCTACATACACACTCGACCTCCTCTCTAACTAATAACTCCACCAGTTTACAAAAAGCGGGAGCAATAGCTATTGGGCAGTAAGAGAAACATTAAGACGGATCTTTACCTTTCTTGATGACAGGATAATTACACCCATAAAACAAATAACTGGCACTAGACCACAACTACAAATCAATTGGAACATTAGTGCAAGGTGTATTGGTAGTAGTTCACTACCGAGAGCGAGATGCATACCACAGAGATTATTTACTCCTTTTGAGTACTTCTTTTAGTTTCAAGATAGTCGAACGAACATCCGATACACTCACTACATGGCCAACATCCGGTTCGATAGACTCTAAACAGACATCAAGATCACTCTCGAATATGCCCTCTAAGTGAAGGTTCGGTGAAGCAAACTCGTTTGTGGAAAAATTATTCCATTCACTTTCACTGGGGACGGATTCAGTACTGAACACTTTCGGGAATTGATTTTTCTTGATGAATGTTCAGACTCTATTTGGATCGCCTTGTAGTAACTTCCCTATATTCCTTAGCGGGTGATTGCCAGCGACTCAGGACACTTTTGCTAAGAGTGACTGATCAGGGATTGAACTGGATTGTGGATGGTGATATTAATGCCAACATTCTGTCCCAATCTGAAAGAAGTGACCTGTTCTTTGATGCATTGCCAAGTGGCTATCAGCCAGTCAATTAAGACAAACATTTTACCTACATTCATCACCGTAGTTGTGCTAGATCAAACCTTGATCATAATATAGCTTCCAACGGATCTCTCGTGATTCCTCCTGTCATTGTTTTAAAATTGAGGATGATCACCTGTCTTTAATTTGTGATATAGAGTCGCCTGCCCTACTTGCTTATGACTACTTGATTATTCATAATAAATGGTTTGATAAGCCAAATTGGAAACTAATAAATTCTTAAGTTTTTTTGTATGTTCTTTGCACGTTGTTGTCGAGCCTGAAAGTGCCTTTTCACCTTTTACAAACCTTAGGGAGGTCATCCACAGCTAATATTGATCAAAATTGCTATTATTACCAGCTCGGGCATTGTTTGAAGTCAGCCGCTTCAGCCTCAGTTCCTGTTGAACGTTTTAGAATCGGCACCAGAAAGTTGTTGTGGAATGCGTGCCCTGAATTGGAAAAGGCTAAACAACGCGCGAAGTTTTGGCTACACCTATGGATTGCTTGTGATCGGCCAAGTCTGGTGAAGTATTTAAAATTAAACAAAATTCGAAACATTAGTTTAGATTTTCTTTGCGTCAACCCGCCTGAATCCTTCGGATGGCTCCTCGGATCGGAAGTCTTGGTCCAATGTAATTAATAGCAGCAAGTCTGTGCCTTATACCGTTTCGACTATCCGAATTAGTGATTTTGTTGCTCATTTTACCCGCGCTTTTTCTACATTCAATCATTCTATCCAATTCATGTTTTCTTCCTTAGTAAATTGTACTATTCCTCAAGCTCTTCAGTAAGCTCATATATTGTCAGTATCTGGTGGTGACATCTATCGGGCTTTGAAGATGGTTAAAAAGTCAAGTGCTCCCGATATGGATGATCTGTGTTATAATCTCTTCAGGATTAAGTGTCCATTATTCTTAACACATATTCAGCTCTCATTCCTGATGTATTTAGCTCAGTCTATAGTTCCAGATAGTTTTCTTTCGGGAATCGTAACATCGGTTTTGAAAAAGGGAAAGGACGCAGATCAATGTCTCAGTTATTGACGAATTACAGTGTCTTGCTTCATGAGCAAGCAATTCGAGTATGCTGTATTACCTGAAATGTTGACTAAATGTGATTTTTCTGATTATTAAGCTGGGTTCAAAGCTGGTTTTGGTTGTTCTCAAGCCCATCATATCCTTGGTCAGCTGCTGGTTTGGGCCAAAATTCAAAAAAGTACACTTTATTTTGATCGGTCTATATT